>OX451738.1:462237001-462825650 GCA_948472305.1 Vicia faba
CTTGGAATATTTTGGTCGCTAGTTAAGTGGCTAAACCAAAACAATGAACATTGAAAACAATTCAATGATATTGAGCTCCTTAGAACCCGGTTACTATTTATAGGACAGGTTTTTAAGCCAACTACACTCAAGAGGGTACTTACCTATGAAACCCCATGCAAGCCTGAAACTAGGGTTTGGTGTGATTTGCTTGTACATATGTTTTGTGCATCCATCATAAACATCATGAAGCATCATATGCATTTACTAACCATTTCAAGGGTTTGGATCTTCATCTTTGTTCCTGTTTTGTAGGTCATGGAAATTCCTCGCAGAAACACCATTCAAGTCAACCTTGTGAGAATTTCTCCTCAACTCAAGGTGCTCACCTCAAGAATTCCGGAAAATTCATCCTTCAGTGAAAGACATGGTAGACTGCTCAGCCTAGTCAATACCAACATTGAAGAAGACATGGTGAAAGTGCTATTCCAGTTCTTTGACCCTCTTCACCACTGCTTCACTTTCCATGATTATCAGTTGGTACCCACTTTGGAGGAGTTTTCTCAACTCCTAAGATTCCCTATCCTTAATCAACTACCCTTCAACGGTACAGAAAAGGAACCAAAGCCGGAAGATGTTGCTCGAGCATTACATCTACAACCATCTGACATCAAAGGGAATTGGGAAACCAGAAGCGGCGTCAAAGGATTCTTAGCAAAGTTCTTGTTTGAGAAGGCACAAGAATGTTGGAACTCATTGGACCTACAAGCCTTTGTAGAGATTGTGGCACTCCTTATCTACGGGTTGGTCTTGTTCCCAAATCCTGACCAATTGGTAGATGTCAACGCCGTCAAAATCTTCTTGTCCAGAAATCCAATACCAACATTGCTTGGGGACATTCTTCACTCATTTTACACACGAACAATGAGAAAGAGGGGTGTTCTCATGTGCTGTACTCCTATCCTTGCAAGGTGGTTTATTTCGCACCTTCCGCAATCTGTCTTGAAGAATGACCAAGGTACAAGGTGGTCCCAACGGTTGATGACTCTTACTCATTCTGATGTGCATTGGTGTTCTCGGTCCAGAGAAAATGTCATCATTGTCGATCGTTGCGGAGAATTTCCTAATGTTCCTTTACTTGGAATTAGGGGAGGTGTCACCTACAACCCTTGCCTAGCTTTGAGGCAATTTGGATATGCACGGAGGGATGGCCCTCATGAGATGTTGATTCCTAGCCTAGTTTTTGACTTCAACAACGATGCGCAAGGACTTCGCCAAAGATTCATCAGAGCTTGGGGAAAACTCAACAAGGTTGATAGCAAGACTCTGGGACACAAAAACTCCATCCCTCTTGAGCCCTACCTCAAGTGGGTACGAGCCCGAGCCCAAAGTCTAATGATGCCTTATCCTCATGTACTCCCAGTGATTAAAGAGCCCGTCAATGAAGGAGAGGTCCCCTACACCATCCTACATCCAGACATGCCTACATCGTGGGAGGAAATGCAGAAAAGTTGGATTCAGCTCAAGGAGGAACGGAATACTTTTGAAGCTAGCTTCTACGCCAGTGAAAAGAAGGTTCTAGAGCTTACCCGCCGACTCCACGAGCAAGAGGCCCTCAACACCTACATCGCACCAAAGAGGATGCGCAATGTCTTTCTGCCTTAAGAAGTTTATTTTGTAATATTTGGCCCATGGGGCATTTATGTACTAACAAATTTCTTCTTATTAATATGACGTGCGTTCTTCTTTGTCTGAAACAATTTTGAATGTTCTAAATCCTTGAATGCATTGCATACACAAGCATACCATTCATCATGTGCATAAGCAGGTCTCACTCCAGGTTTCCTTATCTGTCTGCTGTTTATTACAGTAGGATGGATCTCGAGCAAACAGTCAAAGACCTACAAGCTCAGAATGCACAGTTCCAGCAACTCCTGATGACTTTGGTTAAAAGTCAGGAGGATATCAAGACTCAATTGGGGAATAAGGACCCAGTGAAGAAAAAGAAAAAGAGGATTGGGGTGGCTACTTTGGGGAGAAGATTTGACAGAGAAGCTCGGAGAGTGCTTGAATTTCCTCCTACTTCTGATGAAGGGACTAGTAAAAGAGATGGAGTTGCGGTGCCTTCCGAGTCTGATGCGGAGGAAGAAGAGGTTGAAGAGGATGAAGATTATTCTGACCAGAAATACCCTCCAGCTGATGATAAATACAAGGGTTTAGAAGACAGATTGGCCGCCATGGAATTGCAAAGAGTACCGGGTTTGGATTTTGAAGACTTGGGCTTGGTTGCCGGGATTGTGATTCCCCCAAAATTCAAAGTGCCAGTGTTTGTGAGGTATGATGGGATGTCCTGTCCCAAAATGCATCTCAGGTCCTACGTGAGAAAGATTCAACCCTATACGGCAGATAAAAACCTCTGGATTCATTTCTTTCAAGACAGCCTGTCGGGAGCTCAGTTGGAGTGGTTTTATCAGCTATAAGGAACCAGCGTCAGAAATTGGGAAGATTTGGCCACCGCTTTCTACAAACAATACCAGTATAATTCTGATCTTGCTCCTACTCGTACCCAACTTCAGGGTATGTCACTAGGAACAAATGAAGGATTCAAAGAATATGCACAAAAATGGAGGGATTTGGCTGGCAGGGTGCAGCCTCCTTTAACCGATCGTGAGCTCGTTGATATGTTTCTTGGGACTCTATCTGGGCCATTTTTCAATCATCTAATTGGTAACTCTTCCGCGGGGTTTACCGATTTGATCTTAACAGGCGAAAGAATAGAAGCTGGCATCAAGTTAGGAAAGATTCAGAAGGGTGTTGCTGCAAGTGTTGAGAAGAAACCTTTTAAGAAGGAGACAGCTATGGTATATTCTCAGAGAAGAGCAGGGAGGACGGAGCGTCGGCCAACTGTGGGGGCCGTAATGATTCAAAACACTCTGAGTGAGCAGCCTCGCTATAACCAGTCCAGACCAAATCAGCAACGAGTGGAACGGCCACAACGGCAGTTCACCCGTATTAATATGACTCCAGCACAAGTGCTTCCCCATCTATTGAAGTTGAATCTTGCCACCATCAAGGAGGCGCCAAAGAATGTGAATACGTCCTCTCCGCATTATCATGCCAATGCTAAATGCGCCTACCATTCAGACAGTGTTGGACACGACACCAATGATTGTTGGGCACTCAAGCATAAAATCCAAGACCTGATAGAGGCTAAGGAGGTAGAGTTTGACGCTCCAGAGAAGCCTAATGTGATATCTGCACCTATGCCGAAGCACGGCCGAAATGTCAATGCCATTGAAGAAGATTTGTATGTTGCTGATGTCAGTGATCTGACCACCCCACTGCTAACCATTAAGTTGAATTTGTTAAGGGCCGGGATCTTCCCGGGATGTAAAGAAGACTGCTATTGTTGCTACTCTCTGCCGTTCGATTGTCCGCTACTGAAGAAAGGCATCCAAGGCCTTATGGATAGTCGACAAATTTTGTTTGAAAAAGTTTCTGCTGTTCCAGTTCATACTGAAGATGTCTCAATCATAACCATTCACGCCAATCTTTCCAAGGCCGTCAAAAAGCCTGTTAAGATTACACCAGCTACGAAATCTGTCTCTTTGAAGATAACAATGCCAGGACCTGTTCCCTATGTTTCTGAGAAGTCGATACCTTGGAACTATGGCGGCGACATCTACTACCATGGTATCAAGCAAATCGAGGTAACTGAAGAAAGTTTGGATGATGAAGAAGCCAGCATTAGTAACATTGCAGGCACTAGCAAAATCACCAGGAGCGGGAGAATATTTTCTCCAGAGATTGCCCCTCCAAGAGCAATCTTTGGACCCTCATCAGCTGATAAGGTCATCCCTGCACCAATAAAACTTTCTGCTAGAACTCCTTTGATTGAAGACGTTGTTGTTCCTAGTACTGTCTCTCCTACCGCTGCTGACAAAGGTAAGGGAATCCAAGATGAGCCCGTCAGGACGAGGGCTCAACCCTTGGTTATCCCGGAAACCTCCAAGAAGGAAATGGACGAGATTTTGAGGATAATCAAGAGGAGTGATTACGATGTGGTAGAACAACTGGGGCAAACCCCCTCAAAGATCTCCATGCTGGCACTACTACTTTGCTCGGAAGCGCACGCTAAAGCTCTGATAAAATTCCTGAAGGAAGCCCATGTGCCCCAGGAAACCTCTGCGGATCAATTTCAAAATTGCGTGGCTAGCCTGACTGCGGACAATGGACTAGGTTTTTCTGATGCCGACCTAACCCCTAAAGGCAGAAACCACAATGATGCTTTGCATATTTCAATCGAGTGTCGCGGAACCACCCTTGCACATGTTTTGGTTGATACCGGTTCGTCGCTGAATGTATTGCCTAAGAAGGCCTTGGACCGACTAGATTATGAAGGGTTGGAATTGAAGCCGAGTGATATTGTTGTCAGAGCTTTCGATGGTTCGAAGAGAATGGTCCATGGAGAGGTTGAAATTCCCATCAAGATAGGCACCGAGGTGTTTAAATCTACTTTCTATGTGATGGACATCCGTCCGTCATACTCTTGCTTGTTGGGTAGGCCTTGGATACACCATGCTGGGGCAGTCACCTCCTCCTTACATCAGATGTTGAAGTATCCTGTTAAGGGAAAGATCATTACTGTCCATGGTGAAGAGGAGTACATGATTAGCCACTTGAACTCTTTCCGATATGTGGAGGTTGAAGGGGAATTCATTGAAACGCCTTTTCAGCATTTCGAAGAAGTCCTTCCTGAAATAGCAGTAGCAAAGTTGGCAGCTGAGACACCGAGGCAGATGGCCAGGATGGCATCTCTGGAGGATGCAAGGGCCGTAATAAAGGAAGGGAAGAATTCAGCATGGGGGCAGTTGCCTGATATTCCGCATAAGACAGACAAATTTGGATTAGGGTTCACTACCGCAGGCCAGAAAGCTATGCGCCGTTCGAAGATTGAAAGGGCGCCAGTCAAAATTTCTCCCTACGGAATCAACGCTTTGGAGGATGAAGACAAAGAGAGCAACATCGAAGAGTGGATTTATCCAACTGTCAAAGGAGGATTGAGCAACTGGGAGGCAAAAGACTTTGTCCCCATCACTTTTATTCATCAGTAATTTATCTGTTAAACATTTCCTATTTGGTCTGTAATATTTACTGTCAAACAACCCGCACACTATCTTTGCACCTCATGCCTTGCCCGGGGCATGTAGGTCCATTTGTAAGGGTTTTGATTATGTTTCATATTTATATGCCATGTTTAATGATTCATTGGACGTTTTTCATTTGATAAACTGCTTTTGTTCATTTTCTTTCCTTTTGCATTTTTGTTTGAGGATGGCTATCCCTTACACACACCCACACTCACCAATGCAGGTACCCATCCACTCCGGATTCCATGGGTGACTATTCTGCTATATCTTTCAATAACTCTGAAGATCTGGTCAATCAAGTCGAGTATGAAGATGACGAAGGTTGTGAAGTACCAGGGGAACTAGCCAGACTTCTACAACAAGTGGAAAGAGCCATCTTACCGCATGAAGAGTCACTGGAAACTGTCAACTTAGGGACCAAGGAAGACCGGAAGGAGGTGCAAGTGGGTGCCAATTTGAAACCGAATGTCAAGGAAAGCCTGATACAATTGTTGAATGAGTATGTTGAAATCTTCGCTTGGTCCTATGAAGACATGCCGGGTTTAGACACAGACATCGTGGTTCACCGTCTCCCCACAAGAGAGGATTGTCCACCGATCAAGCAAAAAGTTCGCCGAATGAGGCCTGACATGTCCGAAAAGATCAAAGTAGAAGTAATGAAACAATTCGATGCTGGCTTTCTGGCTGTTACGTCCTATCCTCAATGGGTCGCTAACATTGTGCCAGTACCCAAGAAAGATGGCAAAGTCAGAATGTGTGTGGACTACCAGGATTTGAATAGGGCCAGCCCTAAAGATGATTTCCCGCTACCTCATATTGACATCTTGATCGACAATACAGCTCAGCATAAAGTGTTTTCCTTCATGGACGGATTCTCGGGCTACAATCAAATCAAAATGGCTCCCGAGGATATGGAGAAAACAACTTTTGTCACACAATGGGGCACTTTTTGTTACAAAGTGATGCCATTCGGGCTGAAGAACGCCGGGGCAACTTATCAACGCGCCATGGTAGCTTTATTTCATGACATGATACATCATGAGATTGAAGTTTACGTAGACGATATGATAGCTCGGTCACAAACAGAGGAAGAGCACCTTGAGCATCTGGAGAAGTTGTTTGCCAGGTTAAAAGAATACAAGCTCAGGCTGAATCCAAGTAAATGCACTTTTGGAGTTAGGTCTGGTAAACTCCTGGGATTCATTGTAAGCAACAAAGGCATTGAAGTCGATCTGGCAAAAGTAAAAGCAATACAAGAGATGCCTGCTCCCCGTACTGAAAAGGAGGTTAGAGGATTCTTGGGGCGCTTAAACTATATTGCCAGATTCATCTCACATCTGACTTCTACCTGTGAGCCAATTTTCAAACTCTTGAAAAAAGATCAGGTAGTGGAATGGAACGACGATTGTCAAGCTGATTTTGATAGAATCAAGGAGTATTTGCTAGAACCTCCTATTCTGATGCCACCCGTCGAAGGAAGACCATTGATCATGTATTTAACCGTCTTGGATAATTCAATGGGGTGTGTTTTGGGCCAGCATGACGAGTCTGGTCGAAAAGAGCATGCTATTTATTACCTTAGCAAAAAGTTTACCGACTGTGAGACTCGCTACTCACTGCTCAAGAAAACTTGCTGCGCTTTGGTATGGGCTGCTCGCCGACTAAGACAGTATATGTTGACTCATACTACCTTGTTGATTTCCAAAATGGATCCTATCAAGTATATCTTCGAAAAGCCCGCTTTATCTGGAAGGATGGCTAGATGGCAAATGATCCTAACTGAGTATGACATTCAGTACACCACCCAAAAAGCTATAAAAGGGAGTGTATTAGCTGACCATCTGGCTCATCAGGCTATCGAAGACTATCAACCCATGAGATTTGACTTCCCAGACGAGGACATCATGAATTTGGACAACATTGAAGGTGACGGACCTGAAAAAGGATCCCGATGGACCCTGTACTTTGATGGCGCTTCAAATGCACTTGGAAATGGTATCGGCGCAGTACTCATTTCTCCGGAAGGTTGTCACACACCTTTCACGGCCCGACTTTGCTTCAGCTGCACAAACAACATGGCTGAGTATGAAGCTTGCATCTTTGGTCTCAAGGCTGCTATAGACTTGGGGATCAAATCTTTGATCGTATTTGGGGACTCGGCTTTGGTTATCAGTCAAATCAAAGGAGAGTGGGATACCAAGCATCCTAATCTTATCCCATACAAAGAACATGTCCTGACATTGTTGCCTCATTTCGAGCAAATTACCTTCGAGCATTTCCCGCGAGAAGAGAATCAGCTAGCAGATGCTCTAGCCACAATGTCCTCCATGTTTAAACTCAACTGGGATAACGAGGCTCCCCAAATCACCATCGAGCGAATGGATGAGCCTGCGCATTGTCACGAGATTAATACCGAAGAAGTAGTGGAACAACCTTGGTTCCATGAAATCAAAAGGTATCTCGAGACCCGAGATTATCCTGAAGGAGCTTCCGTGAATGACAAGAAGTTCTTAAGGAAATTCGCTGCTAAGTTCTTCCTGAGCAACGACATCCTTTACAAACGAAGCCATGATTGTGTATTACTCTGATGCGTAGATAAAGCTGAAGCAGAGTTGATCATGACTGATAAACACAGCGGCACATTTGGCACTCACTTGAGCGGGCATACAATGGCTAAGAAGATCCTAAGGGCAGGTTATTATTGGTCTACCATGGAAGCTGACTGCCATCAACATTCCCGTACTTGCCACAAGTGTCAAGTCTATGCTGACAAAGTTCATATCCCTCCGGTTCCTCTCAACGTCCTGACTGCTCCGTGGCCCTTTGCAATGTGGGGTATTGATATGATTGGAGAGATCAAGCCCACGGCTTCCAACGGACATCGCTTCATCCTGGTTGCCATTGACTATTTCACCAAATGGGTCGAAGCAGCTTCCTTCGCCTCTGTGACCAAAAATGTGGTTGCCCGCTTTATCAAGCAAAATCTCATATGTCGGTATGGTGTTCCGGACAGGATCATCACAGAAAACGGTACAAACCTGAATAACACAATGATCACTGCATTATGCGAACAGTTCAAGATTTATCATCACAATTCATCTCCCTATCGGCCGAAGATGAACGGTGCTGTTGAAGCTGCGAACAAAAACATTAAGAAGATCATTCAGAAAATGACAGTCACTTACAAAGACTGGCATGAGATGTTACCGTTTGCTCTGCATGGATACCGTACGACGACACGTACTTCAACTGGGGCAACCCCATTTTCTTTGGTCTATGGCATGGAAGTTGTCTTGCCTATGGAAGTCCAGATCCCTTCTCTAAGGATTATGAAGGATGCAGGTTTGAATGAAGATGATTGGATGCAGACCCGACTTGATCAACTCAATCTGATCGACGAAAAGCGACTTGCTGCTATATGCCATGGTCAGACGTATCAAAAACGGATGATCAAGGCCTTCAATAAGAAAGTCAGACGTCAAGTGTATCAAGTAGGAGATCTTGTAATCAAGCAGATTATCTTGCCGCAAAGTGATCCCAGGGGCAAATGGACTCCTAAATATGAAGGATCATTTGTGATCAAGAGCATATTTTCTGGTGGTGCAATGATTCTGACCACCATGGACGGCGACGATTTGCCGCATCCTGCGAACGCAGACATAGTCAAAAGATACTACGCGTAAAATAACCCGACAAGTCGAAAACCCGAAAGGGCGGCTTGGGAAAAAATGGGCATCCCGGTGGATCGAAAACCCGAAAGGGCGATTCAGGCAAAAATTAGGGATAAAAACAAAAAAAATATGTACACCCGGCAAGTTGAAAACCCGAAAGGGCGGCTTGGGCAAAAAGGGGTTTCCCGGTGGATCGAAAACCCGAAAGGGCGATTCAGGCAAAAGTTAGGGAATTAAAGCGTATGACTATGTCTCGTCGGATCACTTCAAAGACAATCTCTTCATCAACCGGTTCCAGGCTTCTGATCAATCCAGTCATCGTCAAGCGAAGCATTGAATGGACAGATATTCAGAGTTGTGAAAGCCATAGCAGAAAGGAATCCCATGGAATTATTTCACATAGCCATCCTTTATTTTGTATAAATCTTTCAATATTTACGACAGAATCCTCTTACTAGGATGATTGTTTCCTTTGTACAAACATACTCAAAGAAAATCAATACAAATACTTTTCCCAGAAATTTGTATCATTTCCTTTTCTTTTCTCTTGCACTATTTGTTTTATTTTGAGAAACGTCCAATGTTTTGTTAAATAGGCATATGCATTTGAAACATGATCATTCTCTTATGAGTCGAAAAAAAAAGGATTACTGATAAGTCAAAGGTACAATTGGATATCTTGATACCCTTAAAAGGAAACCCCGGGAGATTTGGAATCCATATCCCTAGCAATCTTGAAACTCACCCCCAATAGATTCTGGAAGCTTATTCCCTGCAGAGCACGGACGTCTCTCCCGAGTTTTATTCAAGGTTATTCCTCACAAGGCCTTATAACTGGGTTATCCTCAGCTAACAACCACGAAAGATCGCACTCGCCAAAATTCTTCCTATCCCCAGCGGAGTTCATCAAAATTCTCCAGCAGTAACTTATCTTTGCAAATCCCCAGCCAGAGAATCCGCTGGAATTCAATTCCCCTCAGAGTTTAAGTTTCAGTGTCCCCAGCCGAGCTAAAGCTTCAAATTATCATATCCCCAGCGGAGCCAGACTAACGAACCTTTTTCCCCACAGAGTTTTAGGAAGGAAAATCTTGAGTTCCCCAGTGAAGTCGCCAGAGACACTTCCCACCGAACTGAAGATTCCCGGTCTTGTATCCCCAGCATAAGTCTGCTAGATTGGTGCTCCCCAGTAGAAGTCATCAGGAATTCCCCAGAGGTTTGGTATACAACCCAAGCTCCTTATTCCCCAGTCACAGCCAAGGAATTATTCTTCCCGGCAACTGTCAGGATGCTTTTATCTTCAGCCATCCAGGATTCATCTATCCCTAGCAAGACAGTTCATCAGCTTACATGCGCATTCATTACATTCATATCATAAACATTGATATATCATATATTGCATCATACATTTCATGCAACATAATTTTGTGTTCAGCTGACATTCTTTCCTTTTCAGGATAAGAATAAAAAGCTATCCTTAGCAGTTTCAGATGCAGTTTTACACGGACTCATCATCAAGCAACCCTATATCGGTTTCTATTCAACTTCAAGATTTCTGAAAACAGTTCACGGGTTCTCCAAGTAACGGATGTTAACCTATCACTTGTTCAGATTCTTCTCAAGATTTCTGAAAACAGTTCACGGGTTCTCCAAGTAACGGATGTTAACCTATCACTTGTTCAGATTCTTCTCAAGATTTCTGAAAACAGTTCACGGGTTCTCCAAGTAACGGATGTTAACCTCTCGCTTGTTCAGACTCTTCTCAAAACTTCTGAAAATAGCTTACGGACGCTTCCCAACAACGGATGCTGCTCTATTGCTTATTCAAACTTCAAGACTTCTGAAAACAGTTTACGGGTTCTCCAAGTAACGGATGTTAACCTATCGCTTGTTCAGTTTCTTCTCCAGACTTCTGAAAACAGTTCATGGATTCTTCCCAACAACGGATGTTAATCTATCACTTGTTCAGATGCAACCTTTGAAAACAGTCTATGGATTCTTCCCAACAACGGATGTCTATCTATTGCTTATTCAGACCCCCAGCTTGAAGACGGTCCAAAGCTTGGACACCTTCCTGATATTCCCTTCCAGATGGCATCTCTAAGCCCATCTCCAAATGGCATCTCTAAGCCCATTCCCGCATTCATTGCTTTGACGAGTGCAAATTTCCGGGCACTCTAGTGTCCAATCTCCTTTTACCCTCGAGTCACGAAAGGCAAGCTTGCCAATCTAACTCTTCGGATTCAAGAAGATTGAACAGGGGCAACTGTTGTACCCCAAAATTTTCCCTCCCATTTCTCAATGATTTCTCATCACAAAACCTTTGAAGCCCAAGATCCAGTTAGGGTTTCATCTGCTCAAGACTTCTCCTTGCATTGTTGACTCAAATTAGGGTTTGTGTTTGCACCAAGATGCTTTGACCTAAAGTGCCTAATATGACTTTCATGCTTCATATTGGACTCCCAAGTTTATCCATACCAAGTTTCAAGCTTTGATTCCAAGTTTTGCTCAGTCAATTGGACAGTTGCCCTAGAAATCAGCTGTATTGGGGAAAAAGTCAACTGTGGCCAATTGACAGTCAAACCTCATGAAAATTGACCCACATCAACATTATGAACTCATATGGACCATTTGATCAAGTTTGGATCACAATTCCATAAGAAATTTGATCAGATCACCAAAAGGGCAAAATGGTCATTTTTAGGGTTTTTACTGCACAAAGGCAATTTTTGACTGTTTGACCTAGCCAATGGCAAACCAAGCTCATATATGGACTCAAGGACCCCATGGAGTTATCTTGACATGCTCAACAAACTCAAAAGATCCCAAGTACACAAGATTGACAGTGGAATTTCCTAGTCAATTGATCAATTTTGACTGTATACTGAAAAGTCAAACTTTGACTTTTTGGTCAAAATCAAGAGTCAAGATTCATTTTTCATCAAAACATGCCAAATCATGAAACTTGTTCACCAAGAAATCACAAAATGCAAATTAGGGTTAGAAATTAGAATTTTTCATAACTTAGAATTTTTCTAAGTTATAAAAAAACCCTAATTTTTTCCCAACTTTGCCCCACTTTTTCACCAAGATCCATTTGGATTCAAACAAAAGTCAAAAAATGAAAGTTGTAGCTTGTTGCATAATCTACAACTTTGATTCACAAAGTTTTCCCATTTGAGGCTTGTATCTCAAGTTACAAATTTTTGAATAAGGACACTAAACCATTCTTAACTTAGTGAAATTTTAACCTATTTTGACAAGGTTTTCTACCCAACTTCAAGGCCATTTTCCATACACTTACACTTGGATTTTCAAATTTAATTTCAAAGATGGATTGTAGTACACATTCCAATCTTTCCAAAATGTCCAAGAACTTCTCAAACAACCTCATGGTTAGGGAGAATCGAATTTTGCAAAAAAGGAAAAAGTCACTTTTGTTCTTGGCCATGTACATGTTCATAACACTATGCATTTCAATCTCAGCTTGCATATCTTGATTACAGGTCCTTAAACCATCCAACACTCATAAATTTAATGCATATTCTTTGTACCAAAGCCATGTTCTTTGTGTTCTAGCATTGCATAAAGGATTAATCCCAAAATAGATAAAGCATTTCTTCCATTTTTGCAAAAGGTAGCTTTATGTCCAATTACAAATCCAAGCAGTACAGTCCATATCTAATTGGCACAAGTTTATGTGTTAATCACACTGATCAAGGAGGGATTATGCAGCATAGTATGAGGGCCTGTACAGGCTAGAGGCACAAAGTAACCATTGCTTGCTTAAAGTGTAAGAAACACATCATAACTAAAACCAACTCTCATATCAGCTTACAAACCCTTAAGTGGACTTGTGAAACACACTCAAGACATCTCAACCAAGCTATTGCACGACCCTAACACCTCTCATACACCCCAAATCCCAGAATCACCTTCAAACTGCAAAAACAGGGCCAGGCTTGCAGTTTGAGTGTCATCTTCCATTTCCCTCAAGCTCTCTTGCCCAAACCAGTTCACATACATTCCCTAGCACCTATGCAAGCTAACCATGACTTGAAACACGACCTGTAATCTCTCTAACCACTTCCACCATTTTCAGTTTCTTGTTTTGCAGGTGAAGTGCTCTAGCACGATTCAAAAGCTTTCAAGACAAAGTAAACATTGAAATAGCATCCCTAGACCTCAAGGAAGCTTTTCCAATCATCACCTTGCACTGAAAGCTTCCTCATTGCCAGATAGAACTTCAGCTGAACAGGTATCTTGGTGAACTTCTATCTCTCTTATCAAGCATCATTAGCTCTAAGTTTGTGAATAAACAATGTTCTACTCATGCCACTGAACATGCACATGTTTTTACTTTTCATTTCTTTTGCTTGAGCTGTGAGAATTTGAGGTTTGAAAATGGCAGAAAATCTAGGTTAGGATTTGGGGGAGAAGAAATTCTCCCTCATCTTAGAGAGTTAGATCAAGTTCTGCATATGGTTGGATTCGTCTCTTCATGCTGAACATTTTTTATGTTATGAGTTTTCATTGAAAAGCCAGGAATCAGGAGTTAGAAGTTGAGAAGAAGGGCGCACGTTTTTGAACTGGTTCTGTCTGAAGGTTGAAGACAGTGGCTTCTTGGGCTGGGCCTGAGTGTTTTTCTTATTCACACCATTTTTTTTTGTTTTACACCCCCTGAGCCCATTTGCTTTATTTTTAATGTTTTTTGACTTTTTCTTTTTTTAATTAACTCATTTATTTTTTCTCAGCATGTTAAAAATTTAAAAATATTTTTTCTCATCATTTTTGATTTTATTAGGTATTTATTTGATTTTTCTTTTAGTTTGTACATAAATAAATAAATATATACCTTTTTGTTTAAAATATTAAAATAGCACAAATATATTCTATACACTTTTATCTTATTTTTGCTTCCTAAAAATATTTTATAGAAAAATACTTTTTTTTATTTAAATATTAAATATTATTAATTAATATATATAATACATATTTTGTAAATAATGTAAATAAATAGGTATATATTAATACACTTAGGATATAAATACCAAAAATGTACATATTTTATTTTTTAATATTTAATACTAAAAAATGCCCTTTTTACAAATATACTATATTTTATTTTATTTTTGTATGTAAATAATAAATATTATATGAATTGATTGATTAATACCCCTTTGATTAAAAATTAGGGTTTTGCCCTAAATTTGAAAATACTCCAAAAAATAATACCTTTTTATTTCTCTTTTTATTTTCACATAGATAATATTCTTTTTTTTTCATACACATAAAAATTCTTTTTGCATTTTGCATATTTATTTCAATTTCCATTTAATTGTGCAAATTATTTGTCTTGTAAATATTCAAAGAAAATGATGTAATAGTTAGGTTTAAATTTTTGTCTAAATATACCCCATTTGAAACATTGTACCCCCCTCCCCATATTATTGTGTTGTAATAGTGTAGGAACTTAAATATCTCACTTTAATGCTTTCTAAACATACCATGCTAGAATTAGGGTTTGAATGCGAACAAAACGAACAAAATAGTTGGACCTAATCTCAAGATAAATAAGCATGAAAATGGACAACACATTTCACACTTGCACCCCTAGGGTATTCCACTTTGTTGCCTTCAAATAATTGGGCCATATTGCATGTTGAATTTCTTTGGGTAAAACAAACAATCAAATGATCATAGTCCCTCAAAAGTCTCCTAAACGAATGATCAAGTCCCTTTTAAAGAAAAATTGCCCAAAGACATTTAACACTATTGCAATTATGGTCTAAACGATGACCCGCGCCCTTCCCTTTCACCTCCTAAGACAAGATTGTCCACCAAATGCAATGGTGGAACAAAATTGTCAAAAGGTTTAAAACATAACAAAAATCTTTGAGAAAACTTTATGGTAGATAACTCTTAAGTACTTGCCAATTTGCAAAGAAAACACTTGCCTATTTTCAAAACCCACTTCACAAACACTTTCAAAACAAGCTTTCAAAAAACCTTGAAACATATTTTCAAAAGACAAAACACCTTTTGTAAAACATTCGAGTAAAGAATTGTTACAAGGGTAGCCTATACAAGGCATCTTTTCAAAAACATTTTCAAAACCACACATCAAGCACCATTTCAAACAATTGAAAACCAAGGCAAGTTGATCTAAGCAAGTACCTAAGAGCCCATGGATAACCATGGATAGAAAGGGTGCTAATACCTTCCCTTTCTATAATCTACTCCCCGAACCCAAGAAAAATCTCAAAGGTTTTTGATGTGCTTTTTAAACCTTTCCTTAGGATAAAATAAAAAGTCAGTGGCGACTCTTGCTCAACCGAAACATTTGCGAAAACAAACGCAAAACCCTAGTCAATTCTCCCACCGTATCACACTTAGGGTAGGTAGATCTCATGGGTACTTGCTCTCTCAAAAACAAACAAAACAACTTTTCGCACTTACACTTTCAAAAAGTTTTCAAACAAATATTTCATACACTCTTGAGGACAGATACAAGAGTTACTTAGAAATTTTTCAAACGAAACTTTTTCGAAACCCACACACACTTGAAAAGCAAACAAATTTTGAAAATATAAGAGCAAGTACCTAAGAGCCCATGGATAACCATGGATAGAAAGGGTGCTAACACCTTCCCTTTCTATAAATCTACCTCCCGAACCGAGAGATATCTCAAAAAAGGAATTTTGCTGTGCTTTTGTCCTTTCCATGTTAGAGAACATAAAAGACGGTGGCGACTCTTGCTTACTGCGACATACGCGATCCAGCTTTAAACATCAGTTCTATTTCCACCGATCACAGGCGGTCCAGGCAAAAAGTAGGGATCAAAGCGTACGACTATGTCCCGTCATCTCGTCACTTGCCTACCAGAAGAAGACTTATCAAGCACCCCCACAGGTACCTTCTCCCGCAGAAACTGGGGCAATAAGAATTATCTAAGCGATCTAGTTGCTCTGTCCACCGAGGTACCAAGGTAAGTTCAGCTGAAGAACATGACCAAGTTACCTCCACTCCCCGCAGAGTAAGATAGGCTTCAACAATACTCTCCCCAAGCAGAGTTGATCTCCCAGCAGCCCTAAACAGGCGCAGTATCCTAAGCAAGTCAGTAATACTCTCCCCAAGCAGAGTTGGTCTACTGTCAGCCCTAAGGAAGTTGGATATCCCCATAAAATCTCAACATTCCCCAGCGGAGTATACAGATGTTCCTAAGCAAGCATCCCCGGCAGTCTTAATATAAGATTGTTCCCCGGCGGAATACCAGACATCCCAGTGGAGCCACTTCCCCAATACAGTCCAAAATTTCCCCAGGAGAGTTGAATCATCCTCCCCAGTAGATTCTGGAAGCTCAGCCCCAGTAGATTCCGGAAGCTGGTCCCCTGCAGAGTACATACATCTCTCCAGCCATATTCAGAGGTTATTCCCCACCAGAGTATAACTGGGTTATCCTCAGCTAATTACCACGGAAAGATCGTCCTCGGTGAAGTTCTTCCTATCCCCAACAGAGTTCATCAAATCCTCCAACAAAGCTCATCAACGGAATCCCCAACGGAGTTATCGTCAAATCTCAGCGAAGTATCTCTTCTCCACAGAGTAATTCCCCGCAGAGTATCTCTCCAACAAGTATCCCCAACGGAGTCACCTTCTCCTACCAGTTTATTCTTGCAATCTTCATCCCCAGCGGAAATGAAGAACTCTACTCTTCAGCATCAGCCCAGGATTCAACTTCCCGGCATTCGTCAAGGATTTATTTTCCCAGAAAAAAATACATTCATAAACATCACATTGTTATACATCATGATACATGCATATACGCATCATATCATACAATCTCATTTATGTCGAGAACATCATTGCTTGATCCATATCATGCATGGCATATGACTGACCTTTACCTTTCAGGAAGGATGCAGTTAAATGATCAGCTATGTCAAAGAAACCAATCCAGTCGAAGAAGACAAATCCAGTCAAAAAAGACAAGTCCAGTTAAATCCCAAAGGTTTTTCTGATGCTCATCCAGTCAAAGAAGACAAGTCCAGTTAAAATTAATTCCTAAACACTCGTCGTTATAGACACTCGTCGTTATAGACACTCGTCGTTATAGACACTCGTCGTTATAGACACTCGTCGTTATAGACACTCGTCTTTATAGACACTCGTCGTTATAGACACTCGTCGTTATAGACACTCGTCGTTATAGAAACCCGTCGTTATAGACACCCGTTATTATAGACACCCGTCAATGTAGATATCCGTCATTATAGACACCCGTCGTTGAAGACAATCTGCCATTATAGACACCTGTCATTATAGACACCCGTCCTTGAAGACAACTCGTCAATGTAGACAACCCGTCAATATAGACACCCGTCAATGTAGACAATCCGTCAATGTAGATACCCGTCAATGTAGACATCCGTCAATGTAGACACCCGTCAATATAGACACCCGTCATTATAGACACCCGTCATTATAGACACCCATCATTATAGACACCCGTCATTATAGACATCCGTCATTATAGACACCTGTCATTATAGACACCCGTCGTTGAAGACAACCCGTCAATGTAGACAACCTGTCATTGAAGACAACCCGTCGTTAAAGACAACCCGTCGTTGAAGACAACTCATCATTGAAGATAATCCGTCATTGAAGACAACCTGTCATTGAAGACAACTCGTCATTGAAGACAACCCGTCGTTGAAGATAACTCGTCGTTAAAGACAACCTGTCAATAAAGACAACTTGTCCATGAAGACAAACTGTTAAAAGAGACAACTCGTCAAAGAAGACAAAACCTCCTCTGGTTCAGTTAAATCGATCCCTAAAGATTTTTCTGAGATAATCTATCAGTAGAGACAACCCATCCACCTTTTGAAGTTCCGGATTTGATACCTGTATCTAGCCAGGGCATATCTGCATGAAGAGTTTGAAGATCAACCCCTGTAACAGGCCAGGAAATTATCTTTCATCTCGACCAACCTTCTGAAGTTTCAGATTCGATACCTGTATCTAGCCAGGGCATATCTGCATGAAGAGTTTGAAGTTCCAGATTCGATACCTGTATCTAGCCAAGGCATATCTGTGAGCGATTGATTGTGGATTCGATACCTGTATCCAGCCAGGGCATATCTGCATGAAGAATTCCAGATTCGACACCTGTATCTAGACAGGGCATATCTGCATAAAGAGTTTGAAGATCAACCCCTGTAACAGGCCAGGAAATTATCTTTCTTTCTCAGGTATGCAAGTTCTCGCTAAGGAATCTCTTACGCGATCGACACCTCCGGATGGCATCTATAAGCCCATCTCCACAACTATCCATCACATTTCCAAATGGCATCTATAAGCCCATTCCCGACAAGATTCTGTCACATCTCCAGATGGCATCTATAAGCCCATCCTCCTACCCACCATCTTTCCAAATGGCATCTGTAAGCCCATTCCCGACATCACGTTGCTGATATTCTACTATGCGAGTGCAAATTTCTGGGCACTCTAGTGTTCAATCATCTTCCACCTTCGGATCACGAAAGGCACGCAAGCCAATCTACATCCTCAGGTTTAAGAAGATTAAACAGGGGCAACTGTTGTACCCCAAAATTTTCCCTCCCATATTCTTCAAGATTTGTCAAGATCAATCTTCAAATGGATCAAGGGATTGCCCAGTCAAACATCCTCCTAAGCCAGTCAAAATTAGGGTTTTGGTTCCTTCAAGGAATTTGGGGTTTTCAATGGCTCAATCAAGTCCCATATTCCTATACACATTGCCAAGCATCTACATGCCAAGTTGCAAGACTCACAGCATCAAATTGCACAGTCAAAAGTCCTATTTGGTTCACAGTCAACTGCAGGGGTAAAATGGTCATTTTGCAGTCAAAAGTCAGAATTTTTGGCCAACAGCTTATTTTGAGCTCATAATCATCATTTGATCAAGTCTTGATCATGATTCCACAAGCATGGCTCAAAAATCATCAAAGATGCAAAAGTTGCTATTTTTGGACAGTAGAAAAGTCAACTGTATCTTGACCAGGGCATAACTTTTTCATGGTTCATCAGAAAAATCCCATCTAATTCTAATTTTGAAGGGGATGACATTTCCTACAACTCATCTTCACATTCCAAGTCCAAGAAATGCTCTCACAAAAAGTTATCAATTTCTACATTATAGGTCAATTTCAAAATTCAACAAAAATGCACTTTAAGTCAAAGACCATAACTTGAGATTGGTAAATCCAAATGACATGGGACCAAAGGCATTGGTTAGAGGGCTTCAAGACCTTTCCAAAATGTCCAAGAACATGTTCATATGATCAAAATTGAGCAAGATATGCATTGGAGAAGTTGGGAAATTTTTGTGAATTTACAAAAGTCAACTTTGCTCAAAACATATCATTTTTGCTAATGGGCCTCAAATTTCTTCTTGAAACATTGTCCAAGGCTTATGCACGACCCATTGAGATTATTTGAAATTATTTTCTTATTTTTTATTAATTAATTGGATTTTTAATTGATTTTAATTCCTTTAATTAATTTAAAATGTAGGAAATTCAAAGATATGTTTTTTCAAATCTTTTGTGAAGCAAACAAACTCAGGGCAAGTTGGAAAATTTGTGTATCAATCAAGGACACCAAAATCTCCCAATTTGGCAAGGTTTTTCAATCAAAAAGATTGAAAAATATTTGATTGAAAATCAAATATACAAATCATAATTCCATGGATCTTTTGCCCAAAGATTTAACCTAATCCAGTCCTCTATATGTATGGAACCTAAACCTAATCATGCACACGTGAAAACTCTGCAAGAAAGCCATATGAAATATTGGAAAAAATCAAAGAAAACTCAAAACTGAATTCCATAATTTAACGTGATTCAAAGCTTGTTCTTGTTTCTGATACATTGCTAGCACTCCCAGGAACGTGTAGGGATCAAAACCACACGCTAACACTCAAGGAATCCTAAGAAACAGTCCCACGGTTTGTCAATCTTTTTCATAATGCAATTCATTATTCATGCATCATTAACAAGATTTTTTGTGTGCTTTGCATTGCTAGAACCTCTCTGAAGCTAATGGTATAGGTGAATTGCATTATGGTGTCCAGAATCACAAATCACCATTGACGAATTCTAGGTTTTTCAAGCTTCAAAATTAAGGCTTTCCCCATCCAGTAAAATCAGAACCTCTCATGCCTATGGTTAAATTCGTGAGAATCAGACGAATCCAAATCACATATCGCGCCATATTTATATAGCATAGAATTCTAATCGCTATTATTCCTCAAGCTATTTTGGGGGGGTTGAAAATCCCCGCTATCTCTTTGCTTTTTTTACAGGTTCAGCGAAGGGGATGAAGACGTGGTGTATCCTGGTTGGTCCATTCAAAAGATAACGCGTGTTTTTTTGTTTCCAGCATAAGGATTAGTTTTGATATATTATTTTTATTGATTATCATAATATCAACGCGTGCAGGTTGGCTCAGTGGTTAGTGTGTTGTCTAGCAACCATTGGGACCTGGGTTCGATTCCCAGGTCCACCCAAATAATTATTCCTATTTTTTCTAATATGATCATGTGCAGGCACTTAAAAGCATTCTACCATATCCCTCAAACAATCAGGCGCCAGGTGGTCACGTGTTCAAATCCAATGGCCATGAGCTGTTGACTATGGTGTTCCCAGTCAACCAATGTGCAACCAATTCCCAAAGTCAAAGCAGGCTTGATTCTTAATGGGCCTAAAATTTCCAGCAAAAACCTCCTAATTGGGTCCATCAACCCCCCTGGTTTCTAATTCTTTTTTTTTATTTTCCTTTTCCTTTTATTTTCTTTAATAACTATTATTATTATTTAATTAATTAACAAATTAATATTTTTCACAATAAAATTCAGAAAATTAAAATGTGAATATTTTTATTTATATTATTTATTAATTTCACCTTAGTTTATTTTTGTAAATAAAATGTAAATTAATTAATCTAGTTTTAAATTAGGTTAATTTTAATCTTTTTCATAATAAATAAAATAAACTTAGACTTAGGGTTTTCTTGACTTTTAATTTCTTTTGTTTTATTTTCATTAAAAAACATAAAAAACACAAAAACATTTTTCTTTTAATTAATTAATTAGTAATTAGGCTTAATTTCATTAATTGCAAAAGGGGACAAAATTCTTTCTTTTCTCAAAAAAGGGTCAAAACCCTAAGGACGTCCTGATTTAATTTCTTTCGCGCTTTAATTCCTTTTGATCATATTGATGTAACTGTTTCCGAGTATGTAATAGTTAATTAGGATTTTATCGCTTTCTTTTACTTTCTCGCACTTATTTTCCAAACGGGTTATGTTTTTGGCGATGTATAGACCTGCGCCTTGTAATAGCGTAGATTTACCTTTCCGCACTTTATTTTCCGCACTCTTAACTGTTAATATGCATGAAAGACTTGTATGAAAAATAAAATCAACCCGTAGCTCACAAATAACATGTACAAGATAATCTAAACTGAATTGGACACACGTGCACATGCCACTCTTAGGGTACGCCTCACTGGTTGCCTCGACGTGGTCGTCAAGTATAGGGTGTTTTAGAGGTCGCCCTCCTGTCTAAAGATCCAGTTGCCTCGAAACGGTTTCCTCGGATAAAAAGGATCTAGGACATTAGGGTTACCACTAAGGCGTCCTACTATTGCTTTGGTGACCACATTGTCCCTTTAATCGAATTGACCCGAATAACTCCAACGACGATACTACCTACTTCTCAATAGTGGGATAGTACTGTCTAAAGGACTCTTACACAGCCTAATTCCTTAGAGTAGGTAGATTTCTCCTGGGTACTTGCTCTTTCAAAAAACAAAAACATCTTTTTCACACCTATACTTTCAAAAAGTTTTCAAACAAATATTTCATACACTCTTGAGGACAGATACAAGAGTTACCTAGAAATTTTTCAAACGAAACTTTTTTCAAAACCCACGAACACTTGAAAAGCAAACAATTTTTGAAAACATAAGAGCAAGTACCTAAGAGCCCATGGATAACCACGGATAGAAATGGTGCTAATACCTTCCCTTTCTATAATCTACCTCCCGAACCGAGAAACATCTCGAAAAGGAATTTTGATGTGCTTTTGTCCTTTCCTTGTTGGAGAACATAAAAGACGGTGGCGACTCTTGCTTACCGCGACATTTCACGAACCAGCATTTTAAAAACAGTCAGTTCTATTTCCACCGATCACAGGTAGGTAGCCCTAGTCGTCGGATGTTAAGGGACTATCGAAAGGGACATACGATCACTAGAGGCAACTGGGTAAAAACACTTAGTAACTGTCCTAAAGCCCTAAAATCACTTTTTTAACCGAGGAAATAGTCAAGAGGGTCATCGAGGGACTAGTGATCTCTTAGACTCAAGGACAGCCACTAAGGATTCTCACGTTTCGATAATTGTGACCGTATTTGAAGGCAACCAAAGTGGGAGATACCCTAGGGGTGAGCATGTGCAAGTGTGCTTGATTCTGTGCATTCATTTTGCGCATTTAAGGTTATCTATGTTCAATTAATTGTTATCTTTCCATACAGTCCTATTAACCATTCATCTAAGCAGTTTATCATGCGAGAAAATAAATTGCGGAAAAGTAAAGTTCCTAACTATTACAGGGCCTTGGGGCAGTTACATAATTAGATGTAGGAATTTAAATCTAACTTAATAATTACAAACCAGGAACACTTACATAATTGAAAAATAATACGGCAAAAATAATAAATACGTAAAGCGTCTAAACCCTAAAGCGCACATAAGTTAAAAGAAAAGTATTTTTTATTGTTTTTTATTCGAAAAAAGTTAAATGGTGAAAAAGTAATTAATTGGACAAATTATGAATTTAAAAAAATTAAATCTGAATAAAAATATTTTTTTGATATTTTTTAAGAAAAAGATTTGAAATTTAAACCTAGATTCTAATTGATTTTATTTTAAAGAAACCAATCAAAATAATTAAGTCTAATTAATTTACAAAATTAATTTTAATAAAAAACCTACATCCTATTTTTTTGTGATTTTACTGATTTTATGATTAAATAACAAAAATTGATTTTTGAACTTAATTAAAATAACAAATAAATTAAATTAGAAAAAATAGTAAAAAGAAAAAGAAGAATGGGCCTGATATTGAAGCATTTTGGGGGGTGCAAAGTTGAATCTGCAGAGCCCAAATCAGCCAGCCCAATTGTCTTTTGCGCGTGATTTGGTGTTGCTGCCTCTTGGAGGTCCATGGTGGGGTCTGCTTGTTGGGAGCGTTGGATCTGGCACCATGCAGATCTGATGGCATGAGTTGATGGTGCAAGGTGTACACATGGGCAAGCATGCATAGTGGATCTGAAATAAACATATGAGAAAACATAAAATGTTTTACCTGGGACTCGAAACCAGGTCTTTCCTCTTGCCAAGCGCCTCCTTTACCAACACACTAACCTGTTCATTCAGTGTATAACATAAACGTAAAATAATATATATTAAATAAACGCCCAGAATTTGATTTAATAAAAAAACGCGCGCTGATTTCAAACGACCCAATCAGGCTGTGCCACACCTTCATCTTCTCCAGCTGCCCGTCGCCTTAGCCTGAGAACTTTTACCTACGGACTGAACATGTCACTAAAAACCCATGCATTTCAAAAATTCACACCAAGAAATATAAATTCCATCAAAATACACGAATCAATTGGATTTGACCCCCTGATCATAATGGTATCCATTATGAGGTCCAATTTCACCTGTGCATGAAAACCCCAAAACGAACCTTGAAACCCTAACAATGGCAAGTCATCATATATGTAGCAGAACTGGAAATTAAACATTCAAACATGTCCTAAATGCTCATACAAACAAAAATTCATAGTTAAAACCTATTTACAATGCGTGTATTATCAAAATCGATTTCAAGAATATATGTGCAAACCGTGATGTCGTATGGGATGATTCTGGACGTCTTGATGCGTGTAAATGATGTTGTTAGCTTTAGAAAGTCCCCAGGAATGGATTGCAAGTGTCAAAACTTCTTGAATTTCTCTGCAAAGGTCAAACCGATTGCCATTTTTTGTGAAAAAATTCGAGCTTCTTGTGCGTATTCTATGCGGCCAACCCTTGTTTTTTTGATCAGGCAATGTTATGAATATATAACAGAATGTATTAGGTTAACAAAATTGGATAGGATCTTGGAGAATTATGGAGAAAATATTTGATTTGCCATGCATATTTTAAGTTTCTAAAATAGGCCAAATCACGCTCTTTTCATTACAATCACCCTTGCACGAAATATTTGATTTTCCAGCTGATTCTAGACTCATTATATGGTCATAAAACAAATCTTGGATTTTATTTTATTATTTCACTATTTTATTTGATTTATTTTTATTTTAATGAATAAAAAATTTAAACATATAATAAAAATAATTAAATAATGTATGAGTGAGCTAAGGGGTCGTGGGCCATGTTAGGAAAAACTTTCAAGCATGAAAACATGGGCCCATTTGGAAAAAAAATCAAGTTTGGTCATTATTTGCTTCATGCACATTTCCAAAAATTAGTCAACTTTAGCAATGCATATCTTTCTAAATTTTAACCCTTTGAGGGTGTTCTTGGACATTTTAGAGAGCTTAGGATGTCATCTAAACAACCCTTTTGATTTCACCTCAATTGGATCTTCCATGTTCATGTAAGGAGCTTTGACCCAAAAGGTATTTTTGTTGACTTTTTGAAAGGACATATAATGTCTGAGCTTGTATCTTTTCATTGAGGCATTTCTTGGACTTGAGGGATGAAGAGAAGTTGTAGGGAATTGGATTATCTTCAAAATTATCCTTGGAGGAAAAATTTCTAATAAAGTATGAGAAAGTTATCCCTGGTCAAAGTTTGGTTGACTTTTCCTATAGAAACCCTAATTTGTTATTTTTTACTTTTGATGAGTTAGGAGCATTTCTTAAGGAATCATGATCAACCCTTGATCAAATTATGGATAATACTTCAAGATATTTATGTTGACCAAAAATCTTGAAGTTTGATTGTATTTGGGCCACAGTTGACTTTTGACATAGTATAGTTGATTTCCAGGCATTTGAGCAGTTGACTGGGCAAACTTGTTGTCCAAGGCATGAAATTTGGCATGGATGATCTTAAGGACATATTAGGACAATGGAGAACATTTGGGATCCTTTGGAGTCACACATCTTTCTTAAAATTGAAACCCTAGTTTGAGGTTTATTGCCTTGGGAGGAGAATTTGTCTGGTCAATTCTTGGTCATCCTTGAGCAATTGAGGACCTCTAGAGGCATGTCTTGAGTGAAAATGGGAGGGAAAATTTTGGGATACAACAACTGCCCCTGTTCAAGCTTCTTAAACTTGAGGATGTAGATTGGATGGTCTGCCTTTCGTGATCTGAAGGTGGAAGATGATTGAACACTAGAGTGCCTAGAAATTTGAACTCGTCTGAAACGATACTTGACTGTGTAGGTAATATCGGGAATGGGCTTACAGATGCCATTTGGAGAAGGTGATGGGAGATCATCAGAGATGGGCTTAAAGATGCCATCCAGAGAATATGACAGAGAGTTGTCGGAGATGGGCTTGAAGATGCCATCTGGAACAATGTTGATTTCATGAGATATTCCTTTGTGGGAATTCCTATGCATGTTATTGAGGAGGAATCCACTGAGGAATGTTGGTCTCCTCTTGGTAAATAGAGTTTAGGAGCTTCAGTTGTCCATTACTCTACTGGTGAGTCATCTCTTGATTGAAGATACGGAAGTGAACTGCTATCTGGTCAGGATCCAGGCTTCATAGTGACTTGTTGAGGATAATAAGGCTGACTGCTATTCGGTCGTATTCGCAGTGACTTACCAGGGGAATGAGATTAAACTATTATCTGGTCATTGTGATACGGTGGGAGAACTGACTTGAGGTTTTGCGTTTGTTTTCGCAAATGTTTCGGTTGAGCAAGAGTCGCCACCGACTTTTTATTTTATCCTAAGAAAAGGTTAAAAAGCACAGCAAAAACCTTTGAGATGTTTTCTTGGGTTCGGGGGGTAGATTATAGAAAGGGAAGGTATTAGCACCCTTTCTATCCATGGTTATCCATGGGCTCTTAGTTACTTTCCTAGATCACTTGCCTTGTGTTTTCAATTGTTTGAAATGGTGCTTTGTGTGTGGGTTTGAAAATGTTTTAAAAAAGAGGTCATTTGTTGTGGCAACCTTTGCAATGATCCATGTTTGGATGTATACAAAGGTGTATGTCTTTTGAAAAGTGTTCAATGTTTTTGAAAGTTGTTTTTTGAAAGTGTGTTGTGAAGTGTAGGCAAGTGTGTTTTCTTTGCAAGTTGATCAAGTAACTAAGAGTTTTGTCTATCCCTAAATTTCTCAAAGATTTTTCCTATGTTTTAACCCTTTTAACAATTTTGTTCCACCATTGAATTTGGTGGACAATCTTGTGTTAGGATGTTAACGGGACGGGCACGGGTCATCGTTTAGACCATGATTGCAATGGTGCCAAGTATCTTTGGCAATTTTGCTTTAAGGGACTTGATCATTTTTAGGCAACTTTCGAAAGCGTCATCGAGGGACTATGATCATTTGATATTGTTTTGTTTTTTGCCAAAGAAACTCAACATGAAACATGGCCCATTATTGAAGGCAACAAGTGGAGTAACCCTAGGGGTGCAAGTGTGATTGGTGTTGTCTATTTTCATGCTTTTTGTCTTTGAATTAGGTCAAGCTATTTGTTATTTGATTTTTGCATACAAACCCTAAGTCTATCATGGCATATTTAGAAAGCTTTAAAATGTGGAAATTAAAGTCCTAAATTATTACACAATAATCATGGGGATGGGGGTACAAATGTTCAAATGGGGATGAGACTTAAATAGGAGAGGAGTGTCCAATATTTACAACCAAATCGAAATAAATCGCAAATGTAAAATGTATCAAATGTACAAGTGTATGTGTAAATGTACTTGTGTAAGTGTGTGATTATTTACAAGTAAAATAAAGATAATAAAGAAAAGTTAATTTTTGGATTTTTTTCATGTCTAGGGCAAAACCCTAATTTTACTAAATAAAAGGTATTAATTTTTTATTATATACAATATTTATTAATTATGTACAAAAAAATAAATAAAAAGGAAGTATATTGTAAAAAAAAAAGTATTTTTGAGGTTAAATATTAATAAAAATAAAAAATGTATTATTTTGTATTTTTATCCTAAATATTCTAATAAATATAAGTATTTATATTATGTATTAAATATATTAAATATATACAAAAATAAAAATATTTATTATTTATAATAAAAAAAAAAGAAAAAAAAAGTATTTTTTAGAAAATGTTTTCAGAAAATGCAAATAAAAATAATAACTAAAAGTATATATTTTCACATTATTTCTAAGATTTTAAATAAAAGCATTGTATTTATTTATATATACAAATGTAAACAAAGCAAATAAATTAAAAATAAAATGCAAAAATGTATGGAAAAATATTTTTAATATTTTTTATGTTTTGTCAAAAAATAACAAGTCAGAATAAAAAAGAAAAAGTCAAAAATGATTAAAAAATCACACAATGGGCCAAGGGGGTGTGAATGTGAAAAGGTGGTGCAAACAGAAAAATGAAACAAGCCCAGCCCAAAAGAACTTTGTCTTCAACCTCCAGACATCTTCAAAACAAAAAAACGCGCGTTTTCTTCTTTCCCTGCTATCTTCTGATTCCTTGATTTTCAACAAAAACTCACAACAGCAATGTTATAGAGCATCATGTCACGATTTTAAACATATAAAGAAGTTGATCTAACTCTCAGAAATGAGAGAGAATTTCTTCTCCCCCAATTCATGACCTAACTTTTTCCCAATGTTCAGGTTCAAAATACTCTTAGCACACACAATATAAATGAAAAGTAACTATATGAATGGCTTCAGGGCTATGATTAGAACATGCTTTCTTCACAAACTTAAGCCTAAATATGCTTGGATAGAGAGATAGAAGTTCAAAAACTTACCTGTTCAGCTTGAATCGTGTATGACAATGGAGGTACTTTCAATGCAATGTGAGGATTTGTATAGCTTGCTTGATGTCCAGGGATGCTTTTCCAATGCTTGGTGTGCTTTGAATCTTGCTATATCGAGCTACAGAAGTCAACCTGCAAGAGAGAAAAGTGAAAATGGCACACTTGGTTAGAGGTGTTACAGTCTGTTTCCAAGGCTTGGGATAGTTTGTATGAATGGTAGGGAATGTGTTTGAACTGGTTTGGATGAAAACGCACGATGGAATGGTGCTGTGGGATTCAAACTGCAGCTTATGCCCTGTTTTGCCACAAAACTGTGTTTTTGTGTATATGAAGGTTTGAGAGATGGTTTGGTCGTGTTTCAGGTTGGTTAGGGAGTATGGAAAGTGTTGAGAAAGTTTGTTTAGGCTTGTGTTGACAGGAACTCAATGTTGTGTTTCAAAATGCAAGTTTCTTCTTTCTTAAGTCAAAAATGCCAAGTCCTGTTGCAGGCTCCTCTAGGCCCCTAAAATATGCTGCAAAGTTTTCTCTTGATCAGTGGGATATGTCCATACCTTTGTGCCTCAGAGATTTGCTTTGTACCTCTTGGATTGTAAACTTGACATAAAGTGTAACTTTACAAGAATAGATAAAATGCTTTTTCTAATTATCGACTAATCCTTCATGTAATGACCAAATGCATAGAATAATATCTTGGCACAATGGTTTAGCATTGAATTATTGAGTGTTAATGGGATTAGAGGCCTGTAACCTAGCTTGAACCATGCTGAGTTTGAAAAATGCAAAGTTATGAACATGTAAATGGCTCATGAACAAAGTGACTTTTGCCCATATTGACAAATTCGATTCTCCCTAACCACAAGGGTGTTTGAGAAGTTCTTGGACAATTTGGAAAGCTTGGAATGTGTACTACAATCCATCTTTGTATTGAAAGTTGAAATTCCAAATGGAAGCATGTGAAAAGTGGCCATGAAGTTAGGCAAAAATCCTGCCTAAAATAGGTCCAAAATTTTCTAAGTTAAGAATGTTTTGCACCCTTGTTCCAAAAATCATAACTTGAGCTACATGCTTCTTTTGAGGAAACTTTGTGAATCAAAGTTGTAGATTTTGCAATGGACTATAACTTTCATGTTTTGAGTTTTGTTTGAATCCAAATGTATCTTGATGAAAAGATGGGACAATGTTAGGAAAAAATTAGGAATTTTCATAACTTAGAAAATTTCTAAGTTATGAAAATTCTTCATTTTAAACCCTAATTTGTAATTTTTGATTTCTTGATGAACAAGTTTCATAATTTGACATGTTTTGATGAAAAATGAATCTTGACACTTGATTTTGACCAAAAAGTCAAAGTTTGACTTTTCAGTATACAGTCAAATTTGATCAGTTGACTGGAAAATTCATCTGTCAATCTTGTGCATTTGGGATCTTTTGAACTTGTTGAATATGTCAAGACCATGCCATTGGGTACTTGAGTCCATATGTGAGCTTGGTTTGCCATTGGCTAGGTCAAACAGTCAAAAATTGCCTTTGTGCAGTCAAAACCCTAAAAATGACCATTTTGCCCTTTTGGTGATCTGATCAAATTTCTTGTGGAAATGTGATACAAACTTGACCAAATGGTTCATATGAGTTCATAATGTTGATGTGGGTCAAAAATCATGAGTTTTGATTGTCAATTGACCACAATTGACTTTTTCCCCAATACAGCTGATTTTTAGGTCAATTGTCCAATTGATTGGGCAAAGATTGGAATCAAAGCTTGAAACTTGGTATGGATAAACTTGTGAGTCCAACATGAAGCATGAAAGTAACTTTGGGCCTTTTAGGTCAAGACATCTTTGTGCAAACTCAAACCCTAATTTGGGTCAACAGTGCAAGGAGAAGTCTTGAGCAGAGCAAACCCTAACTTGATCTTGAGCTCCAAGGGTCTTGTGGTGAGAAAATGTTGAGGAAATGGGAGGGAAAATTTTGGGGTACAACAGTTTCCCCTGTTCAATCTTCTTGAACCTGAAGAGCTAGATTGGCAAGTTTTCCTTTCGCGACTCGAGGGTAAAAGGAGATTGGACATTAGAGTGCCCAGAAATTTGCACTCGCATAATGGAGTATCAGCAATGTGATGTCGGGAATGGGCTTTTAGATGCCATTTGGAGAGCTGGTGGGTAGGAGGATGGGCTTATAGATGCCATCTGGGGGTGTGACAGAACCTTGTCGGGAATGGGCTTATAGATGCCATTTGGAAGTGTTGATCGCGTAAGAGATTCCTTAGCGAGAACTTGCGTACTTTGAGAAAGGAAGATGGTTTCCTGGCCTGTTACAGGTGTTGATCTTCAAATTCTTCATGCAGATATGCCCTGGCTAGGTACAGGTATTGAATCTACAATTAGTTGCTCACAGATGTGCCCTGGCTAGATACAGGAATCGAATCCGGAACTTCAAAAGGTTGCTTACAAACGTGCCCTGGCTGGATACAGGTATCGAATCTCTAAACTCTTCATGCAGATATGCCCTGGCTGGATACATGTATCGAATCTACAATCAAATACTCACAGATATGCCCTGGCTAGATACATGAATCGAATATGGAATTAGTCGTCTTCAGATATGCCCTGGTTGGATACAGGTATCGAATCTGGAATTGGTCGTCTACAGATGTGCCCTGGCTGGATACAGGAATCGGATCTGGAAACTCTTCATGCAGATATGCCCTGGCTGGATACAGGAATCGGATCTGGAATTGTCGTCTACAGATATGCCCTGGCTGGATACAGGAATCGAATCTGGAATTGGTCGTCTACAGATGTGCCCTGGCTGGATACAGGAATCGGATCTGGAAACTCTTCATGCAGATATACCCTGGCTGGATGCAGGTATCGAATCTGGAATTTAGTCGTCTACAGATGTGCCCTGGCTGGATACAAGAATCAGATCTCTAAACTCTTCATGCAGATATGCCCTGGCTGGATGCAGGTATCGAATTTGGAATTTGGTCGTCTACAGATGTGCCCTTGCTGGATACAGGAATCAGATCTCTAAACTCTTCATGCAGATATGCCCTGGCTGGATACAGGTATCGAATCTACAATCAATCACTCACAGATATGCCCTGGCTAGATACAGGTATCAAATCTGGAATTGCGATAGTTGATAGTAATCATCTTTGGATTGAACTTTTTTCCTGAAAAGGTAAAACATTAGCTGTATGCAATGTCATGATGTATGAGATGCATGATGTCATGATGTTTTTCAAGAATAAATGAGATTGTGTGATATGATGCGTATATGCATGCGCCATAGTGTATGATAATGTTATGAATGTATTTTTGTCTAGGAAAATAAATCCTTGACGACTGTCGGGAGTTTGTGGAATCCTGGGCTAATGTTGAAGAATGGAGTTCTTCGTTTCTGCTGGGGATGACGGTTGCAAGAATAAACCGGTAGGAGAAGATGACTCCGTTGGGGAATAATCTTGTTAGAGAGATTACTCTGCGGGGAATTACTCTATGGAAAGAGATACTTCACTGAGGTTTTGATGACTGCTCCGCTGGGGATTTCACTGATAAGTTATGTTGGGGAATTTGACGAACTCCGCTGGGGAAAAGGAAGAACTTCGCCGAGGACGATCTTTCCGTGGTAATTAGCTGAGGATAACCCAGTTATACCCTGGTGGGGGAAATAACCTTTGAATAAAGTCGGGGAGAGACGTTCGTACTCTGCAGGAGATAAGCTTCCAGAATCTACTGAGGAGGACGATTCAACTTTCCTGGGGAAACTTTTTGGACTGTACTGGGGGAATGGCTCCACTGGGGTGTCGGTATTCCGCCGGGGAACAATCTTATATTAAGACTGCCGGGGATGCTTGTTGAGGAATGCCTATACTCCACTGGGGAATGTTAAGATCTTCTGGGGATACCCAACTTCCTTAAGGCTGACAGTAGGCTAACTCTGCTTGGGGAGAGTATCGTTGACTTGCTAGGGGAACAATGTGCCTTTTTGGGGCTGATGGGAAATCAAACTCTGCCTGAGGAGAGTATTGCTGTAATCTGGTCTTACTCTGTGGGGAGTTGAGGTAACTCGGTTACGTTCTTCAGCCGAACCTACCTTGGTACCTTGGTGGACAGAGCAACTAGATCGCTTAGACAATTCTTTATTGCCCATGTTTCTGATGTCATTTGTAATTAGTCCTTTGTTTCGCATGCAAATATTTGTGAGTTAGCAATTAGTGTCAAATGCATATATCAAAAATGAACATTGGACGTTCTTTGCAAAACAAAACAGAAAAAGGAAAAACGATGGATAATTTATCTGAAAAATTGAACTTGTATTGATTTTGAAATTCGCCTGTAAATAGGCGTTTTATGTACAGGGGGCTGACGTCCTAGTAAGAGAACGCCGCCGAACAACATAGAGTTTATACAATTTTGTGAAAAGAAAACAAAACAACTATGTGAAAAATAATCCCACTGGGTTCCAACTCTGCTATCGCCTTTATGTCTTCAAGCGTCTCATCACTTTGCTGCTTAGTTGAAGATGAAGCTGATTGATTGGCGACGTCTGAGCCCGATAGTTGATGCCGAATTCTGGATGCAAGGTGATCCAATGAGACATAATATTACGCTTTATCCCTAACTTTTGCCTGGACCGCCCTTTCGGGTTTTCAGTCCACCGGGATACCCATTTTTGCCCAAGCCGCCTTTTCAGGTTTTCGACTTGCCGAGTGTACAGATTTTTTTCATTTCGTCCCTTATTTTTGCTCGAACCCTTTTGGTTCGCCGGGAAGCCCTTATTTTTGCCTAGGTGTGTCAACCTAGCGGGTCTTTAATTCATGTATAGTATCTTTTTACTATGTCTGCATTGGCGGGGTGAGGAAGGTCGTCACCATCCATGGTGGTTAGAATCATAGCTCCTCCTGAGGAGATATGTTTAACCACAAATGGCCCTTCATACGTGGGGGTCCATTTGCCTCTGGGATCATTTTGAGGAAGAATGATGCGCTTGATTACCAGGTCCCCAACTTGATACTCTTGTCGTCTGACCTTCTTGTTAAATGCCCTGATCATCCGTTTTTGGTACGTCTGGCCATGACAAATAGCAGTGAGTCTTTTTTCGTCAATTAAGTTTAATTGATCAAGCCGAGTCTGGATCCAGTCATCTTCGCTCAAGTCTGCATCCTTCATTATCCGGAGAGAGGGTATCTGGACTTCAATAGGCAAGACTGCCTCCATGCCATAGACCAAGGAAAAGGGAGTTGCCCCTGTTGACGTCCGTGCTGAGGTACGGTACCCATGAAGAGCAAACGGTAACATTTCGTGCCAAACTTTGTATGTCACTGTCATCTTCTGCACAATCTTCTTGATGTTCTTATTCGCTGCTTCTACAGCCCCGTTCATCTTCGGTCGGTAGGGAGAAGAATTGTGGTGTTGTATCTTGAATTGCTTGCAGAGCTCAATGATCTTGTTGTTAAGATTGGTACTGTTGTCCGTAATGATCCTTTCAGGTACGCCGTATCGACAGATCAGGTTGTGCCGAATGAACCGTGCCACGACGTTCTTGGTTACGGTAGCATAGGAAGCTGCTTCAACCCACTTTGTGAAGTAATCAATCGCTACCAAGATGAAGCGATGCCCGTTGGATACCGTAGGTCTGATTTCACCGATCATATCAATGCCCCACATTGTAAAAGGCCAAGGTGTTGTCAAGACGTTCAGAGGAACCGGAGGAATGTGCACCTTATCAGCATAGATCTGGCATTTGTGACATGTCCGAGAATGTTGGTAACAATCGGCTTCCATTGTGGACCAAAAATATCCTGCCCGAAGGATTTTCTTTGCCATGGTATGTCCACTGGAATGTGTTCTGAAGGTACCTTCATGTAGCTCTGCCATGATCCTTTCTGCTTCAGTCTTATCCACACAACGCAGTAAGGTTGAATCATGGTTTCGCTTGTAGAGAATGTTGTTGCTGAGGAAGAACTTTGCCGCAAACCTTCTCAGGAACTTCTTGTCATTAACAGATGCGCCTTCGGGGTATTCTAGAGCTTCAAGGTACCTCTTCACTTCATGATACCAGGGTTTTTCTGTTACCTTTTCAGTCTCGAGATCGCAGCAATGTGCAGGTTCATCCAACTTCCAAATAATGATCCGGGGAGCTTCGTTATCCCATTTTACCTTGAACATAGAAGACATCGTAGCCAACGCGTCCGCTAACTGATTCTCCTCTCTTGGGAAGTGTTCAAAAGTTATCTCCTCGAAGTGGGGAAGCAATGTCAGTACATACTCCTTGTAAGGAAGAAGATTTGGGTGTTTCGTATCCCACTCGCCTTTGACCTGATTGATCACGAGAGCGGAATCTCCGAAGACACTCAGAAACTTGATCCTTAAGTCGATTGCATCTTGAAGACCCATGATACATGCCTCATACTCTACCATGTTGTTGGTGCAGTTGAAACATAGCCGGGCGGTGAGTGGAGTATGAGTGCCCTTAGGGGATATGATCACAGCGCCGATACCATTACCCAAAGCGTTTGAGGCTCCGTCAAAGTGCATAGACCATCGGGATCCTTCCTCAGGTCCTTCATCCGGTCCAGGTACTTCACAATCAGTCACTACCATGATATCCTCGTCTGGAAATTCAAAGTTCATTGACTGGTAATTGTCCACTGCCTGGTGTGCCAAATGGTCTGCCAATACACTTCCTTTGATTGCTTTTTGAGTCGTGTATTGGATGTCATATTCCGTCAAGATCATTTGCCATCTTGTTATTCTTCCAGACAGAGCAGGCTTTTCGAATATGTATTTGATGGGATCCATTTTTGAAATCAAAAGAGTAGTGTGAGTCAACATATACTATCTCAGTCGGCGAGCAGCCCATACCAAAGCGCAGCAAGTTTTCTCGAGCAGTGAGTACCGGGTCTCACAGTCGGTAAACTTTTTGCTAAGGTAATAAATGGCGTGTTCTTTTCGGCCAGACTCGTCATGCTGCCCCAGCACACACCCTATTGAGTTGTCAAGTACTGTCAAGTATAAGATTAGAGGTCTCCCTTCAACCGGTGGCATAAGAATGGGTGGTTCTTGGAGATACTCTTTGATCTTTTCGAAAGCGGCCTGGAATTCATCATTCCAACGTACTACTTGATCTTTCTTCAGCAGCTTGAAGATTGGTTCACAGGTAGCAGTTAGATGCGAGATGAATCGGGCAATGTAGTTCAAACGTCCTAGAAAGCCTCTGACTTCTTTCTCTATCTTAGGAGTTGGCATCTCTTGTATGGCTTTCACTTTGGCAGGGTCCAATTGAATGCCTTTGTCGCTTACGATGAAGCCTAGCAATTTTCCAGATCTCACCCCGAAGGTGCACTTGTTTGGGTTCAACCTCAGCTTGTACAACTTCAGACGGTCGAACAGCTTCCGTAGATGGTCAAGGTATTCCTCCTCCGTTTGGGACCTTGCAATCATATCGTCAACGTATACTTCTATCTCGTGATGGATCATATCATGAAACAGAGCAACCATGGCACGTTGGTAGGTTGCCCCAGCATTTTTCAACCCAAAAGGCATGACCTTATAGCAAAAGGTGCCCCACTGAGTAACAAAAGTGGTCTTCTCCATGTCTTCAGGAGCCATCTTGATCTGATTATAACCGGAGAAGCCGTCCATGAAGGAGAAAACTTTATGCTGAGCAGTGTTGTCAACCAGAACGTCGATATGAGGCAAAGGGAAATCATCCTTAGGGATCTCCCTGTTCAAATCCCTGTAATCAACACACATTCAGATGTTACCATCTTTCTTCGATACTGGAACCACGTTGGCAACCCACTGAGGGTAAGAAGTCACTGCTAGAAACCCGGCATCAAATTGTTTCATAACCTCGGCTTTGATTTTCTCGGACATTTCTGGACGCATACGGCGGACCTTCTGTTTTACCGGAGGGCAGTCTTCCTTGGTAGGCAGGTGATGAACCACAATGTCGGTATCCAACCCAGGCATGTCTTCATAAGACCGGGCAAAGATTTCCACATAGTCATGCAGCATTTGAATCAACCGTTGTTTCACACTGAGCTCTAGATTGGCACCAATCTTGACTTCCTTTCTGTCTGTCTCAGTACCCAGATTTACCGTTTCCACTGGCTCTTCATGTGGCTGAATGGACCTCTCTTCCTGGAGTAACAGTCTTGCAAGTTCACCAGGCACTTCGCAATCATCTTCACCTTCGTCTTCGGCTAAGTTGATCGGATTTTCGAAGTCATAACTGGCGGTAGCAGAGTCGTTACCAGTGAGATCCAGAGTGGATTGGAACCTGTATAGGTGAGTGTGTGTAAATATAGCTGTTTTGCAATATATAATAAAGAAAGAAAAGGAGCGCAAGATTTTGAAATGCAACAAACGTCCAATGTTTTTATTGATGATATATGAAAATGACACACAAAAGCCCTCACAAATGAAGCCACGGTGCCCCGGGTAAGACACCGAGCCAAAAAAGTTTCAAAATATTGTCTGTTACAAATTCAAAACAAAAGAGTTCATTACTGAGTGACAAAAGTAATAGGTGTGAAGTCTTTGGCAGTCCAGTTGCTTGGTCCACCGTCGGTTGTTGGGTAGATCCAGCTGTCGAATTCAGATTCCTCCATGTCGTCTTCAATAGCATTCACTCCCGGGTTGGTGATAAATACAGGAGGTCTTCCAATCCTTGCCTTACGAATAGCCCTCTGAGCTTCTGCAGTGAAACCCATACCCAACTTGTCAGTCTTTGGAGTGAAATCAGGAAGTCGGCCCCAGTTTACGCACTCACCCTTCTCAATCACAGCCCGGGCATCCTTTAAGGAAGCCATCTTCAAAGGAGGGTCTTCAATCACAGTTTCAGCTGATGCCAGTGTCTGAGGAACTTCTTCAAAGTGTTGAAAGGGGGTTTCAATGAACTCCCCATCCATTTCTATGTATCGGAATGAGTTGAGGTGGCTGACCATATACTCTTCTTCCCCCTGCACTGTAACAATTTTCCCTCTGACCGGGTACTTAAGCTTCTGATGTAGTATGGAGGTCACAGCTCCAGCCTTGTGGATCCATGGACGACCCAGCAAACAAGAATAGGATGGTCGTATGTCCATCACATAGAACGTTGAATCAAAGACCTGAGAACCAACCCTGATTGGAATGTCAACTTCACCATGTACCATTCTCTTGGACCCGTCAAAGGCCCGGACAACAATGTTACTTGGCTTGAGCTCTAAACCCTCACAATCCAGCCTGTCTAGGGCCTTCTTGGGCAATACGTTCAATGAAGAACCGGTGTCTACCAACACATGGGCAAGAGTAGTGCCCCTGAATTCAATGGAGACATGCAGGGCGTCATTATGGTTCTTTCCTTTGGCAGTCAGATCGGCGTCAGAGAAGCCCAAACCATTATCAGCAGTCAAGTTGGCCACACAATCGGTAAACTGATCAGCAGATGTTTCTTGTGGCACATGGGCCGTCTTCAGGAAGGAAATCAGGGCATTGGCATGGGCCTCTGAACACAACAACAGTGATAGCATATAAATCTTTGATGGGGTGTGCCCCAACTGCTCAACTACATTGAAATCACTCTTCTTAATGATCTTGAGAATTTCTTCCATCTCTTGCTGGGAAGCTTCAACAGTGGTTGTCTTCGGTGCCTCCGTCAGGGCAGGCAAATCAGTAGCAATCCCTTTGACCCGAGCGTCAGATGACTCAGTAGCAGGGGTAGAAACAGGAACTTGATCAGGAAGGGAAGCAGGCACACTTGCAGGTGTGATGATAAGAAGTTTCTGAATTGTTGGTGGCGCAATATCTGGTGAGAAAAGCCTACCACTGCGGGTCACTTTGGCAGGCCCGGTGATGTTACTGACGCCGGTACTAGTATCAATTTCTTGCTTAACTCCAAGCACATAAACATCTGCCCCATAGTGCCATGGGACAGCTTTGTCGGATGTATAAGGGAGAGGCCCCGGAACAGTGATGATGATAGGAGCAATCTTCTGAGTGGACATGATTTTGACAGGCTTCTTTGAGAGAGCCCTAGGAGGTTTGTTGAAAATAGTAACAATAGACACTTCTTCAGCAGGGACAGCAGGAACAGCAATCTTCTCGAACAAGATCTCTTTGTTATCCATCAGGCTTTGGATACCTGATTTCAGCAAAGGACAACCAACAGGTGAAACAGCACATAGAAGGCAACCTTTACCACATCCCGGAAATAAACCGGCTAGCAACAGGTTCCTTTTGACAGTCAACAACGGAGTAACAATATCATCCACAGAGGGCACATATAGGTCTTCTTCCACAGCATTCACTCCATGCTGGGGCATGGGAGCAGTCACAACATTGGGTCTTTCGGGCGCCTCAAACTATATTTCTTTAGCATCAATAAGGTCCTGAACCTTATTCCTCAGAGCCCAGCAATCATCCGTAGTATGTCCCAGGCTATCAGAGTGATAAGCGTAACGGGCGTTGGGGTTGTACTTTGGAGAGGCTGTGTTCACTACCTTCGGAGCTTCTTTGACAGTTACCAGATTGGTTGACAGTAGTTGCGGCAAAATCTGAGACAGGGTCATACTGAGTCGAGTGTATTGTCTTTTGTGTCTCTCCCCCCTTGGTTGGTTATACTGCTGAGGAGCAGCAGCAGGCTTTGAAATTACTACCGCGTTGACAGCTTGGTGGCGTTCTGGTTTAACTTGTCTTCTGGGACCATAAACAGCACTAGCTTCCTTCTTGAAGGGCTTCTTTTCAGTACTCGCGGAGGCACCTTTCTGTATCTTCCCCGACTTGATACCAGCTTCTATCCTCTCACAGGTTAAGATCAGGTCTGTGAACCCAGCAGAAGAATTACCAATCAGGTGGTTGAAGAATGGACCAGACAGGGTCCCTAGGAACATGTCAACTAGTTCACGGTCAGTCAGCGGTGGCTGCACCCTACCAGCCAGGTCTCTCCACTTTTGCGCATACTCCTTGAATCCTTCGCTCGTCCCCAGTGACATACCCTGGAGCTGGGTACGCGTGGGAGCGAGGTCGGAATTGTACTGATACTGCTTATAAAATGCAGTAGCCAAGTCCTCCCAGTTTCGGATACTGGCTCCATCCAGCTGATAGAACCACTCGAGTTTAGCCCCTGAAAGGCTATCCTGAAAGAAATGGTACCATAGGTTCTTGTCTGCGGTGTAAGGTTGGATCGTCCTTACATATGATCTGAGATGCAGCTTAGAACAGGAAACCCCGTCGTACTTCGCAAAGGCAGGTGCCTTGAACTTGTGTGGGATCACCACCCCAGAAGATAAACCTAGATCTCCAAAATCCAGCCTCGACACATTTTGAATCTCCATGGCATTTAAATGGTCCTCTAGTTGCTTGTACCTATCTTCAGCAGGAGGGTACTGTTCATCATTGTAATCCGTCTCGTTGTCAGAGACCATAGGACTAGGAGCCCTTCCCCCTTGGGGGCTGTCTTTCTCTGCAGAGGAAGTAGCCTGATCAGCCTCATTATGTAGTGTATTCCCAAACCTTCGTCCAGTGTTAAACAGCGCATTCCTCTTCTTCTTCTTCTTCTTCAAAAGCAGAGTCTTCAACTCTTGTTGACCCTGGGCTAAGCTCATGACCAGCTCTTGAAACTGGGCGTTCTGGGCCTGGAGGGCCTTGATAGCTTGTTCGATAGTAGGCTCAGAAGACATGATGATTGAGTGCTGAAATAAACAGCGAAGAAGATTAAGAAACCTGTAGAAGGAGGGTACCTGTTATGTATATGATGCAATGAGATGCTTATGATTTATGTTTTCAAAGACAATCGGGATTCAACTTTGTAGACAAAAAGGAAACACACTTCATTAGATTCAAACTTTAAATTGTTCAACAACTTGCCCTTAGGCATTACAAGAATGAAAATACTGAAAAGGAAATAAAATCTGTAAAAGAAACATCCAAAGCTCATCAGTGCTCCCATGGCCTCCTCTTCTCAGTACGGATATAGTCATTCAGGATCCGCTCCTCCTCCAATTGCTTAGTCAGCTTCTGGATCTTTTGTTCCTGCTCGTTGAACTTTTCTCGATAATAATCCCGTTCTTCCTGTAGCTCCGCCCAAGATCTCTTTAGTTTATCAACATCAGTGGGTATCTGAGGAGGGAGGACAGTTGGAGGAATCCCGTCTTCATCAGGAAATTCAAGAATGATAGGCCTGACAGCTTCGTATGGCATACCTAACTTCTGAGCACGGATGCGGACCCATCTGCAGTAGGGTTCCATTGGTAGAGAAGTCTTCGATCCCAACTCATGTGGGTCAGCTTTGTGAATTCTGTCCCAAGCCCGGATGAATCTACGACGCAGCTCGTCACTGTCTACCTGAAACTCAAAACTGATGTGAGGCACCAACATCTCATGAGGCCCTGCTCTTCTGGCTCTTCCAAACTGACGGAGAGCTAAACATGGATTATAAGAGATTCCTCCCTGGGTACCGATCAATGGAACATTAGGATATTCTCTGCAATAATCAATAATGGTTATCTCATCCAAACCTCTGCGAGTCTAAATGATGTCATTATCAGTGAGAGACATTAACCTATGAGCCTAGCCCTTTCCTTCTTCATTCTTCAGCACGAACTTAGGAAGGTGCGAAATAAACCACCTCACTAACAAAGGAGCACAACACCATGGAGTTCCCCATCTTCGGGCAGTACGAGCATAGAGCTGTTGCAGGATATCACCCAAAAGAGTGGGTACAGGGTTCTGAGACATGAAGATCCTTATGGCATAGGTATTGACAAAGTTATCAGGATTTGGAAACAATACTAGACCATATATTAAGAGAGCCAGAATGTCTTCGTACGCCTTGAAGTCTAAGTCATTCCAGAAACTATTAGCTTTGCCAACCAGAAACTTAACCAAAAATCCCTTAACTCCACTTCTAGTTTCCCAGTTAGCCATTACCTCTTCTTTGGTCAAGGGAAGGGTTGCAGCAATCTCTTCAGGCCTAAGAGTCTTCTCCCAACCAGTGAACGGAGTCTGCTCCAAAACAGGGATATCAAGCAAATCAGAGAATTCTTCCAGGGTAGGGACCAGCTGGAATTCTTGAAAGGTGAAGCAATGATACAGGGGATCATAAAACTGGGTCAGGACACTCATCAGTTGTTGTTCCCACTTTGAAGTGACTAAACCAAGGAGAGAACCATGCCTCTTGATGAAGGAAGTAGTGTTTGGAATCCTACCAACCAATTCCTTGAGCAAAGCAGGTGGTTGAACAAAGTTGAGCCGGATAGTATTCCTACGCACGGGCATCATGATGTCCTACAAAACAGAGCAAAGATGAAACCCTTTTGTCTTTGAAATGGGTCAGTCCTTATGCAGGATGCATGTAATGGCATGATGGTATGATGTTATGATAAAGCACACCACACGTATTCACAAAGGCAAACATGATAAGGCACACAAGTCATACAAGACAACCCTTAGGGTTTAGGCCAGCATGAAGTTTAGGTATTACCCTCTTTTAGTTTTGTTGGTTAAGACCTGTCCTATCAAAAGTAACCGGGTTCTAGAGGATCTCAATATAATTGACTACCCTCAATCGGTCATAACTCCAGCATCGCAATCTTTTTTTGCGGCCAGAACCATCCCGAGAGTTTAGCCTCAATGAGTGTAGCATACTGCTATTGTTCTATAGCCAAGTTTGGTCAATTTAGGGTTCTAAGGTCGGTTGGTGTTTAATGACTCCTTAGAAGACCCATATTCCCCTCGTTGCAACACAAGGGATATCGGTACAGACCAAGGTGTCACACCAATGTAGCCACTGTTTCACCCATGTCGGTCTACGCCGGACAGGTCCCTCACAGCTTATGCTACCTAAAAGGGTATTCCCCAGATCCGGGTTAGGATCTATGAAACTCCGATGCAAAGCCCACAAATATAAAAGCAATCAAAGCAATCAATTGAAAACATGTAAATGATCTAACCCTAAGGTAACCCCACTTTTAAGATACTCCCCAGCAGAGTCGCCAGTTCTGTGATACGGTGGGAGAACTGACTTGAGGTTTTGCGTTTGTTTTCGCAAATGTTTCGGTTGAGCAAGAGTCGCCACCGACTTTTTATTTTATCCTAAGGAAAGGTTAAAAAGCACAGTAAAAACCTTTGAGATGTTTTCTTGGGTTCGGGGGGTAGATTATAGAAAGGGAAGGTATTAGCACCCTTTCTATCCATGGTTATCCATGGGCTCTTAGTTACTTGCCTAGATCACTTGCCTTGTGTTTTCAATTGTTTGAAATGGTGCTTTGTGTGTGGGTTTGAAAATGTTTTAAAAAAGAGGCCATTTGTTGTGGCAACCTTTGCAATGATCCATGTTTGGATGTATACAAAGGTGTATGTCTTTTGAAAAGTTTTCAATGTTTTTGAAAGTTGTTTTTTGAAAGTGTGTTGTGAAGTGTAGGCAAGTGTGTTTTCTTTGCAAGTTGATCAAGTAACTAAGAGTTTTGTCTATCCCTAAATTTCTCAAAGATTTTTCCTATGTTTTAACCCTTTTAAAAATTTTGTTCCACCATTGAATTTGGTGGACAATCTTGTGTTAGGATGTTAACGGGACGGGCGCGGGTCATCGTTTAGACCATGATTGCAATGGTGCCAAGTATCTTTGGCAATTTTGCTTTAAGGGACTTGATCATTTTTAGGCAACTTTCGAAAGCGTCATCGAGGGACTATGATCATTTGATATTGTTTTGTTTTTTTCCAAAGAAACTCAACATGCAACATGGCCCATTATTGAAGGTAACAAACGGAGTAACCCTAGGGGTGCAAGTGTGATTGGTGTTGTCCATTTTCATGCTTTTTGTCTTTGAATTAGGTCAAGCTATTTGTTATTTGATTTTTGCATACAAACCCTAAGTCTATCATGACATATTTAGAAATATTTAAAATGCGGAAATTAAAGTCCTAAATTATTACACAATAATCATGGGGATGGGGGTACAAATGTTCAAATGGGGATGAGACTTAAATAGGAGAGGAGTGTCCAATATTTACAACCAAATCGAAATAAATCGCAAATGTAAAATGTATCAAATGTACAAGTGTATGTGTAAATGTACTTGTGTAAGTGTGTGATTATTTACAAGTAAAATAAAGATAATAAAGAAAAGTTGATTTTTGGATTTTTTTTTCATGTCTAGGGCAAAACCCTAATTTTACTAAATAAAAGGTATTAATTATTTATTATATACAATATTTATTAATTAGTATGTACAAAAAAATAAATAAAAAGGAAGTATATTGTAAAAGAAAAGTATTTTTAAGGTTAAATATTAATAAAAATAAAAAATGTATTATTTTGTATTTTTATCCTAAATATTCTAATAAATATAAGTATTTATATTATGTATTAAATATATTAAATATATACAAAAATAAAAATATTTATTATTTATAAAAAAAAGAAAAAAAAGTATTTTTTAGAAAATGTTTTTAGAAAATGAAAATAAAAATAATAACTAAAAGTATATATTTTCACATTATTTCTAAGATTTTAAATAAAAGCATTGTATTTATTTATATATACAAATGTAAACAAAGCAAATAAATTCAAAATAAAATGCAAAAATGTATGGAAAAATATTTTTAATATTTTTTATGTTTTGTCAAAAAATAACAAGTCAGAATAAAAAAGAAAAAGTAAAAAATGATTAAAAAATCACACAATGGGCCAAGGGGGTGTGAATGTGAAAAGGTGGTGCAAACAGAAAAATGAAACAGGCCCAGCCCAAAAGAACTTTGTCTTCAACCTCCAGACATCTTCAAAACAAAAAAACGCGCATTTTCTTCCTTCCCTGCTATCTTCTGATTCCTTGATTTTCAACAAAAACTCACAACAGCAATGTTATAGAGCATCATGTCACGATTTTAAACATATAAAGAAGTTGATCTAACTCTCAGAAATGAGAGAGAATTTCTTCTCCCCCAATTCCTGACCTAACTTTTTCCTAATGTTCAGGTTCAAAATACTCTTAGCACACACAATATAAATGAAAAGTAACTATATGGATGGCTTCAGGGCTATGATTAGAACATGCTTTCTTCACAAACTTAAGCCTAAATATGCTTGGATAGAGAGATAGAAGTTCAAAAACTTACCTGTTCAGCTTGAATCGTGTATGACAATGGAGGTACTTTCAATGCAATGTGAGGATTTGTATAGCTTGCTTGAGGTCCAGGGATGCTTTTCCAATGCTTGGTGTGCTTTGAATCTTGCTATATCGAGCTACAGAAGTCAACCTGCAAGAGAGAAAAGTGAAAATGGCACACTTGGTTAGAGGTGTTACAGTCTATTTCCAAGGCTTGGGATAGTTTGTATGAATGGTAGGGAATGTGTTTGAACTGGTTTGGATGAAAACGCACGATGGAATGGTGCTGTGGGATTCAAACTGCAGCTTATGCCTTGTTTTGCCACAAAACTGTGTTTTTGTGTATATGAAGGTTTGAGAGATGCTTTGGTCGTGTTTCAGGTTGGTTAGGGAGTATGGAAAGTGTTGAGAAAGTTTGTTTAGGCTTGTGTTGACAGGAACTCAATGTTGTGTTTCAAAATGCAAGTTTCTTCTTTCTTAAGTCAAAAATGCCAAGTCCTGTTACAGGCTCCTCTAGGCCCCTAAAATATGCTGCAAAGTTTGCTCTTGATCAGTGGGATATGTCCATACCTTTGTGCCTCAAAGATTTGCTTTGTACCTCTTGGATTGTAAACTTGACATAAAGTGTAACTTTACAAGAATAGATAAAATGTTTTTTCTAATTATGGACTAATCCTTCTTGTAATGACCAAATGCATAGAATAATATCTTGGCACAATGGTTTAGCATTGAATTCTTGAGTGTTAATGGGATTAGAGGCCTGTAACCTAGCTTGAACCATGCTGAGTTTGAAAAATGCAAAGTTATGAACATGTAAATGGCTCATGAACAAAGTGACTTTTGCCCATATTGACAAATTCGATTCTCCCTAACCACAAGGGTGTTTGAGAAGTTCTTAGACAATTTGGAAAGCTTGGAATGTGTACTAAAATCCATATTTGTATTGCAAGTTGAAATTCCAAATGGAAGCATGTGAAAAGTGGCCATGAAGTTAGGCAAAAATCCTGCCTAAAATAGGTCAACAATTTTCTAAGTTAAGAATGTTTTGCACCCTTGTTCTAAAAATCATAACTTGAGCTACAAGCTTCTTTTGAGGAAACTTTGTGAATCAAAGTTGTATATTTTGCAATGGACTATAACTTTCATGTTTTGAGTTTTGTTTGAATCCCAATGTATCTTGATGAAAAGATGGGACAAAGTTAGGAAAAAATTAGGAATTTTCATAACTTAGAAAATTTCTAAGTTATGAAAATTCTTCATTTTAAACCCTAATTTGTAATTTTTGATTTCTTGATGAACAAGTTTCATAATTTGACATGTCTTGATGAAAAATGAATCTTGACACTTGATTTTGACCAAAAAGTCAAAGTTTGACTTTTCAGTATACAGTCAAATTTGATCAGTTGACTGGAAAATTCATCTGTCAATCTTGTGCATTTGGGATCTTTTGAACTTGTTGAATATGTCAAGACCGTGCCATTGGGTCCTTGAGTCCATATGTGAGCTTGGTTTGCCATTGGCTAGGTCAAACAGTTAAAAATTGCCTTTGTGCAGTCAAAACCCTAAAAATGACCATTTTGCCCTTTTGGTGATCTGATCAAATTTCTTGTGGAATTGTGATCCAAACTTGACCAAATGGTTCATATGAGTTCATAATGTTGATGTGGGTCAAAAATCATGAGGTTTGACTGTCAATTGACCACAGTTGACTTTTTCCCCAATACAGTTGATTTCTAGGTCAACTGTCCAATTGAATGGGCAAAGATTGGAATCAAAGCTTGAAACTTGGTATGGATAAACTTGTGAGTCCAACATGAAGCATGAAAGTCACTTTGGGCCTTTTAGGTCAAGACATCTTTGTGCCAACTCAAACCCTAATTTGGGTCAACAGTGCAAGGAGAAGTCTTGAGCAGAGCAAACCCTAACTTGATCTTGAACTCCAAGGGTCTTGTGGTGAGAAAATGTTGAGGAAATGGGAGGGAAAATTTTGGGGTACAACAGTCGTCCTCTAGGCTTTGCAGTTTCTTTAACTAGAATGGCAATCAGAAGAATCTTAGGATCAATTTGACTGAACCAGACAAAAGTCTCGGGTTAATCTTCAACTAGAATAAGAATCAGGGAGATCTTAGTGGCGATCTGACTGAACCAGAGAAGGTCTTTTATCAACTTTGAATGGAATGACAAACAGAAGAATCTTAGGATCGATTCAACTAAACTAGACAAAATTCTTGGGTCAATCTTCAACTAGAATAAGAATCAGGGAGATCTTAGTGGGGATCTGACTGAACCAGAGAAGGTCTTATGAGAACGTTGTTCTGAGGAAGATATGAAATATCCTTTCATCGGGCGTAGCTTTTGAGAAAACTACCAGGTCACATAAGTGGCCGACGTTGTTTATTGATTTGATTTTTTCCCTGGAAAAGGCAAAGAGTTAGTCATATGCAATGTCATGATGTATGAAAGGCATTGTGGTGATGTTCTCAAAATAAATGAGATTATGCTATATGTGATATGTATGTGCATGCCATAATGTATGAATATGGAATGTTATTGTGATGTTTCTTAGTCTGGGAAAGTAAATCTCTGACTGCTGCTGAAGAGTATAAGGAGGCTGAATCCTTGTTTCCGCTGGGGATGATGAATGGATATAATTTGCTGGGGATTTCCTCTTCCTGTTTGAGGATGTTCTGCTAGGGATTGATTCTGCTTGAGAATAAAATCTATGGAGGGAGATGTTTTATTGGAAGATTCTGCCTTTGTAGAGAAATAAACTATGTTGGGGAATGAACTTCCGTAGTTAGAGAAATAAACTCTACCTGGGAGGAGATTTTATAACTGTTTGAAATTATAAAACTCGGCCGAGGAATACAGGTTGCAGCTGGAAAAGGAACTTTGCTGAAGGAGATAATTCCCGCTTGGGGAAGAAGAGATCTAAATTTGGGTTGTTTCTACCTTGTGGGGCACATAGACGTCACTAGGACGTATGCCGAGGATACGGCGATGACTTCGCATCAGCAAGTTTCTGCCCCTATACCTGTTGGAGAAAGTACCTGCGGAGATTTTGTGGATGGATTTATGTCATGATTGTACTTGAACATGTATTGAATGAGTGTCAGAATGACATCCGTCTCTAGATCGTATCTGAACTGTATTTGAAACATGTGTTGAATGAGTGTCAGAATGACATTCGTCTCTGGATCGTATCTGAATTGTATTTGAAACATGTGTTGAATGAGTTTCAGAATGACATCCGTCTCTGGATTGTATCTGAATTGTACTTGAAATATATGTTGAATGAGTGTAAGAATGACATCTGTCTCCTCGTATCTGAACTGTATTTGAATCATGTGTTGAATGAGTGTCAGAATGACATTCGTCTCTGGATCGTATCTAAACTGTATTTGAAACATGTGTTGGATGAGTGTCAAAATGACATCCGTCTTTGGATCGTATCTGAACTGTATTTGAAGCATGTGTTGGATGAGTATCAGAATGACATCCGTCTTTGGATCGTATCTGAATTGTACTTGAAACATGTGTTGAATGAGTGTCAGAATTACATCCATCTCTCGATCGTATCTGAACTGTTTCTAGAAGAGAAGTATGGAATAAGTACCAGGATAACATCCGTCTCGGGATCGTACCTGAACCGTTTCTAGAAGAGGACTTGGTTTATTTAGAATGTTTCCATTGGGAATTCCTGTTTAATTTTTTTTGAGAAGAAATCCGTTGGGGAACATTGATTTTTCTTGATTATATGTGATTTGTTGTTGGAATTCATGTCTAATGCCTTAAGTGATTCAGATGGAGATCTTCCCCTGACTATTTGGCATTTTGAGAGATTCCTTGAATCTTGACTTGACTTCCCCAGATGATGGACAATGATCATGCCGTGCCCCTTGGTCAGAAGTGTTTTTCCACTTGAGGTGAACCTTCTCATTGAGAAAGTTTTTATTCACTAGATATTCATCATGCGAATTTCTCTGTTGTCGAATAGATAACTATATGCAAACAACAATATTCAAATAATGCAAGGTTTATGCTTGTCTTGAAGTTTTTAAAAATTCATTTTTTCAGTAAAACAAATTTTGCAAGAGAGTGATATCAACTCAGGATTTATAGCAAGTCCTACAAGAGTCAGGATACCTTTTGTAACGGTATGCTTTCGAACTAACCTATACTTGAGTTAGGACTTTTAAAGGTTGTAGCGTGGCCTGGTTCGCGATTTAAGAAACAAAGGATAAAGGCTCAAATTTTATTTGTACCCACCCGTTCTTCGTGATGTTCTCCGATCCTATGCTCAGCTAATTGTGTGTTCAGATCCCAATTGAGTCTGGCATCTTGTCCTTGATGTTCCGATGATGGTTCCGATATTAAAAGTTTATTTGGAAGAGGCAGTCATTTTGTAATCTTTTTTTTTGTCGAGGATTTGTAGTAACCTCTTTTTTTTTGTTTTCGTTATCCATTATTTTTCCTGAATGGTTTCTTTTGTGATTACAGTCAGCGGGATGCTCCAGTTTTTTCTTAAGTCTCCTTTATAGGTTTTGACTTAGTGGGCTTTTATTTTGAGAGATAATGACTGTCGATTTTAATGATTATGCGGAACCATCACCATCTTCTGATTTGGAAGGACGTCTTTGATGTCATTCATTATGTATGAAGTAGAATATTGCGACTTAATTAACTGAGAAAACTACCCTGCCTCAGGTTATGATTAAGGGTTTTAATTTGTGTGAAAAGAAAAACTCCTACTTCTTTGGCTTAAAGGTGTTGAATAGGGATTATCTTCCTTATAAATCCATTGTTTGGTATTTGAAACAACGCCTGTACATCGTCAGCAAGGTCTATTCAAAAGCAGATTATAGAGATTGTGGTATCGTTTTCGTCATCCTCCCTCTAAAGGCTTATAGATTTTTAATCGAGAGTTGAATATCACGTAAAGGAAGCAAGAAAATAGTTTAAATAAAATGACAATGAAATCATTCAAGACAAACATATGTGATGCATTAATGGGAAAACCAAAGTTCGGCATAACAATAATTGTTTGAACAATAAATGAAATTACAAATGAAAAATCAAAAATGAACTGAACGTTATCAATGATTTGGCCTAGGAGTAGTGACCACTTTGTGAGTCTCTGGAGGGTCTAATTCAATCTCCTTGGCATCAATCATATCCTGAATTTTGTTCTTCAGAGCCCAACAGCCATTCGTATCATGTCCAGGGCTATTTGAATGGTATGCACACCTTTCATTGGGGTGGTAACTGGGAGCAAAAGTATTGGGGTTCTGTAAAGGAGCCTTTAACGTAATTAACCTTGCCTTCAACATGTGTTGTAAAGCTTGAGCTAGTGACATGTTGATTATGGTGAACTGTCTCTTATGCGTGACCTCTTTACGTTGATTCCCATGTTGGTGTCGTTGCATAGGCGTAAGATTAGAGACCAGTATTACCCCCACAGATTGATTGTGGTCGTCTGCCTTATTACGACCCTTCTGGCCATACATAACATTGGCTTCCCTCTTACCAGCAAGTGGATTCTTCCCAGCATTAGAAGATGCAGCCATCGGGATCTTCCCACTCTTGATACCACTTTCGATCCTTTCTCCAGTCAGAACCATCTATGTGAATCCAGATGAGGAACTCCCAATCAGCAGATTAAAGAACGGACCTGTCAGAGTGCCCATGAACATATCTACCATTTCCCGATCATTTAGAGGAGGTTTTACCCTGCCAGCTAGATCCCTCCTTTTCTGGGCGTATTCTTTGAAGCCTTTGCTAGAACCCATAGACATGCTTTGAAGTTGTGTACGAGTTGGAGCGAGGTCAGCATTGTATTGGTACTGCTTGTAAAAAAAAGCAGCCAAGTCTTCCCATGTATGAATGTATATTCTTTCTAGTTGGTAGAACCACTCCAGTTGTGTTCCAGCTAAACTTTCTTGGAAGAAATGGACCCATAACTTCCGGTCATCAGTGTGAGGCTGGATCTTCCTGACATAGGACCTTAAGTGCAACTTAGGGCAGGAGACACCGTCATATTTAGTGAACATGGGGACCTTGAATTTTGGTGGGATGATCACGCCAGAGAACAGCCCTAATTCTTCAAAGTCCAAGCCAGGTATCTGCTGAATCTCCATAGCATTGAGACGATCCTCTAACTACTTGTATTTTTCATCGGCCGGAGGATACTGCTATTCATTGTAATCAGTCTCATTGTCAGATTCCTGCGGACTAGGGTCTTCCTCTCTTGTCTCACCCTCTTAGTTATCTCCTTCTTTTGATGAAGATGTCATCTCAACCACTTTCCTTAGCGGTCCTTTGAACCTCCTTCCCAGATTTACCATACTAGCTGTCCTCCTTGGCTTCTTGTTCTTGTCTTTAACAATCAGGGCTTTCAGTTCCTCTTGCCCTTTGGCCAAAGCCATAATCATATGTTGAAATTGTGCATTCTAAGTATGTAAGTCCTTCACTGTTTGTTCTAGAGCCATTGCTGAAATAAACAGTAAAGAAGATGAGAAACCTGCTTTGAAACTTGTTTGCAATGATATGTATGACATATGTATGCAATGTTTTCAAGGATTTCTAAGACTCAACTTTTCTTAAACAGAAAGAGAACAAACATTAATTTTTAAAATGTTTTATTGATCATAATAATGCCTTTTGGGCTCTCAAGGGAACAAAGCAAAATAAAAACATCCAAGCTAAAGAAAACTCAAGCTTCCCACGGACGCATCCTCTTTGGTGCAATGAAGGAATTTATACTTCTTTCCTCGTGAAGTAACCGAGTGAGCTCTAGAACCTTCTTCTCGCTGGCGTAGAATTGGGTTTCGAAAGTGTCTCGTTCTTCTTTGAGTTGGATCCAGGACCTCTGTAACTCTTCAAGATCAGTTGGCATGTCAGGATGAAGAATGACGTAAGGAGTGTCTCCATCTGCAACTGGCTCCATAATCATAGGTAAGATGGCGAGGTAAGGCATCATAAGACATTAGGCGCGAGCTCGCACCCATTTGAGGTAAGGCTCAAGAGGGATGGAATTCTTGTACCCCAGTGTCTTGCTATCAACTTGGTTTATCATGCCCCAAGCTCGAATAAACCTCTTGCAATAACCCTGAACATCATTCTCATAGTCAAATGTGATTCCTTGGACAAGTGTATCGTGAGGACCATCCCTTATAGTGTAACCAAACTTTCGTAACGCCAAACAAGGGTTATAAGTGATTCCTCCCCTGACGCCTAAGAGAGGGACATTAGGGAATTCCCCACAGCGATCAATGATGGTAACATTCTCCGAGGATCGTGAACACCAATGAATATCTGAATGTGTAAGGGATATCAGCCTACGAGACCATTTCATACCCTGCTCATTTTTCAAGACAGACCGAGGTAGGTGCGAAATAAACCACCTAGCCAATAAAGGAGTGCAACATAGAAGGGTCCCTCTTCTCTTCAGAGTGCGAGCATGCAGAGAGTGTAGAATATACCCAAGTAAGGTGGGCACTGGATTATGTAACAGGAAAATCTTAACCGCATTCACATCTATTAGTTGGTCCGTGTTAGGGAATAGTACCATCCCATAGATGAGAAGGGCTAACACCTCCTTAAAAGCTTGTAAATCCAGGCTATCCCAAAAATAGTGGGCTTTCTCAAATAAAAACTTAGCTGGAAATACCTGGATACTTCTTTTGGTTTCCCAATTTTCCACTACATCAGACTGTTGTAAAGACAGAGCTTGATCAATCTCTTCAGGATTTGGGTGTCTTTCCGTACCATTGAACGGTAGCCAATTAAGGATAGGTACCCCCAATAACTGATAAAACTCCTCAATAGTAGGCACTAACTGGTAATCAGGGAAGGTGAAGCAATGGTGCAAGGGATCAAAGAACTGAAAGAGCACCTTTAAGATTTCTTCATCAGGGGTTGAAGTGACTAAGTTGAGAAGCCGACCATGTTTTTCAGTGAAGAGAGAGCTTTCAGGAATCCTTGATGCTAACTCCTTGAGTTGAGGATGCACTTTCACAAGGTTTATTTGGATAGTGTTCCTGCGAGCGGATGTCATGTCCTATAAAATAAAACAAAGATAAGCCCTAGAAAATCCTTGAAATAGTTAGTATGATATGCCATGTTATGATGTCATGATTATGCTAAGAAATAACATATACAGCAAGCACAAGAAAATCACACCAAGACCTTAGGTTTAAGGCATGCATGGGTTTTAAGGTCATACCCTCTTGAAGTTGGATTGGTTCAACTTGTCTTATAAATAGTAATCGGGTTCTAAGGGATCTTAATATCACTGATCTTTCCCACAAGTTTCATTTCGATAGGCGACTGACTCGCAACCAAAAAAAACTCAATAGTCAAATCTCAATGAGTGTAGCATCGAGTATCTGTCGACTTTGGGAATACACCAAAGACGACCATCTCGCTACATCCTAATGGCCAAGTTGTTCATTTAAAGGTTCTAAGGTCAGTTGATGCTTCATGACACCATGCAGCGGCCCCGTATTCTCCTTGATTAACTCAAGGGCTACCGATACCAACCAAAGTGTCGCATCAACGTAGCCATCGCTTCAATCGTGTTGGTATACCCCACACAGTTTCCATGATCTATTGCTACTTACCTAACAGGTTTCCCCAGATCCGGGTGTAGGATCTATACTAACCCAAACAATCCCTTAAAATTAAAGCAAACAAACAAGCAAACAAATTAGAAATGATCTAGACCTTAAGGTAAACCCTACTTTATAATGTCCCCAGCAGATTCTCCAGTTCTGTGATACGATGGAAGAACCGACTGTTAATACTGGTTTGCATTTTTTGTTTGCAAATGTCACGGTAAGAAAGAGTCGCCACCAACTTTTCTTTTATCCAACAAAGGAAAGGGTGAAAAGAACAGAAAAATACCTTTTTTCGAGATTTTCTGAGTAAGGAGGTAGATTATGGAAAGGGAAGGTGTCAGCACCCTTTCCATCTGTGGTTTTCCACGGGCTATTAGGTACTTGTTCATTTTGAAAATTGTTTGTGTGTTTTGAAAGTTTTTGTTTGCTTTATGATAACTCTTGTATCAGTCCTCAAGAGTGTGATAAAGCGTTTTTAAAAAGTAGTTTGAAAAATGTTTTGAAAGTGTGGTGTAAAAATGAATTGTTTAGAGCAAGTACTTAACAACTATCTACCTACTCAAAAAAAGTTTGTTCTTTTCCTCCTATCCTTTAGACAGTGCTATCCTACTAGTAGTGAGTAGGTAGCCCTAGTCGCCGGATGTTGAGGGACTATCAAAACAGACGTACGGTCACTAGAGGCAACTGGGAAAAAACTCTTAGTAACTGTCCTAAATCCCTAAGGTCACTTTTTTAACCGAGGAAACAGTCGAGAGGGTCATCGAGGGACTAGTGATCTCTTAGACTCAAGGACAGCCACTAAGGATTCTCACGTTTTGAGAATTGTGACTGTATTTGAAGGCAACCAAAGTGGGAGATACCCTAGGGGTGAGCATGTGCAAGTGTGCTTGATTTTGTTTATTATCTTGCACATTTAGGGTTATCTATGTTCAATTAATCGTTATCTTTCCATGCAATCCTATTAACCATTCATCTAAGCAGTTTATCATGCGGGAAAATAAATTGCGGAAAAGTAAATTTCCTATCTATTACAGGGCCTTGGGGCAGTTACATAATTAGATGCAGGAATTTAAATCTAACTTAATTATTACAAACCAGGAACAATTGCATAATTGGAAAATAATACGGAAAAAATAATAAATACGCGAAGCGTCTAAACCCTAAAGCGCGCATAAGTTAAAAGAAAAGTATTTTTTTATTTTTTTTATTCTAAAAATGTTAGATGGTGAAAAAGTAATTAATTGGACAAATTATGAATTTAAAAAAATTAAATCTGAATAAAAAATATTTTTTGATATTTTTTAAGAAAAATATTTGAAATTTAAACCTAGATCCTAATTGATTTTATTTTAAAGAAACCAATCAAAATAATTAAGTCCAATTAATTTACAAAAATAATTTTAATAAAAAAACCTAAATCCTATTTTTTTTTGTGATTTTACTGATTTTATGATTAAATAACAAAAATTGATTTTTGAACTTAATTAAAATAACAAAGAAATTAAATTAGAAAAAATAGTAAAAAGAAAAAGAAGAATGGGCCTGATATTGAAGCATTTTGGAGGGTGCAAAGTTGAATTTGCAGATCCCAGATTAGCCAGCCCAATTGTCCTTTGCGCGTGATTTGGTGTTGCTGCCTCTTGGAGGTCCATGGTGGGTCTGTCTGTTGGGAGCGTTGGATTTGGCGTCATGCAGATCTGATGGCATGAGTTGATGGTGCAAGGTGTACACATGGGCAAGCAGACGTACTGGATCTGAAATAAACATATGAGAAAGCATAAAATGTTGGACCTGAGACTCGAACCCAGGTCATTCCTCTTGCCAAGCGCCTCCTTTACCAACACACCAACCTGTTCAGTCCGTGTATAACATAAACGTAAAATAATATATATTAAATAAACATCCAGAATTTGATTTAATAAAAAAACACGCGCTGATTTCAAACGACCCAATCAGGCTGTGCCACGCCTTCATCTTCTCCAGCTGCCTGTTGCCTTAGCCTGAGAACTTTTACCTACAGACTGAAGTTGTCACTAAAAACCTGTGCATTTCAAAAATTCACACCAAGCAATATAAATTCCATCCAAATACACAAATCAATTGGGTTTGACCCCTTGAGCATAATGGTATCCATTATGAGGTCCAATTTCACCTGTGCATGAAAACCCCAAAACGGACCTTGAAACCCTAACAATGGCAAGTCATCATATTTGTACCAGAACTAGAAATTAAACATTCAAACATGTCCTAAATGCTCATGCAAAAAATAATGCATAGTTAAAACCTATTTACAATGCGTGTATGATCAAAATCGATTTCGAGAATATATGTGCAAACCATTATGTCGTATGGGATTATTCTGGATGTCTTGATGCGTGTAAATGATGTTGTTAGCTTCAGAAAGTCCCCAGGAATGGATTACAAGTGTCAAAACTTCTTGAATCTCCCTGCAAAGGTCAAATCGATTGCCACTTTTTGTGAAAAAATTTGAGCTTCTTGTGTGTATTCTATGCGGCCAACCCTTGTTTTTTTGATCAGGCAAGGTTATGGATATATAATATAATGTATTAGGTTAACAAAATTGGATGGGATCTTGGAGAATTATGGAGAAAAGATTTTATTTGCCATGGATATTTTAAGTTTCTAAAATAGGCCAAATCATGCTCTTTTCATTCCAATCACCCCTTGCACAAAATATTTGATTTGCCAGCTGATTCTAGACTCATTATGTGGTCATAAAACAAATCTTGGATTTTATTTTATTATTTCACTATTTATTTGATTTATTTTGATTTTGATGAATAAAAATCAAAACAAATAATAAAAATAATGAAATAATGTATGAGTGAGCTCAGGGTTCGTGGCCCATGTTAGGAACAAGTTTCAAGCATGAAAACATGGACCCATTTGGAAAAAAATTCAAGTTTGGTCATTATTTGCTTCATGCACATTTCCAAAAATTGGTCAACTTTAGCAATGCATATCTTTATCAATTTTAACCTTATGAGGGTGTTCTTGGACTTTTTAGAGAGCTTAGGATGTCCTTTAAACAACCCTTTTGGTTTCACCTATTTTGGATCTTCAATTTTCATGTAAGGATCTTTGACCCAAAAGGTGTTTTTGTTGACTTTTTGAAAGGACCTATAATGTCTGAGCTTGTATCTTTTGATTGAGGCATTTCTTGGACTTGAGGCTTAAAGAGAAGTTGTAGGGAATTGGATTCTCTTCAAAATGAGCCTTGGAGTAAAAAATTCTGATAAAGTATGAGAAAGTTATGCCTGGTCAAAGTTTGATTGACTTTTCCTATAGAAACCTGTTGTACCCCAAAATTTGCCCTCTCATTCTTCAGGAAATTATCCTGTATTCCCAGAGTCTCTCTGAAGCAAATCCAAGTCCTGAATTATCTTTTCTTCCCAAGCAAACCATTTACAAAAGCAAAATGATCACACAAGCTCTAAAGGCAACGCTTTTACCTTGAAAAATTAAATTCTAAACATTTGGAATTTTTCTCTAAAAATGGGTGTTTAAGAAGAAAATAGTACTTCAGAACTTCTGGACCAACCTCCAGGAGGAAACGGTCAGAAGTTGCAAGCTTGGCTCAACGCAGTCAGAAGTTGGCTCTTCAGCAGTTACATTAACTCAGTTAGAGGTTACAAACGTGGTTTAACACGTAAGCCTCAAACAGAACATAGCTCTTTCAACAGTTACGCAAGCTCCGTCAGAGTTTGCTAGAGGAATGCAAAGGAAGCAAAGAAGTCTGAAGGCTCCTTCAGGACATGCTGGAATCAGAAGATGAAAGGGTCAAAAGAGTGGGTGTTACACTAACTCAGAATCTCTAAGTCCAGGATTTCCATAAGCAAATCCAAGGAACGTGTTAGAAAGTCAGGAGAACCCCCAGAATTTGCTGAGGCAGCAAGAGGCCAAGATCAGAGCTTGGTTTACGTTTTTTTTGGTAAAGCGGAACTGCTAGTTCAGGTTTTTTCCTATTACAAGAATTTTGGTGTTGATAAGTCTTATCACCATTTAATGCTCATTAATGCTCCCAACCACTCCTGAACATTCATCCAAGGGGTCTCTTCATGTGTGGCTTGGTAAACACCTTTATGCAGGCTTAGGCATGGGTCTATGCGCCACCTTCCACCTATAGAGGTCACTTCTCCTCAATCCTTGACTGCTGTTCCAGCCTAGGTTGAAAAGCTGTACATTGTCACAACTTTCCATGAACTTCTTTCAAACAAAAAATTTAACCTCTATTGGCGCCTTTAACGTTCAAGAATCCACAAGAGCTTTGCCTATAAATAGAGCACCATTGACCACTAAGAAAGGGCCAGAAAAACCAGAAAAATTGCTAGAAGAGAAACAGAAATTTTTAGCAAGAAAATACTTTGAAACTCTGTCAAAAAATCTTGGTGTCTCAAGAGCCTCAAACATAACTTTGAATCTCCTGTCTCAAAACCTCATTTGTACCCAGATTGCTTCTTGATTAAAGAGATACGCCCCTAAAGCTTCTGACCACATATACTCTCCATCCACCCCTTCAAAAAAGAACCTGTCCAGAACACCATCAGAGATAAAAGCTAGCTCTCACTCACAAACTTTTCCAACAACCAGGTAACCACCTGCTGACCTTCATCACGCTGCTAAACATCATCAGTTATGCATGCTCAAATAAACATAATGTAAATATCATGTTGCTGCTGTTTGCGTTCTGAGGATTTTCATACCTCAGAATGTTTGAGTAGGAAGTAAATCAGTGTAGAACCTGCCTGTGACCTTGCTGGTTCTGTCTCCTAAAAACACTTTGACATTTGCTGAAGCTGTCCCAAACATGTTTTCTGTTTTGTGGATCAATAACAAAACTGCAGATGTTCTGACTAGCGCAGGGAGAAGCTAAATGCTGACTTTGACGTTAGCACATCTGAAGCCTGTTTTGCTATCAATAATATCAGAACTTCTGAGAATTATTGTATTTCCAGCAGGATCAGAACTTCTGATATCCCCACTAACAAACTTTTGTCTTGCAGCGCATGGGGGTCAGAACTTCTGATCTTCCCACTAACAGGTTTCTGTTTTGTAGGTGCCAGAGTCAGAAGTTCTGACTCATACAGTTTAACCAAAAGGTTGATAATCTGGCAGCAGGCCTGAGTCAGAACTTCTGATGGCCTCTCAGCAGCGCGCTGGGTCTCTCTCTCTCTCTTTCTCTCTATCTTGCCTTTGTTATTTTCTTTTCTTATCTATTTTTCTCATTGAACCACCCCATGTACAAATATGTATCCCCACCCCCCTAATTGCTGTAATAGCGTAGGATTTTATATTTCTGCTTTTTATTGCTTTCAAATATAAATGCTAGTAATTAGGATGTGTATGGCAAGATAAAATCAATGAAATAGAAAATCCTAATTCAAAGACAAATTCTTGTATGCAATAAAACACACTTGCACACTTACACCCCTAGGGTTACACCCACTTGTTGCCTTCAAAAATGGGCCATGTTTGCATGTCCAGTACTTTGGCAAAACAAAAACAAACAAAATGATCATAGTCCCTCGATGACGCTGTCAAGTTGCCTAAACAAAAATGATCAAGTCCCTTAAGAAAATTGCCAAAGATACTTGACATCATTGCATTCATGGTCTAAAGGATGACCCGCGCCCGTCCCGTTAACATCCTAGCACAAGGTTGTTCACCAAATACAATGGTGAAACAACACTGTTAAAAGGGTTAAAAACATAAGGAAAGATCTTTGAGTAAAATAGGGTAGACAACTCTTAGTTACTTGATCAAACTTGCAAAACAATCCTTGCCATTTTTAAAAACACACATCACAACACAACTTCAAAACAAACTTTCAAAAACATTGAAACATCTTTTCAAAAGGACAAACACCCTTGTAAAACATTCAAACAAGAATTGTTACAATGGTTGCCTAGACAAGGCATCTTTTTCAAAACATTTTCAAAACCACACACACAAAGCACCATTTCAAACAATTGAAAAGCAAAGGCAAGTGATCTAAGCAAGTAACTAAGAGCCCATGGATAACCATGGATAGAAAGGGTGCTAATACCTTCCCTTTCTATAATCTACTCCCCGAACCCAAGAAAACATCTCAAAGGTTTTTTCCTGTGCTTTTTAACCTTTCCTTAGGATAAAATAAAAATTCAGTGGCGACTCTTGCTAAACCAAAACATTTGCGAACACAAACGCAAAATCCCAAGTCAGTTCTCCCACCGTATCACAGAACTGGCGACTCTGTTGGGGAATTATACTTAAAAGTGGAGTAACCTTAGGGCCTAGATCACCCTTTTGCATGACTAATTGTTTGCTTTGATTGCTTTACATTTTGGTTCTCTTGTTTGGGCTTGAAATCCTACACTCAGATTTGGGGAAACATTCATAGATAGCAATACGTTGTGGAAACTGTGCGGGGTATACCGACACGGTCGAAGCAATAGCTATATTAGTGCGACATATTTGTGAGTACCGGTAACCCTTGAGTTCAATCAAGGAGAGTACGGGGCCGCTGAGTGATGTCACCAAGCACTAATGACCTAGAACCTTACTTGACCATCCTGGCCTTTTATTAGGGGTAGTGAGATGACTGGCTTTGGTGCAGTCCGAAGTTGGTAGATACTCGATACTACACTCATTGAGGGTTGTTTTCTTGGAATATTTTGGTCGCTAGTTAAGTGGCTAAACCAAAACAATAAACATGGAAAACAATCCAATGATATTGAGCTCCTTAGAACCCGATTACTAATTAGGACAGGTTTTAAGCCAACTAAACTCAAGAGGGTACTTACCTATGAAACCTCATGCAAGCCCGAAACTAGGGTTTTGTGTGAATTGCTTGTACATGTGTTTGTGCATACATCATGAACATCATAAAGCATCATATGCATCCACTAACCATTTCAAGGGTTTGGATCTTCATCTTTGTTCCTGTTTTGTAGGTAATGGAAACTCTTCGTAGGAAAACTATCCAAGTCAACCTTGTGAGAATCCCTCCTCAACTCAAGGAGCTTACATCCAGAATTCCAGAAAGTTCTCTCTTCAGTGAAAGACATGGTAGACTGCTCAGCCTAGTCAACACCAACATTGAAGAAGACATGGTGAAAGTGTTGTTCCAATTCTTTGACCCCCTTCACCACTGTTTCACATTCCCCGACTACCAATTGGTGCCTACTTTGGAGGAATTTTCTCAACTCCTGAGAATTCCTATTCTTAATCAACTACCCTACAACGGTACAGAAAAAGAACCAAAACCTGAAGATGTTGCTCAAGCGCTACACTTGCAACCATCTGACATCAAGGGGCATTGGGAAACTAGAAGTGGTGTCAAAGGCTTCTTGGCAAAATTCTTGTTTGAGAAGGCACAAGAGTGTTGGAATTCTTTGGATCTACAAGCCTTTGAAGAGATTTTGGCACTCCTCATTTATGGGTTGGTCTTGTTCCCAAATCCTGACCAACTTATAGACGTGAATGCTGTCAAGATCTTCCTATCCAGGAATCCCATACCTACATTGCTTGGGGACATCCTCCTCTCATTTTACACACGAACAATGAGGAAGAGAGGTGTTCTCATGTGATGTACTCCTCTCCTTGCAAGGTGGTTTATTTATCACCTTCCACAATCAGTTTTGAAGAATGAACAAGGCTTGAGGTGGTCGCAATGATTGATGACCCTCACACATTCTGATGTACATTGGTGTTCTCGGTCCAGAGAAAATGTCATCATTATCGATCGCTGTGGTGAGTTCCCTAATGTTCCATTACTTGGCATTAGGGGAGGCATTACCTACAACCCTTGTCTAGCTTTAAGACAATTTGGATATGCTCGGAGGGATGGCCCTCATGACATGTTGATTCCTGACCTAGTTTTTGACTTCGACAATGATGCGCAAGGACTTTGCCAAAGATTCATCAGAGCTTGGAGGATGCCTAACAAGGTAGATAGCAAGACACTGGGGCACAAGAACTTCATCCCTCTTGAGCCTTACCTCAAGTGGGCACGGACCCGCGCCCAGAGTCTTATGATGCCTTACCCTCACATTCTCCCTTTGATTAAAGAGCCTGTTAAGGAAGGAGAGGTTCCATACACCATCCTACATCCTGACATGCCAACATCATGGGAGGAGATGCATAAGAGTTGGATCCAACTCAAGGAAGAAAGGGATACTTTTGAAGCCAGCTTCTACGCCAGTGAGAAGAAGGTTTTGGAGCTTACCCGTCGACTTCACAAGGAGGAGACCCTCAACACTTACGTCGCACCAAAGAGGATGCGCAACGTCTTTTTACCTTAAGAGGTTTTTGTAATATTTGGCCCATGGGGCATTTATGTACTGACAAAATTCCTTCTTATTAATATGACGTGTGTTCTTTTTGTTTGCAACAACTTTGAATTTCTAAATCCTTGAATTCATTACATGAATAAACATATCATTCATCATATGCATAAACAGGTCTTCACACCAGGTTTCCTTATCTTTCTGCTGTTTATTTCAGTAAGATGGATATTGAGCAGACGGTCAAAGATCTGCAAGCACAAAACTCGCAGTTTCAACAGCTCCTTATGACCTTGGCAAAGGGTCAGGAGGATCTTAAAGCACTGTTAGGGAATAAAGAGCAAGAGAAAGGAAAAAATAAGAAGAAAAGAGTTGGGGTAGCTACACTGGGAAGAAGATTTGAGAATGAAGCTAGGAGAGTTCTTGAATTCCCCTCCACATCTGATGAGGGGACCGACAAAGGAAAAGGAGCTACATTACCCTATGAGTCTGAGGCTGAAGAAGAAGAGGTTGAGGAAGATGAAGATTATTCAGAGCAGCAATACCCGCCAGCGAACGACAAATACAAAAACCTGAAGGATAGACTGGTAGTTGTGGAGCTGCAAAGGGTTCCTAGGTTAGATTTTGAAGAATTGGGATTGATTGCTGGGATTGTGATCCCTCCAAGGTTTAAGGTGCCAACTTTTGCAAAATACAATGGTCTGTCTTGCCCAAAGATGCACCTGAGGTCGTATGTCATAAAAATTCAACCTCATTCATCCGATAGAAATCTTTGGGTACACTTCTTCCAGGACAGCCTGTCTGGTACACAACTAGATTGGTTTTACCAGCTTGAGAGGTCAGAAGTGCATAACTGGGAAGACTTGGAAGTTGCCTTCTATCGCCAGTATCAATACAACGCCGATTTGGCGCCAACCCGTACTCATCTACAAGGTATGGGGATGGCCTCAAATGAGGGATTCAAAGAATACACCCAGAAATGGCGCGACTTGGCCGGAAGGGTGCAGCCACCTCTTTCAGATAGGGAACTAGTTAATATGTTCTTGGAGACCCTATTTGGCCCTTTCTTCAACCATTTGATCGGGAGCTCTTCTGCAGGGTTTACCGAACTGATTCTGACTGGCGAACGGGTGGAAGCTGGTATTAAGAGCGGAAAGATTCAAAGGGATGCCTCTGCTTCCACAACTGTTAAAAAACCATTCCCGGCCAAGAAGGAAGCAGTTGTTATATACTCTCAAAGGATTGAGAAGAACTGAGCGTCGGTCGACTGTAGGGGCCGTGATGATTCAAAATTCGTCAAATGATCAGCCTCGTAACAATCAGTCGAGACCAAATCAGCAACAGGTAGAACGGCCACAATGGCAGTTCACCCGCATCAACATGACACCTGCACAAGTTCTTCCCCATTTGTTAAAGTTAAATCTGACTGGTTTAAAGGAGGCGCCGAAAAACCCTAACACCACATCTCCATACTATCATGCCAATGCTAAATGTGCCTATCATTCTGACAGCGCCGGGCATGACACCAACGATTATTGGGCGCTTAAGAATAAAATTCAAGATTTGATAGATGCTAAAGAGGTTGAGTTCGACGCCCCTGAGAAGCCGAACGTAATCTCTGCTCCAATGCCAAAGCATGGTCGTAATGTCCATGCTGTTGAAGAAGATATGTTTGTTTCTACTGTTGATGATCTGATAACTCCACTACTGACAATCAAGTTGAATCTGTTGAAGGCTGGGATTTTCCCAGGTTGCAAAGAAGATTGCTACTTTTGTTCCTCCCTACCGATCGACTGTCCATTGTTGAAGATAGGCATCCAACGCCTAATGGACAACCAACAAATTCTTTTCGAAAAGACTCCTGTTACTCCAATTCCTATCAATGAAGTTTCAATAATAACCATTTCCACCAATCTTTCGAAGGTCCCCAAAAGGCCTGTTAAGATTAAATCCGCTCCGTAGATTGTACCCTTGAAGATAACCATGCCTGGGCCTGTCCCATACAAATCTAACAAATCAATACCGTGGAATTATGGTGGAGAAATCTACTACCACGGTGTTAAACAAATTGAGATAATTGAAGAGAGCTCTGACGAAGAAACTGCCGACATTGGAAACATTGCCGGTACGAGCAAAATTACCCAAAGTGGAAGAATTTTCTCTCCAGAGATTGCCCCTCCAAAGGAAATCTTTGGACCCTCAGCTGTTCCCAAGGTTACCCCTGCATCGGTAAAACTATCTGCAAGAACTCCAATGATTGAAGAAGCTGTTACTCCTGTGGTTGTCCCTTCTGCTGCTGCTGATAAAGGGAAAGGGATCCAAGAAGAGCTCGTCAGGACGAGGGCTCAGCCATTGGTCATCCCTGAAACCTCTAAGAAAGAAATGGAGGAGATTCTAAAAATAATCAAGAAGAGTGATTATGATGTGGTAGAGCAACTGGGGCAAACCCCCTCGAATATCTCCATGTTAGCTTTGCTGCTTTGTTCGGAGGCTCATGCCAAAGCCTTGATAAGGTTTTTGAAGACAGCCCATGTGCCCCAAGAAACCTCAGCCGATCAATTTCAGGATTGTGTAGCCAGCCTTACCGCCAATAATGGCCTGGGTTTCTCTGATGTTGACCTGACTCCTAAGGGAAGAAAGCACAATGACGCATTGCATGTGTCAGTCGAATGCCGAGGAACCACTCTCGCCCATGTCCTGGTCGATACTGGTTCTTCTCTAAATGTGCTGCCTAAGAAGGCTCTCGACCGATTGGATTGTGAAGGCTTGGAGCTGAAACCAAGTAATATCATTGTCAGAGCCTTTGACGGTTCTAAAAGAATGGTGCGTGGGGAGGTCGACATTCCCATCAAGGTAGGCACTGAGGTGTTCAACTCCACATTCTATGTGATGGACATCCGCCCATCCTACTCTTGCTTGCTAGGAAGGCCGTGGATTCATAATGCTGGGGCAGTCACTTCTTCTCTACATCAGATGCTGAAATACCCTGTTAAGGGAAAAATCATAATTGTACACGGTGAGGAGGAGTACATGATCAATCATCTGAATTCCTTTCGGTATGTGGAAGTGGATGGCGAATTCATCGAAACACCGTTCCAACACTTTGAGGAAGTTTCTCCCAAGGTGGCAGTAGCAAAGGCAGCAACTGAGATACCCAAGCAGGTGGCCAGGATGGCATCTCTGAAAGACGCAAAGGCTGCAATGAAGGAGGGGAAGAGCTCAACATGGGGACAGTTGCCTGACTTTCCTCACAAGACAGACAAGTTTGGGTTAGGATTTACGGCTGCGGGGCAAAAGGCTATGCGTCGCTCAAAAATTGAAAAGACACCCATCAAGATTTCTCCTCATGGAATCAATGCTTTAGAAGACGAAGACGAAGAGGCCAACTTTAAAGACTGGATCTTCCCAACCATTGAAGGGGGACTGCACAACTGGGAGGCGAAAGACTTCGTTCCCATTACTTTCATCAATCAGTAATTTATCTTTCGAACATTTCCTGTTGGTCTGTAATAATTACTAAAACAATCTGCACACTTTTTCACCTCATGCCTTGCCCGGGGCATGTAGGTCCATTTGTAAGGGTTTTGATTCTCTTTATAATCATATGCCATGTTTAATGAATCATTGGACGTTTTTCATTTATAAACTGTTGTGTTCATTTTCTTTCCTTTTGCATTTTTGTTTGTTTAAGGATGGATATCCCTTACACACACCCACACTCACAAATGCAGGTACCCATCCACTCCGGATTCCATGGGTGACTATTATGTTGTATCCTTCAATAACTCTAAAGATTTGGTCAATCAGGCTGAGTACGAAGACGACGAAGATTGTGAAGTACCAGGAGAGTTAGCCAGACTTCTACAACAAGAAGAAAGGGCCATCTTGCCTCATGAAGAGTTGTTGGAAACTGTCAACTTAGGAACAGAGGAAGACAGGAAAGAAATACAAGTGGGTGCCAATCTGGAACCAAGTGTCAAGGAGCGCTTAATACAGCTGTTGAATGAATACGATGAAATCTTTGCCTGGTCTTATGAAGACATGTCGGGGTTGGACACAGACATCGTGGTTCATCGTCTCCCTACAAGAGAAGACTGTCCACCGATCAAGCAAAAAGTCCGCCGAATGAGGCCCGACATGTCTGAGAAGATTAAAGCTGAAGTAATGAAGCAATTCAATGCTGGCTTTCTGGCTGTTACATCCTATCCACAATGGGTTGCTAACATCGTGCCAGTACCTAAAAAAGACGGCAAGGTCAGAATGTGTGTGGACTACCGGGATTTGAACAGGGCCAGCCCTAAAGATGATTTTCTGCTACCACATATCGACATTTTGATTGACAACACGGCTCAGCACAAAGTGTTTTCCTTCATGGACGGATTCTCGGGCTACAACCAGATTAAAATGGCCCCCGAGGACATGGAGAAAACAACTTTTGTTACACAATGGGGTACCTTCTGCTACAAGGTGATGCCGTTCGGACTGAAGAACGCAGGGGCAACTTATCAACGCGCCATGGTAGCTTTGTTTCATGATATGATACATCATGAGATCGAAGTTTACATAGACGACATGATAGCTTGATCACAAACGGAAGAGGAACACCTTGAACATTTGCAAAAGCTGTTTGCCTGGTTGAAGGAATATAAACTCAGGCTGAATCCAAGTAAGTGCACTTTTGGAGTTAGGTATGGTAAACTTCTGGGATTTATTGTCAGCAACAAAGGCATTGAGGTCGATCCAGCAAAAGTGAAAGCTATACAAGAAATGTCTGCCCCCTGTACTGAAAAGGAGGTTAGAGGATTCTTAGGACGCTTGAACTATATCGCCATGTTCATCTCTCATCTGACGTCTACCTGTGAGCCAATTTTTAAACTACTAAAGAAAGATCAGGTAGTCGAATGGAACGATGATTGTCAAATTGCTTTTGATAAGATCAAGGAGTATTTGCTAGAACCTCCTATTCTGATGCCACCCGTCGAAGGAAGGCCGCTGATCATGTATCTAACTGTTTTGGACAACTCAATGGGGTGTGTACTGGGCCAACATGACGAGTCTGGTTGAAAAGAGCATGCCATTTATTACCTTAGCAAAAAGTTTACCGACTGTGAAACCCGCTACTCACTATTTGAGAAAACTTGACGCGCTTTGGTATGGGCTGCTCGCCGACTAAGGCAGTATATGTTGACTCATACCACTTTGCTGATTTCTAAAATGGACCCGATCAAGTATATCTTCGAGAAGCCTGCTTTATCTGGAAGAATTGCTAGATGGCAGATGATCCTGACTGAGTATAACATCCAGTATACCACCCAAAAAGCTATAAAAGGGAGTGTACTAGCTGACCATCTAGCTCATCAAGCTATCGAAGATTATCAATCCGTGAGATTCGACTTCCCGGACGAGGACATCATGACTTTGGACAACATTGAAGTTAACGGACCATATGACAGACCCGAAAATGGATCCCGATGGACCCGGTACTCATTTCCCCAGAAGGTTGTCATACACCTTTCACGGCCCGACTTTGTTTCAACTGTACCAACAACATGGCCGAATATGAAGCTTGCATCTTTGGTCTCAAGGCTGCTATAGACCTGGAGATCAAATCTTTGGTTGTATTTGGGGACTCGGCTTTGGTTATCAGTCAAATCAAAGGAGAGTGGGACACCAAACATCCTAATCTTATCCCATACAAAGAACATGTCTTGACATTGTTGCCTCATTTCGAGCAAATCACCTTCGAGCATTTCCCGCGAGAAGAGAATCAGCTAGCAGATGCTCTGGCTACAATGTCTTCCATGTTTAAACTCAATTGGGATAACGAGGCTCCCCAAATCACCATCGAGCGAATGGATGAACCTGCGCATTGTCATGAGATTAATACTGAGGAAGTAGTGGAACAACCCTGGTTTCATGAAATCAAAAGGTATCTCCAGGCTAGAGAATATCCCGAAGGAGCTTCCGTCAATGACAAAAAGTTCTTAAGGAGATTTGCAGCCAAGTTCTTCCTAAGCAATGGCATCCTTTATAAGCACAGCCATGATTGTGTTTTACTCTGATGTGTAGACAAAGCTGAAGCAGAGTTAATCATGACTGAGATACACAGTGGCACGTTTGGCACCCACTTAAGCGGACATACGATGGCTAAGAAGATTCTAAGGGCAGGCTATTACTATTCTACCATGGAAGCTGATTGCCATCAATATTCCCGTACTTTCCATAAATGTCAAGTCTACACCGACAAGATTCATATTCCTCATGTTCCTCTCAACATTCTGACAGCTCCTTGGCCATTCGCAATGTGGGGCATTGACATGATTGGAGAGATCAAGCCCACGGCATCCAATGGACATCGCTTCATCCTGGTCGCTATTGACTATTTCACCAAGTGAGTCGAAGCAGCTTCCTTTGCCTCTGTTACAAAAAATGTGGTTGCCCGCTTCATCAAGCAAAACCTCATATGCCGGTATGGTGTCCCCGACAGGATCATCACAGACAACGGTACAAATCTGAACAATACTATGATCACCGCTCTATGCGAACAGTTCAAGATTTATCATCACAATTCATCTCCATATCGGCCGAAGATGAACGGTGCTGTTGAAGCTGCAAACAAAAACATCAAGAAGATCATTCAGAAAATGACAGTTACCTACAAAGACTAGCATGATATGTTACCGTTTGCTCTGCATGGATACCGTACCACGGCACGTACTTCAACAGGGGCAACCCCATTTTCTTTGGTGTATGGCATGGAAGCTTTCCTACCTATGGAAGTTCAGATTCCTTCTTTAAGGATTATGAAGGACGCTGGTTTGAGTGAAGACGATTGGATGATCAAGGCTTTCAACAAGAAAGTCAGACGTACCCAAAACGGATGATCAAGGCTTTCAACAAGAAAGTTAGACGTCAAGTATATCAAGTCGGAGATCTTGTAATCAAGCGGATCATCTTGCCGCAAAGTGATCCCAGGGGCAAATGGACTCCTACTTACGAAGGACCGTTTGTGATCAAGAGCATCTTTTATGGTGGTGCAATGATTCTAACCACCATGGACGGCGACGATTTGCCACACCCTGCGAACACAGACATAGTCAAAAGATACTACGCATAAAATAACCCGACAAGTCGAAAACCCGAAAGGGCGACTTGGGCAAAAATGGGCATCCCGGTGAAGCGAAAACCCGAAAGGGCGGTTCAGGCAAAAATTAGGGATAAAACAAAAAATTTGTACACCCGGCAAGTTGAAAACCCGAAAGGGCGACTTGGGCAAAAAAGGGTTTCTCGGTGGATTGAAAACCCGAAAGGGTGATTCAGCCAAAAGTTAGGGAATTAAAGCGTATGACTATGTCTCGTCGGATCACTTTAAAGAACAATCTCTTCATCAACAAGCTCCGAGCTTCTGATCAATCCAGTCATCGGCGGACGAAGCATTGGATGGACAAGATATTCAGAGTTGTGAAGGCTATAACAGAATGGAATCCCATGGAATTGTTACACATAACGATCTTTCTTTTCTGTATAAATTTTTCAATGTTTACGACAACATCCTCTTACTAGGATGTCTGTCTCCTTTGTACAAAGATACTCATAAAAAGTTAATACAAACACTTTTCCAAATACAGAAATTTTCTTTGTCTTCCTTTTGCTTTTTACACTTATGTTTTATTTGATAAACGTCCAATGTTTTGTTAAATAGGCATATGCATTTGAACATAATCATTTTCTTACAAATCAAGAAAGATGATTGCTGATAGGTTGAAGGTACAGATAGATATCTTGATGCCCTTTCAGAGGAAATCCCCAGCGGAATTAAACTCCAGATTCCTCAACAAAGTTAAAATCCAGAACTTAATTCTCCAAACAGAATTAAACTTCAGGATCCTCAGCAGAACAAATGCTTTCTCAAAGCTGATTTCCCCAGCCAGAGAGCCTTCCAGAATCCAAATCCCCTGAGAGTTAAGTTTCAAGATCCCCAGTGGAGCCAAAACTGTTAGTCCCCAGCAGAGCTGAAACTTCCAACTATCAATCCCCAGTGGGACCAGATTAGTGAACATTCTCCCCACAGAGATACTTCCCATCAGGTTGAAGATTCTCAGTCTTACTTCTTCAGCATAAGTGTACCGGGTTCTGGACTCCCCAGTAGAGATCATCAGAATTCTCATTCACCACAAGTCACCAAGGATTTTCAATCCCCAGCAGTGGTCCTAAAATCCCTCAACAACTGAAAATCTTGCTCCCCAAGCAATCGGCAGTCAGCAAGGATTTCTCACCCTCAGTAATCAAAGGATTTTCAATCCCTAGCTTCGGTTATGGGTTTATTTCCCCAACATTTGTCAAGGATTTATTCTCCAAAACAAATTACATTTCAAATTGATCGGTCATTCAAAAGTTCCTTCATCACCTGTTGGAAGTTACGGTCGTCAAAGATCAAATTCTCACAAAATTCAAGTTATGAAGCTCGGATTCGACCGGATAGTATCTTGATCTCTACAGCATATTGTGAAGCCCGGATTACGACTGGATAACAGTGTCAGACTACCGCGAAGCCTGGATTACGACCAGATAATGGTATCTCCTAAGAGCAAGCTATGAAGCCCGGATTCGACCGAATAATAGTTTAATCCCCAACAAGTTATTGTGAAGCCTGGATTACGACCAGATAGAAATACGAGTTTCTGTGAAAGCCTGGAGATCAACCAGATAACAGTTAATCATTAACAGAATGAAGATTCTCATCCTTGAAACCTCAAGATTGGTATACTCCCAACCTTCTGACAGAATGAAGATTCTCATTTTGGCCTCCCCAGCAGATTGGCATACAACCCAAGCTCCTGATCCCCCAACGGTGGTCCCAGGACTTCTCATTTTCAACGATAAAAAAATTCTTGCAATCCCCTGCAGCAGTCAAGGATTTACTTTCCCCTACAGTAGTCAAGGATTCAATTTCCCCGGCAGCAGTCAAGATTCTATTATCTCCGGCTATCTAGGATTCATCTATCCTCAGCAAGACAGCTACTCGGCTTACATGCATAATCATTACATTCATATATCATAAACATTGAAGAAACGCAATTCATTGCATCATACATATCATGCAACATAACTTTGTGTTTTAGCTAACATTTTATCCTTTTAAGGATAAGATTAAGAGGCTATCGCTAACAAATGGCCAGATACAGTATGGATACACCCCAGACACGGCGGTCATTCTATTACTCATTCAGAACTTCAAGTCAGATACAATATGGATACACCCCAGACACGGCAGTCATTCTATTACTCATTCAGAACTTCAACTTCAGATACAGTATGGATACACCCCAGACACGGCGGTCATTCTATTACTCATTCAGAACTTCAACTTCAGATACAATATGGATACACCCCAGACACGGTGGTCATTCTATTACTCATTCAGAACTTCAAGTCAGATACAGTATAGATACACCCCAGACACGGTGGTCATTATATTACTCATTCAGAACTTCAACTTCAGATACAGTATGGATACACCCCAGACACGGTGGTCATTCTATTACTCATTCAGAACTTCAACTTCAGATACAGTATGGATACACCCCAGACACGGCGGTCATTCTACTACTCATTCAGACTACAGCAATCGGATACTGACTAGATACGCTCCAGACACGGCAGCCATTCTATCTCTCATTCAGATTCATTTATCAACCTCAAGTCCAGATATGCTCCAAACACGGATGCCATTCTGGCCCTTACACCAGCAGTTTGATTCTCCCCAGTGCAGTCGCCACGGTTGCCATTCTGTCATTCATTCAGAACTTATTCCCAGCATACAGTTGCTCCATACACAGATATTCCTCTGTCATCCAGATACAATGCAGATACGCTCCAGGCACGGCAGTCATTCTGATATTCATTCTACATTCAAACACAGTTACAGCTCAGATACGCCCCAGACGCGGAGGCCATTCTTTTGCTCATACAAATTCAGTCTCTAGATACAGTTCGAATGCATTCCAGACACGGATACCATTTTGATACTCATCCTTTTGACTTACAACATTGCAAGTTGACAAAGATTCTTGGATGGCATCTTTAAGCCCATCTCCAGCAAGATTCTACCATCTCCAAATGGCATCTTTAAGCCCATTCCCGCATCTATGCTTTGGACGAGTGCAAATTTACGGGCACTCTAGTGTCCAATCCTCTTTTACCTTTGAGTCGCGAAAGGCAAACTTGCCAATCTAACTCTTCATGTTCAAGAAGATTGAACAGGGGCAGCTGTTGTACCCCAAAATTTGACCTCTCATTCTTCAGGAAATTATCTTGGATTCCCAGAGTCTCTCTGAAGCAAATCCAAGTCCTGAATTATCTTTTCTTCCCAAGCAAACCATTTACAAAAGCAAAATGATCACACAAGCTCTAAAGGCAACGCTTTTACCTTGAAAAATTAAATTCTAAACATTTGGAATTTTTCTCTAAAAATGGGTGTTTAAGAAGAAAATAGTACTTCAGAACTTCTGGACCAACCTCCAGACGGAAACGGTCAAAAGTTGCAAGCTTGGCTCAACGCAGTCAGAAGTTAGCTCTTCAGCAGTTACATTAACTCAGTTAGAGGTTACAAACGTGCTTCAACACGTAAGCCTCAAACATAACATAGCTCTTTCAGCAGTTATGCAAGCTCCGTCAGAGTTTGCTAGAGGAATGCAAAGGAAGCAAAGAAGTCTGAAGGCTCCTTCAGGACATGCTGGAATCAGAAGATGAAAGGGTCAGAAGAGTGGGTGTTACACTAACTCAAAATCTCTAAGTCCAGGATTTCCATAAGCAAATCCAAGGAACGTGTTAGAAAGTCAGGAGAACCCCCAGAATTTGCTGAGACAACAAGAGGCCAAGATCAGAGCTTAGTTTACGTTGTTTTTGGTAAAGCAGAACTGTTGGTTCAGGTTTTTTCCTATTACAAGAATTTTGGTGTTGATAAGTCTCATCACCATTTAATGCTTGTTGTACCCCAAAATTTGCCCTCCCATATTCTTCAAGATTTGCCAAGATCAAGGTTCAAAATCTCCCAAGGGTTGCACAGTCCAATGGCCTCCTAACACAGTCAAAATTAGGGTTTTGGTTCTTGCAAAGAAAATGAGGTTTCCAAGGGTCCAATCAAGTCCCACATGCCTATATACATTGTCAAGCATCCATATGTCAAGTTTCAAGACTCACAGCATCAAATTGCACAGTCAAAAACCCTAATTGCTCCACAGTCAACTGCAGGGGCAAAATGGTCATTTGACAGTCAAAAGTCAAAAATTTTGGTCAACATCTCATTTTGAAGCCACAATCATCATTTGATCAATTCTTGATCATGATTCCACAAGCATGGCTCAAAAGGTCTCAAGATGCAAAAGTTTCTATTTTGGGACAACTGAAAAAGTCAACTGCAAATTGACCAAGGCATAACTTATTCATGGTTTGTTAGAAAAATCCCATCCAAAGCTCATTTTTAAGAGAATTACATTTCCTACAATTCATATTCACACTCCAAGTCCAAGAAATGCTCTCACAAAAAGTTATCAATTTCAACATTATAGGTCATTTTCAAAAGTCAACAAAAAGGCATTTTAAGTCAAAGACCATAACTTGGGATTGGTAAATCAAAATGACATGGGACCAAAGACATTGGTTAGAGGACTTCAAGACCTTTCCAAAATGTCCAAGAACATGTTCATAGCTTCAAAATTGAGCAAGATATGCCTTGGAGAAGTTGGGAAATTTTTGGGAATTTTGAAAAGTCAACTTTGCTTCAAAAGCTTCAAAAATGCTAATGGGCCTCAAATTCTTCCTTGAATCATTACCCAAAGCATATGCACGACCCATTAAGCTCAAAGGGATTTATTTTCTTATTTTTAATTAATTAATTGGATTTTTAATATTATTAATTCATTTAATTAGATTTAAATATGAGAAAAATATCAAATCATGGTTTTAAATCTTTTTTGTGCAGCAAATATCTCCCACACATGCTAGAGATTTCGTGCACCATCTCAAGGGGACAATATCTTCCACAATTGGCAAGGATTTGCATGAAAAAAGATTGAAAAAGATGTGACAAAAATCAAATATTCAAAACATAAATGCATGAATCCATGGGCTTGTTTTTGACCTAATTTCATTCATGTACTTATGCACAACCAAACCTAATGCACATGGACACGAAAAACTGCTCAGAAGAGGGAGAACAAAGTTGCAAATTTTCACCTAAAACTTGAAATCTGAAATCACAGTTAGAGCACGATTCAAAGCCTAAAACCTATTCCAAACTCTTGCTGAGACTTCCTTGAACGTGTTGCAATCACTTTCCAGTCTCCATACTCCAAGAATTGGTAGAATAGCATCACGTTCATCACAAACTTTTCCATAATCTTTTTTTAATTTCCATGCATTATTCATGTGTCTTATTTGTTGATTTACACTAACAATGATGTTCTGAAGCGATTGGCATAGATTAATTGATCTAACACTTCCTGTAGCCAAATCCACCATTGATGAAACCTAGGGTTTCAGAAGCTCCAAATTAGGGGTTCTTACATATGGAAAAATTGGACCTTGAGACCTATGCCATTGGATTCAGGAGCTCCATACGAGCTGAACCAACACCTCGCGCCCTTTTTATATTTGTCCATGTTCTAATCGCTATTTTTGCAGTTTGCACTTAGTGGGGGTTTAAAACCCCCGCTATTTGTTTTGTATTTTCAGGAACAACGAAGAAGAAGCCTGGCGTGTCACTATGTGGTTGGGCAATTCAAAATCAGGCGCGTTTTTCCATCATTAACGTTGTTTTCTTTTATATTATTTGTTTTCCATTAACATAACAAACGCGTACAGCAGCTCAGTTGGTAGTGGACATGTGTTGCAAGCCTTAGGACCTGGGTTCGATTCCCAGGTCCCCCCATATTATTCATGATTTTTGTTATAACCTATTCCTATGCAGTGTCCAACCAAAGGCTTACCATACGCGCTCATGATTAAGATTGCCACGCACTCACGTTGATTAATCTAATGGCCAGATAATGCAGTCCATGGTACACTCAGTCAACCATCCCACACGCAGGCGCAGAAAGTCAAACAAGGCCTTTGTTTCATGGGCCAAAATGCTTCAATTCACCTCCCTTTGGGGCCTGATACCCCCCATGGTTTGCTTCATTTTTAATTTTTATTTGATTTTCTTTTCTAATTCTTTTTAATGTTTTAATTATTTCTTTTTTACCATAAAATAATTTTCACAATAATAAATCAGAAACTAAAAAAATGTTTATTTTTTTATTAATATTAAATTCACCATTAAGATATTTTTTGTAAATAAACTCTAACAATTAATTAGATTAATTTAGGTTTTAAACTTTAATCTTTTTCTTAATAAATTAAAATATGTAGAAATTAGGGTTTTTTAACATTCTCATCCTTTTTCTTAACAAACAATTTTCTCTCATTATTATTATTATTAATTACTAATTTATTTTGTAAATAAACATGTACATTAATTAGTTAGTAAATTAGGTTAAACTTTAATAGTTCATTAATAATTAAAAATAACTTAGAATTAGGGTTTCTCTTGATTTTCAATTTTCTTTATTTTCGTAAATACAAAAACCTAAAAAAACATTTTCTTTTCTTTCTTTTCTTTTTAATTAAATAATTAATTAGCTTTTTTATTTCAATTTAATTTCAAAAGGGTCAAAACCCTCGGACATTTAATTTCAATTTCTATTTCGCGCATTATTTTCTTTTCGAATATTATTTAACTGCTCAAGGCTTGTAATAGTAATTAGGTCTCTTTTACTTTCCGCATTTTTATCAAACGGGTCTTTGTAATTTGGCGATGTATAGACCCGCGCCTTGTAATAGCGTAGCTTTATATTTCCGTCTTTTACTTTCCGCACTCTTAAATTCTAAATTGCATGAAAGAATGTATGGCTAATTAAAAACAAGCATAGCTCACAATGCCATGATCAAAGATAAATATTAAACTGAAAACAACACACAAATTCACACACCACTTCTAGGGTACGCCTCACCTGTTGCCTTACCTTTGAAACGTGGTCGTCGAGTATAGGACGTTTTAGTAAGTCCTTATGTCCATGATCCAGTTGCCTCGGATTAAAAAAAGATCAAGGGCATAAGGGTAGCTTCTAAGGTGTCCTACTGTTGCTTTGGTGACCACACTGTCCCTAAAAACGAATTGACCCGAACACCTCTAACGGTGGTGCTACCTACCTCTCAATGGTGGGATGGCACTACCTTAAGGACATTTACACAGCCTAATTCCTTAGGGTAGGTAGATGACTCATAGATACTTGCTCTATTCAAAAACAAATCAAAACTCTTTTCACACCGACACTTTCAAAAAGCTTTCAAAACAATTTTTCAAACACTCTTGAGGACTGATACAAGAGTTATTTCAAAATCTTTAAACGAAACTTTTTCAAACCCACTCACACTTGAAAAGCAAACCTTTTGAAAACACAATGAGCAAGTATCTAAGAGCCCATGGATAACCATGGATAGAAAGGGTGCTAACACCTTCCCTTTCTATAAATCTACCTCCCGAACCGAGAAACTATCTCATAAGGAATTTTGCTGTGCTTTTGTCCTGTCCATGTTGGAGAAAATAAAAGACGGTGGCGACTCTTGCTTCCGCGACATTTCGCGAACCAGCGTTAAACAGTCAGTTCTAAATCCACCGATCACAATGCTCATTAATGCTCCCAACCACTCCTGAACATTCATCCAAGGGGTCTCTTCACGTGTGGCTTGGTAAACACCTTTATGCAGGCTTAGGCATGGGTATATGCGCCACCTTCCACCTATAGAGGTCACTTCTCCTCAATCCTTGCCTGCTGTTCCAGCCTAGGTTGAAAATCTGTACATTATCACAACTTTCCATGAACTTCTTTCAAACAAAAAATTTAACCTCTATTGGCGCCTTTAACGTTCAAGAATCCACAAGAGCTTTGCCTATAAATAGAGCAACATTGACCACTAAGAAAGGGCCAGAAAAACCAGAAAAATTGCTAGAAGAGAAACAGAAATTTTTAGCAATAAAATACTTTGAAACTCTGTCAAAAAATCTTGGTGTCTCAAGAGCCTCAAACATAACTTTGAATCTCCTGTCTCAAAATCTCATTTGTACCCAGATTGCTTATTGATTAAAGAGATACGCCCCTACAGCTTCTGACCACATATACTCTTCATCCACCCCTTCAAAAAAGAACCTGTCCAGAACACCATCAGAGCTAAAAGCTAGCTCTCACTCACAAACTTTTCCAACAACCAGGTAACCACCTGCTGACCTTCATCACGCTGCTAAACATCATCAGATTTTCATGCTCAAATAAACATAATGTAAATATCATGTTGTTGCTGTTTGCGTTCTGAGGATTTTCATACCTCAGAATGTTTGAGTAGGAAGTAAATCAGTGTAGAACCTGCCTGTGACCTTGCTGGTTCTGTCTCCTAAAAACACTTTGACATTTGCTGAAGCTGTCCCAAACATGTTTTCTGTTTTGTGGAACAATAAAAAAACTGCAAATGTTCTGACTAGCGCATGGAGAAGCTAAATGCTGACTTTGACGTTAGCACATCTGAAGCCTGTTTTGCTGTCAATAATATCAGAACTTCTGAGAATTATTGTATTTCCAGCAGGATCAGAACTTCTGATATCCCCACTGTTGTACCCCAAAATTTTCCCTCCCATATTCTTCAAGATATCTCAAAGGTTGCACAGTCAAATCACCTCCTAAGACTGTCAAAATTAGGGTTTTGGTTCTTGCAAGGAGGTTAAGGTTTTCAAGGGCTCAATAAAGTCCCATAGGCCTACACATATCCTCAAGCATCTACATGGCAAGTTGCAAGACTCACATCATCAAGTTGCACAGTCAAAAGCCCTAGTTGCTCCACAGTCAACTACAGGGGCAAAATGGTCATTTGGCAGTCAAAAGTCAAAAATTTTGGTCAACATCTTATTTTGAAGCCACAATCATCATTTGATCAAGTCTTGATCATGATTCCACAAGAATGGCTCAAAAATCATCAAGATGTAAAAGTTTCTATTTTTGGACAGCTGAAAAGTCAACTGTAACTTGACCAAGGCATAACTTTTTCATGGTTCATCATAAAAATCCCATCCAATGCTCATTTTGAAGGGGATGACATTTCCTACAACTCATCTTCACATTCCAAGTCCAAGAAATGCTCTCATAAAAAGTTACCAATTTCTATATTATAGGTCATTTTCAAAAGTCAACAAAAAGGCACTTTAAGTCAAAGACCATAACTTGAGATTGGTAAATCAAAATGACATGGGACCAAAGGCATTGGTTATAGGACTTCAAGAACTTTCCAAAATGTCCAAGAACATGTTCATATGATCAAAATTGAGCAAGATATGCATTGGAGAAGTTGGGAAATTTTTGGGAATTTGCAAAAGTCAACTTTGCCTAAAACACTTCATTTTTGCTAATGGGCCTCAAAATCCTTCTTGAATCTTTACCCAAGGCTTATGCACGACCCATTAAGATTAATTTGAATTATTTTCTTATTTTTATTAATTATTTGGATTTTTAATTGATTAATAATTCATTTAATTGATTTAATTGTAGGAAAATTCAAAAGATATTATTTTCAAATCTTTTGTGGAGCAAATATGATCAACACATGCTGAAGATTTCATGTATCAATCAAGGAGACAAAATCATCCAATTTTAGCAAGTTTTATCAATCAAAAAATTGGAAAAGATTTGATTGGAAATCAAGGATGCAAAACATAAAGCCATGGACTTTTGGACCAAGATTTACCCTAGTTTTCATTCCAATACAAATACTGAAGCAAACCCTAAAGCCTTGGACGTGCAAAGCTGCTGTAAAACACCATAACCAAGTTCCAAAAAAATCAAGAAAAAGTTGAAAACTGAAATTAACCTTCCAGCACAATTCAAAGCCTTAGAGTGATTCAAACACATTGCTGACATTCCCAGGAACGCATAGCAATCACAAACAAGCCATAAAGCTCAAGAAACACGCCAGAACAAGTCACACAGTTTGGTTCTTTTTTCATAATCGTAAATCGTAATTTATGCATCCTTAACATGATATAACCATTGCTTTGCATTGCTAACATCATGCTGAAGCTAATGGTACAGATTAATTTGATTATGGTGCCCTAAAACGAAAACTACCATGGACGAATTCTACGTTTTCAAAGCTCTCAATTTAGGGCTTTACAGCATAAGTAAAATCAGAACCAATGATACCCATGGTTGAAACCGTCTGAATGAGACGAAGACATTACTACTCTCGCACTCAATTTATATTACGTGTAGACCTAATCGCTATTAACTGTGCTTCCATGTTGTGGGGGTTAAAAACCCCCGCTATTTGATATGTTTTTTTGCAGGTTCCATGAGGAAGACGGTGAGCTGGCAATATGTTAGTGGGTCATTAAAATAAAATGGCGCGCGCGTGCTTTACAGTATAGGCGTTGGTTTTCCATATATTATGTTTATTGCATATTATATTAACAAAGACAATGCAGTGGCTTGGTGGTTGATGACGTGCTTGGTAATTACTGGGACCTGGGTTCGATCCCCAGGTCCCCCTAAACGCGTTATATTATTTTTCTTCTCATGCTTGCATGCAGCGTTCCAAGGGTGGTACACCATATGCCCTCCAGGCATCGTCATGCCAAGTGTCCACAACCCTCAATCCAGTGGTCAAAGAATGAAGACCATGGTGCTCATGAGTCAACGCAGGCGTGGACAACCAGGAAGGTCAACAAAGGCTTTGTGCTATTGGGCCAGAATTGCTTAACTTTTACCTCTCATGGGTCCAACACACCCCCCTGGTTTTCTTTCTATTTCTTTTTTCTTTCTTTTTATTTCCTTTTTTTTAATTATTATAATTATTATTATTATTATTATTTAGTTTAACTCATAAATTAATTTTCATAATAAAATCAGGAACTTAAAATATTATTTATTTTTATTATTAATTAATTTCACTTTAATTCATTATTTTGTAAATAAATACTAACAAATAATTTAGTTAATTTAGGTTTAATTTTAATCTTTTCATAATAAATAAAATCAACTTAGAATTAGGTTTTTTCTTGACCTTTAATTTCTTTTCTTTTTATTTTCATTAAAAAATATAAAAAACATAAAAAATATTCTTCTTGTAAATAATCAATTAATTAATTAGTACTAGGTTTAATATTTAAATTAAAATTGCAAAAAGGGACTAAAAATTTCTTTATTTCTCAAAAGGGTCAAAAACCCTAGGACGTCCTGATTCTATTTCTTTCGCGCCTTATTTTGATTATTTATGTATCTGCTCAAAGGATGTAATAGTAATTAGGATTTACCGCTTTCTTTACTTTCCGCACTTTATTTCAAAACGGGTTTTTGTTTTTGGCGATGTATAGACATGCGCCTTGTAATAGCGTAGATTCACATTTTCGCACTTTATTTTCCGCACTCTTAACTGTTAATTATGCCTGCAAGACTCTATGACAATTAAAATCAACTCGTAGCTCACAAATGCATGTTCAAAGATAAACATAAACTGAACTGGACACACATGCACATGCCACTCCTAGGGTACGCCTCACTTGGTTGCCTCGAGGTGGTCGTCAAGTATAGGGTGTTTTAGAGGTCGCCCTCCTGTCTAAAGATCCTGTTGCCTCAAAACGGTTGCCTCAGATAAAAAAGGATCTAAGACATTAGGGTTACTTCTAAGGTGTCCTACTATTGCTTCGGTGACCACACTGTCCCTACAATCGAATTGACCCGAATAACTCCAACGACGGTGCTACCTACTTCTCAATAGTGGGATAGCACTGTTTAAAGGACTCTTACACAGCCTAATTCCTTAGGGTAGGTAGATCTCATGGGTACTTGCTCTTTTCAAAAACAAACAAAAATACTTTTCACACTGACACTTTCTAAAAGTTTTCAAACAAATTTTTCATACACTCTTGAGGACTGATACAAGAGTTACCTAGAAGTTTTCAAACTAAACCTTTTTTCAAAACCCACAAACACAAGAAAAGCAAACATTTTTGAAAACATAGTGAGCAAGTACCTAAGAGCCCGTGGATAACCACGAATAGAAAGGGTGCTAACACCTTCCCTTTTTATAATCTACCTCCCGAACCGAGAAACATCTCGAAAAGGAATTTTGCTGTGCTTTTGTCCTTTCCTTGTTGGAGAACATAAAAGACGGTGGCGACTCTTGCTTACCGCGACATTTCGCGAACCAGCATTTCAAAACAGTCAGTTCTATTTCCACCGATCACAGAACTGGTGACTCTGCTGGGGATACTTATAAAGTGAGGTGTACCTTAGGATTAGATCATACTTATGTTTTCAATTGCCTGTTTTGATTGCTTTAATATTGTGGGCCTGTTTTGGGAGTTCTATAGATCCTAACCCGGATCTGGGGGATACCTTTTAGGTAGCAACAAACTGTGAGGGAACTGTGCGGGGTATACCGACACGGTTGAAGCAGTTGCTACATTGATGTGGCACTTTGGTGAGTACCGGTAACCCTTGAGTCAAGTCAAGGAGAGTACGAGGCCGCCGTGTGGTGTCGTGAAGCATCAACTAACCTTAGGAACCTTACTTGACCATCCTGGCCTCTTTAGGATAGTGAGATGACCGACTTTGGTGCAGTCTGAAGTTGGTAGATACTCGATACTACACTCATTGAGGGTTGTTTTCTTGGAATCTTTTGATCACCAGTCCAGTGGCTAAATCAAAACGATGAACACAGAAAACAACCCAATGATATTGAACCCCTTAGAACCCGGTTACTTTTGATAGGACAGGTTTTGAGCCCACCAACTTCAATAGGGTAGTACCCCAGACCTCATGCTGGCCTAAACTCTAAGGGCTGTCTTGTGTGACTTGTGTGCCTTATCATGTCTGCTTTTGTGTATACTTGTGGTGTGTTTTTATCATAACATCATACAGCATCATATGCATTTACTAACCACTTCAAGGGTTCGAATCTTCATCTTTGTTCTTGTTTTGTAGGACATGGAAACTATCCGCAGAAAGACAATTCAGGTCAACCTTGTAAGGGTCCCTCCTCAGCTTAAGGAGCTTACATCCAGGATTCCCGAGAACTCTTCCTTCAGTGAAAGGCATGGTAGACTCATCAGCTTGGTCAACACCAACATTGAAGAAGATATGATAAAAGTTCTCTTCCAGTTCTTTGACCCTTTGCACCACTGTTTTACTTTCCCGGATTATCAATTGGTGCCTACTTTGGAAGAGTTTTCTCAGCTTCTGAAGGTTCCCATTCTCAGTCAACTACCCTACAACGGTACGGAAAGAGAACCAAAACTTGCAGAGGTTTCTAAAGCATTACGTCTACAACCATCTGACATCAAGGGACATTGGGAAGTTAGAAGTGGTATCAAAGGATTCTTGGCAAAGTTTCTGTTTGAGAAGGCCCAAGAATGTTGGAACTCCCTTGACCTACAAGCCTTTGAAGAAGTTGTGGCACTCCTTGTCTATGGGTTGGTGTTGTTCCCGAATCCGGATCAGCTTATAGATATCAATGCTGTCAAGATTTTCATGTCCAGGAATCCTATACCTACGTTGTTGGGGGACATCCTTCATTCATGTTACACTCGAACCATGAGAAAAAGAGGTGTTCTTATGTGCTGCACTCCTCTCCTGGCAAGGTGGTTTATTTCGCACCTTCCACAAGCAGTTTTGACGAACGAGTGGGGTTTGAGATGGTCACAACGATTGATGACCCTTACACATGCTGATATACATTGGTGTTCTCGGTCCAGAGAAAATGTCACTATCATTAATCGTTGCGGAGAGTTTCCTAATGTTCCTTTACTTGGAATTAGAGGGGGCATTACTTATAACCCATGTCTGGCTTTGAGACAGTTTGGTTATGCTCGGAGGGATGGCCCTCATGACATGTTGATTCCTAACATAGTTTTTGACTTCGACAACGATGCACAAGGACTTCGCCAGAGATTTATCCGAGCTTGGAGGATGCCCAACAGGGTAGATAGTAAGACACTGGGGCACAAGAACTTCATCCCCTTGGAGCCTTATCTCAAGTGGGTACGAGCCCGTTCCCAGAAGCTGGTGATGCCATATCCTCATGTTCTCCCCGTGATCAAAGAGCCAGTTTTGGAAGGAGAGGTGCCCTACACCATTCAACATCCTGACATGCCAACATCTTGGGAAGAAATGCAAAAGAGTTGGATCCAACTCAAGGAAGAGCGGGATTCTCTTGAAACCAGTCTACATGCCAGCGAGAAGAAGGTCTTGGAGCTCACCCGTCTACTGCACGAGGAAAAGACTCTCAACACCTACATTGCTCCAAAGAGGATGCGCAGTGTCTTTTGGGATTAAGTATTTTGTAATATTTCGCCCATGAGGCATTGATGTACTGAACAAATTATTTCTTAATATAACGTGTGTTCCTTTTTGTCTACAACGAATTCGAACTTTCGAACCCTTGAATGCATTGCATAAATAGCATATTATGCATCATGTGCATAGCAGGTACTCTTTTTTACAGGTTGCTTAATCTTCTACGTTGTTTATTTCAGCAGTCATCATGAATCCTGAATCATCTACTGAACAAGCTATCAAGGCCCTCCAGGCCCAGAGCGCCCAGTTTCAAGAGCTGGTCATGAGCTTAGCCCAAGGTCAAGAGGAATTGAAGGCTCTGCTGGTGAAGAAGAAGAAGAGGACTATGTTGTTTAACACTGGACGGAGATTTGGTAATACATTGAAGAATGAGGCTGACCAAGCTACTTCCTCTGTAGGGAAAGACAGTCCCCAAGGGGGAAGGGTTCCTAGTCCTGTGGTCTCCGACAACGAGACAGATTTCAATGATGAACAGTACCCTCTTGCTGAGGACATGTACAAGCAACTAGAGGACCGTCTGAGTGCGATGGAAATTCAACAAGTGCCTGGGTTGGATTTTGGGGATCTAGGTTTATCTTCCGGGGTGGTGATCCCACACAAGTTCAAGGCACCTTCTTTTGCGAAGTATGACGGGGCTTCCTGCCCTAAACTGCATCTCAGATCCTATGTGCGGAAGATCCAACCGTATACTGCAGACAAGAATCTATGGATCCATTTCTTATAGGATAGCCTTTCAGGGGCTCAGCTCGAGTGGTTCTATCAGCTGGATGGAGCCAGTATTCGAAACTGGGAGGACTTGGCTACTGCATTTTACAAGCAGTATCAGTACAATGCCGACCTCGCTCCTACACGTACCCAACTCCAGGGTATGTCGCTAGGATCAGGAGAAGGTTTTAAGGAGTACGCGCAAAAGTGGAGAGACCTGGATGGCAGGGTGCAGCCACCGTTGACTGACCGTGAACTCGTGGACATGTTCTTGGGGACCCTGTCTGGTCCATTCTTTAACCACCTGATTGGTAATTCTTCTGCAGGGTTTACAGACCTTATTCTGACTGGTGAGAGGATAGAAGCTGGTATTAAGTCGGGGAAGATACAGAAAGTTGCATCCTCAAGTTCTGAAAAGAAACCATTCAAAAAGGAATCTAGTGTTGTTTATGGGTCGAGGAAACAGAATAAACCGGAACGCTGCCAAGCTGTCAACGCGGTGGTAATTTCAAAGCCTGCTGCCGCTCCTCGGCAATATAACCAACCAAGGGGTGAGAGACCCAAAAGGCAGTACACTCAGATCAGCATGACCCTGTCTCAGATTTTTCCGCAACTGTTGTGAACTAATCTGGTAACTGTCAAGGAAGCTCCAAAGGTTGTGAACACAACCTCTCCAAAGTACAACCCCAACGCCCGTTGCACTTATCACTCTGATAGCCCGGGGCATACTACTGATGATTGTTGGGCTCTGAGGAATAAGGTTCAGGACCTTATTGATGCTAAGGAAATACAGTTCGAAGCGCCCGAAAGGCCCAATGTTATGACTGCTCCCATGCCCCAGCATGGAGTGAATGCTGTTGAGGAAGACCTGTATGTAGCCTCTGTGGATGAGATTGTTACTCCGTTGTTGACTGTCAAGAGGAACCTGTTACTAGCCGGTTTATTTTCGGGATGCAGTAAAGGTTGCCTTCTTTGTGCCGATTCCCCTGCTGGTTGTCCTTTGTTGAAGTCAGGCGTCCAAAACCTGATGGATAACAAAGAGATCTTGTTCGAGAAGGTGGTTGTTCCTGTTACCCCTACTGAAGAAGTTTCTATTGTCACTATTTTCAACAAACCTCCTAAGGCTCCCTCAAAGAAGCCTGTCAAAATCCTGTCTGCTCAGAAAATTGCACCTATCATCATTACTGTTCCGGGGCCCCTCCCCTATACATCTGACAAAGCTGTCCCTTGGCACTATGGGGAAGATGTTTATGTGCTCGGAGTAAAACAAGAGTTTGATACTAGTACCGGCATCAGTAACATCACCGGGCCTGCTAAGGTTACTCGTAGTGGTAGGCTCTTTTCACCAGATATTGCACCTCCAGCTATTCAAATACCTCTCGTCATCACACCTGCCAGTGTGCCTGCTTCCCTTCCTGATCAAGTTTCTACCCCTACTGCCGAGTCATCTGATGCTCGGGGCAAAGGGATTGCTACTGATGTGCCTGCCCGGACGGAGGCACCAAAGACAACCACTGTTGAAGCTTCCCAGCAAGAGATGGAAGAGATCCTCAAGATCATTAAGAAAAGTGATTTTAATGTAGTTGAGCAGCTGGGGCACACCCCATCAAAAATTTCTATGCTATCACTGTTGTTGTGCTCGGAGGCCCATGCCAAGGCCTTGATTTCCTTCCTGAAGACGGCCCATGTGCCACAAGAAACGTCTGCTGATCAATTTACCGATTGTGTGGCCAACTTGACTGCTGATAATGGGTTGGGTTTCTCTGACGCTGATCTGACTGCCAAAGGAAAGAACCATAACGACGCCCTGCATGTCTCCATTGAATGCAGGGGCACTACTCTCGCCCATGTGTTGGTAGAAACCGGTTCTTCGTTAAATGTATTGCCCAAGAAAGCTCTAGACAGGCTGGATTGTGAGGGTTTAGAGCTCAAGCCAAGTAACATTGTTGTCCGGGCCTTTGACGGGTCCAAAAGGATGGTACATGGGGAAGTTGACATTCCAATCAGGGTTGGTTCACAGGTCTTTGATTCTACTTTTTATGTGATGGACATCCGACCATCCTATTCTTTTTTGCTGGGTCGTCCATGGATCCATAAGGCTGGAGCTGTGACCTCCACATTACATCAGAAGCTTAAGTACCCGGTCAGAGGGAAAATTGTGACAGTGCAGGGGGAGGAAGAATATATGGTCAGCCATCTTAACTCGTTCCGGTACATAGAGATGGATGGGGAGTTCATTGAGACCCCCTTTCAACATTTTGAGGAGGTTCCTCAGACATTGGCGTCGGCGGAAATGGTAACTGAAGAAGACTCTTCGTTGAAGATGGCTTCCTTAAAGGATGCCCGGGCTGTGATTTAGAAGGGTGAGTGCGCAAACTGGGGCCGACTTCCTGATTTTACTCCAAAGACTGACAAGTTTGGTTTGGGTTTCACTGCTGAGGCTCAGAGGGCTGTGCGTAAGGCAAGGATTGGAAGACCTCCTGTGTTCATCACCAACCCGGGAGTGAATGCTATTGAAGACGAGGCGGAAGAATCTGAATTTGACAGCTGGATCTACCCAACGACCAACGGTGGACCAAGCAACTAGACTACCAAAGACTACATACCTATTACTTTTGTCACTCAGTAATGAACTCCTTTGTTTTAAATTTGTAACGAACAACAATTTGAAACTTTATGGCTCGGTGTCTTACCCGGGGCACCGTGGCTTCATTTGTGAGGGCTTATTATTTGTCATTTTCATATATCATGAATAAAAGCATTGGACGTTTTTCGCATTTCAAATCTTGCGCTCCCTTTCTTTCTTTATATATTGCAAAACAGCTATATTTATACACACTCACTCATACAGGTTCCAATCCACTCTGGATCTCACTGGTAACGACTCTGCTACTGCCAGTTATGACTTTGAAAATCCGATCAACTTAGCCGAAGACAAAGGTGAAGATGATTGCGAAGTGCCTGGTGAACTTGCAAGACTGTTACTCCAGGAAGAGAGGGCCATTCAGCCACATGAAGAGCCAGTGGAAACGGTAAATCTGGGTACTGAGACAGACAGAAAGGAAGTCAAGATTGGTGCCAATCTGGAGGCTAGTGTGAAACAACGGTTGATTCAGATGTTGCATGATTATGTGGAAATCTTTGCCTGGTCTTACGAAGACATGCCTGGGTTGGATACCGACATTGTGGTTCATCACTTGCCTACCAAGGAAGACTGCCCTCCGGTTAAACAGAAGGTCCTCCGTATGCGTCCAGAGATGTCCGAGAAAATCAAAGCTGAGGTTATGAAACAATTTGATGCCGGTTTTCTAGCAGTGACTTCTTACCCTCAGTGGGTTACCAACGTGGTTCCAGTACCGAAGAAGGATGGTAAGGTCCGAATGTGTGTTGATTACAGGGATTTGAACAGGGCAAGCCCCAAGGATGACTTCCCTCTGCCTCACATTGACGTTCTGGTTGACAATACTGCTCAGCATAAGGTTTTCTCCTTCATGGATGGGTTCTCAGGTTATAATCAAATCAAGATGGCTCCTGAAGATATGGAAAAGACTACCTTTGTTACTCAGTGGGGCACCTTTTGCTATAAGGTCATGCCTTTTGGGTTGAAGAATGCTGGGGCAACCTACCAACGTGCCATGGTTGCTTTATTTCATGACATGATCCATCATGAGATAGAAGTATATGTCGATGATATGATTGCAAGGTCACAAACTGAGGAGGAACACCTTGACCATCTGCAGAAGCTGTTTGACCTTCTGAAGTTGTACAAGCTGAGGTTGAACCCAAACAAGTGCACCTTCGGGGTAAGATCTGGAAAATTGCTAGGTATCGTCGTGAGTGACAAAGGTATTCAAGTGGACCCTGCCAAAGTGAAAGCCATACAAGAGATGCCAACTCCCAAGACAGAGAAAGAAGTCAGAGGCTTTCTAGGACGGTTGAACTACATTGCCCGATTCATCTCACACCTAACTGCTACCTGTGAACCAATCTTCAAGATGCTGAAGAAAGATCAAGTAGTACGTTGGAACGATGAATGTCAGGCCGCTTTCGAAAAAATCAAAGAGTATCTCCAAGAACCACCCATTCTTATGCCACCGGTTGAAGGGAGACCTCTAATACTATACTTGACAGTACTTGACAGCTCAATGGGGTGTGTGCTGGGGCAGCATGACGAGTCTGGCCGAAAAGAGCACGCCATTTATTACCTTAGCAAAAAGTTTACCGACTGTGAGACCCGATACTCACTGCTCGAGAAAACTTGTTGCGCTTTGGTATAGGCTGTTCGCCGGCTGAGACAGTATATGTTGACTCACACTACTCTGTTGATCTCAAAAATGGATCCAATAAAGTACATATTCGAAAAGCCTTCCTTGTCCGGAAGAATAGCAAGATGGCAGATGATCTTGACAGAATACGACATCCAGTACACGACTCAGAAAGCAATCAAGGGAAGTGTATTGGCAGACCATTTGGCACACCAAGCAGTGGATGACTACCAATCTATGAACTTCGAATTCCCAGATGAGAATATCATGGTAGTGACTGATTTTGAAGTACCTGGACCAGATGAAGGACCTGGGGAAGGATCTCGATGGTCTATGCACTTTGACGGAGCCTCAAACGCTTTGGGTAACGGTATTGGCGCTGTGATCATATCCCCTAAAGGCTCTCATACTCCACTTACCGCCCGACTATGTTTCAACTGCACCAACAACATGGCGGAGTATGATGCATGTATCATGGGTCTTCAAGCTGCAATTGACTTAAGGATCAAGTTTTTGAGTGTCTTCGGAGATTCCGCTCTCGTGATCAATCAGATCAAAGGCGAGTGGGATACGAAACCCCCAAATCGTATTCCTTACAAAGAGTGTGTGTTGACGTTGATCCCCCATTTCACGGAGATAACTTTTGAACACTTCCCAAGAGAGGAGAATCAGTTGGCGGACGCGCTGGCTACGATGTCTTCTATGTTCAAAGTCAAATGGGACAACGAGGCTCCTCGGATCATTATCTGGAAACTAGATGAACCTGCATATTGCTGTGATCTTGAGGCTGAAGAGGTAACTGAGAAACCTTGGTATCATGAAGTGAAGAGGTACTTGGAAGCTCAAGAATACCCCGAGGGTGCATCCGTTAACGACAAAAAGTTTCTGAGAAGGTTCGCGGCAAAGTTCTTCCTCAGCAATGGCATTCTATACAAGCAAAACCATGATTCAACTTTACTGCGTTGTGTGGATAAGACTGAAGCAGAAAGGATCATGGCAGAGCTACATGAAGGTACCTTCGGAACGCATTCCAGTGGACATACCATGGCAAAGAAAATCCTTCGGGCAGGATATTTCTGGTCCACAATGGAAGCTGACTGTTACCAGCATTCTCGGACATGTCACAAATGCCAGATATATGCAGATAAGGTGCACATTCCTCCAGTACCTCTGAACGTCTTGACAGCACCTTGGCCTTTTGCAATGTGTGCATTGATATGATCGGCGAGATCAGACCTACAACATCCAACGGGCATCGCTTCATACTGGTAATGATTGATTACTTTACGAAGTGGGTTGAAGCAGCTTCTTATGCTACAGTAACCAAGAACGTCGTGGCACGGTTCATTCAGAACAACCTGATCTGTCGATACGGTGTACCAGAGAGGATCATTATAGACAATGGTACCAATCTTAACAACAAGATGATCACTGAGCTCTGCGAGCAATTCAAGATACAGCACCACAACTCTTCTCCTTACCGACCAAAGATGAATGGGGTTGTAGAGGCGGCAAATAAAAATATCAAAAAGATTGTGCAGAAGATGACAGTGACCTACAAAGATTGGCATGATATGCTACCGTTTGCTCTTCATGGGTACCGTACCTCAGCACAGACGTCAACAGAGGCAACACCCTTTTCCTTGGTCTATGGCATGGAGGCAGTCTTGCCTATCGAAGTTCAGATACCCTCTCTCCGGATAATGAAGGACGCAGGTTTGAGAGAAGATGACTGGATCCAGAATCGACTTGATCAATTAAACCTAATTGACGAAAAGAGACTCACTGCTATGTGTCATGGTCAGACGTACCAAAAACGGATAATCAGGGCATTTAACAAGAAAGTCAGACCACAAGAGTATCAAGTCAGAGACCTGGTAATCAAGCGCATCATTCTTCCTCAAAGTGATCCCAGGGGCAAATGGACCCCTACGTACGAAGGGCCATTTGTGGTTAAACATATCTTCTCAGGAGGAGCTATGATCCTAACTACCATGGACGGTGACGACCTTCCTCACCCCGCCAATGCAGACATAGTAAAAAGATACTACGCATGAATAAAAGACCCGCTAGGTTGACACACCTAGGAAAAAATAAGGGCTTCCCGGCGAACCAAAAGGGTTCGGGCAAAACTAAGGGATGAAAAACGGAAAAAATCTGTACACCCGGCAAGTCGAAAACCTGAAAAGGCGGCTTGGGCAAAAATGGGTATCCCGGTGGACTGAAAACCCGAAAGGGCGGTCCAGGCAAAAGTTATGGATAAGTGTAATACTATGTCTCATTGGATCACCTTGCATCCAGAATTCGGTATCAACTATCAGGCTCAGACGACATCAATCAGTCAGCTTCATCTTTAACTAAAGCAGCCAAGTGATGAGACGCTTGAAGACATAAAGGCGATAGCAGAGTTGGAACCCAGTGGGATTATTTTTCACATAGCTGTTTTGTTTTCCTTTTCACAAAATGTGTAAACTCTGTTTGTTCGGCGGCGTTCTCTTACTAGGACGTCAGCCTCTTGTACATAAACGCATATTTACAGGCAAATTCAAAAATCAATACAAATTCACTTTTCAGATAAATTGCCAATTATTTTTCCTTTTTCTGTTTTGTCTTGCGAAGAACGTTCAATGTTCATTTTTGATATATGCATTTGACATTAATTGCTAACTCATAAATACTTGCATGCGAAACAAAGGATTAATTACAGGTGACATTAGAAACAGGGGCAATAATGAGTTGTCTAAGCAATCTAGTTGCTCTGTCCACCGAGGTACCAAGGTAAGTTCGGCTGAAGAATGTAACCCAGATACCTCCACTCCCTGTAGAGTAGGACAAGATTCAGCAATACTCCCCCCGAGCAGAGTTGGTCTCCCATAACCCCTAACAAGGCGCAGTATCTCCAGCAAGTCAGCAACACTCTCCCCAAGCAGAGTAGCCTACTGTCAGCCTTAAGGAAGTTGGGAATCCCCAGAAGATCTCAATATTCCCCAGCGGAGTATACAGATGTTCCTAAGCAAGCATCCCCGGCAGTCTTGATCTAAGATTATTCCCCGACGGAATACCAGACATCCCAGTGGAGCCACTTCCCCAATACAGTATCAAAAGTTTCCCCATGAGAGTTGAATCAATATCCCCAGTAGATTCTGGAAGCTTACCCCCAGTAGATTCTGGAAGCTTATCACCTGCAAAGTACGGACGTCTCTCCCCGGCTTTATTCAGAGGGTTATTCCCTACCAGAGCTTATAACTGGGTTATCCTCAGCTAATTACTACGGAAAGATCGTCCTCGACGAAGTTCGTCCTATCCCCCAGCGGAGTTCATCAAATTCCCCAACATAGCTTATCAACAGAATCCCCAGCGGAGTTATCATCAAATCTCAGCGAAGTATCTCTTCCCATAGAGTAATTCCCCGCAGAGTAATCTCTCCAACAAGTTTATTTCCCAACGGAGTCATCTTCTCCTACCGGTTTATTCTTGCAACCATCATCCCCAGCGGAAATGAAGAACTCTACTCTTCAACATCAGCCCAGGATTTAATTTCCCGGCATTCGTCAAGGATTTATTTTCCTAGACGAAAATACATTCATAGACATTTCACATTTCATACATCTTGCTTACATACATGATAAAGTGCATACAACACAATCTCATTTATTCTTGAGAACATCATGACATCATGCACTTCATACATCATGACATTGCATACAACTGATGTTTTGACTTTTCAGGAAAAAGGTCAGTCCAAAGATGATTACTATCAACTATCGCAAATTCCAGATTCGATTCCTGTATCTAGCCATGGCATATTTGTGAGTAACTGATTGTAGATTCGATACCTGTATCCAGCCAGGGCATGTCTACATGAAGAGTTTAGAGATTCGATTCCTGTATCCAGCCAGGGCATATCTGTAGACGACCAATTCCAGATTTAATTCATGTATCTAGCCAGGGCATATCTGTGAGTAACTGATTGTAGATTCGATACCTGTATCCAGCCAGGGCGTGTCTACACGAAGAGTTTAGAGATTCGATTCCTGTATCCAGCCAGGGCATATCTGTAGACGAAGAATTCCAGATTCGATTCCTGTATCTAGCCAGGGCATATCTGTGAGTGACTGATTGTAGATTTGACACCTGTATCTAGCCAGGGCACGTCTGCATGAAGAGTTTAGAGATTCGATTCCTATATCTAGCCAGGGCATGTCTGTAGACGAAGAATTCCAGATTCGATTCCTGTATCTAGCCAGGGCATATCTGTGAGTGACTGATTGTAGATTCGACACTTGTATCTAGCCAGGGCACGTCTGCATGAAGAGTTTAGAGATTCAATTCTTGTATCCAGCCAGGGCATATCTGTAGACGACCAATTCCATATTCGATTCCTGTATCTAGCCAGGGCATATCTGTGAGTGACTGATTGTAGATTTGACACCTATATTTAGCCAGGGCACGTCTGCATGAAGAGTTTAGAGATTCGATTCCTGTATCCAGCCAGGGCATATCTGTAGACGAAGAATTCCAGATTCGATTCCTGTATCTAGCCAGGGCATATCTGTAGCAACTGATTGTAGATTTGACACCTGTATCCAGCCAGGGCATATCTGCATGAAGAGTTTAGAGATTCGATTCCTGTATCCAGCCAGGGCATATCTGTAGACGAAGAATTCCATATTCGATTCCTGTATCTAGCCAGGGCATATCTGTGAGTAACGGATTGTAGATTCGATACCTGTATCTAGCCAGGGCATATCTGCATGAAGAGTTTGAAGATCAACCCCTGTAACAGGCCAGGTAATTATCTTTCTTTCTCAGGTACGCAAGTTCTCGCTAAGGAATCTCTTACGCGATCGACACACATTTCCAAATGGCATCTATAAGCCCATTCCCGACAAAGTTTATGTCACAGCTCTAGATGGCATCCATAAGCCCATCCTCCTATCCACCATCTCTCCAAATGGCATCTATAAGCCCATTCCCGCCATCACACTGATGATACTCTACTATGCGAGTGCAAATTTTTGGGCACTCTAGTGTTCAATCATCTTCCACCTTCGGATCACGAAAGGCACGCAAGCCAATCTACATCCTCAGGTCTAAGAAGATTGAACAGGGAAAACTGTTGTACCCCAAAATTTTCCCTCCCATATTCTTCAAGATATCTCAAAGGTTGCACAGTCAAATCACCTCCTAAGGCTGTCAAAATTAGGGTTTTGGTTCTTGCAAGGAGGTTAAGGTTTTCAAGGGCTCAATCAAGTCCCATAGGCCTACACATATCCTCAAGCATCTACATGGCAAGTTGCAAGACTCACAGCATCAAGTTGCACAGTCAAAAGCCCTAGTTGCTCCACAATCAACTGCAGGGGCAAAATGGTCATTTGGCAGTCAAAAGTCAAAATTTTTGGTCAACATCTTATTTTGAAGCCACAATCATCATTTGATCAAGTCTTGATCATGATTCCACAAGAATGGCTCAAAAATCATCAAGATGTAAAAGTTTCTATTTTTGGACAGTTGATAAGTCAACTATAACTTGACCAAGGTGTGATCGGTGGATCTGGAACTGACTGTTTAACGCTGGTTCGCGAAATGTCGCGGAAGCAAGAGTCGCCACCGTCTTTTATTTTCTCCAAATGGAAAGGACAAAAGCACAGAAAAATTCCTTATAGAGATTGCTCTCGGTTCGGGAGGTAGATTATAGAAAGGGAAGGTGTTAGCACCCTTTCTATCCATGGTTATCCATGGGCTCTTAGATACTTGCTCACTTGTGTTTTCAAAAATGGTTTGTTTGCTTTTCAACTGTGGGTTTTAAAAAGTTTCTTTGAAAATTTCAGTTCGACTCTTGTATCGGTCCTCAAGAGTGTTTGAAAAATGCTTTCGAAAGCTTTTTGAAAATGTGTTGGTGTGAAAAGTATTTTTGATTTGTTTTGAATTAGAGCAAGTATCCACGAGTCGTCTACCTACCCTAAGGAATTCGTCTGTGTAAGCGTCCTTAAAGTAGTGCCATCCCACCATTGAGAGGTAGGTAGCACCACCGTTGGAGGTGTTCGGGTCAATTCGAGGTTCGGGACATGGTGATCACCAGAGCAATAGGAAGACACCTTAGAAGATACCCTCATGCCAGGTTCCCGGATCATGAGGACTTACTAAGACATCCTCTACTCGACGATCACCTTTCGAGGCAAGGCAACAGTGAGGCGTACCCTAGGGGTGGTGTGTGCGATTTGTGTGTCGTTTTCATTTGTATTTATCTTGTCATGTTATTGGTGTTCTACGCTTGTTTTTATTTTTATCCATACATTCTTTCATGTCATTTGATTAACAGTTAAAAGTTGCAAGGAAAGTAAATTCTAAGCTATTACAAATGGCGCGGGTCCACACTGCCAAAAGTTTCTCGAACCCGATTTGACAGAAAATAAATAAAGGAATTAAAAGTACGAGAAGTAATTTACATGGCTTCGGGAGAGGTACATAAATATTTAAGCAAAATAAAATAAGTGCGCGAATTGGAAATTTATCGAAGCGAGGGCGTTGGGCCCTTTTGCAAAAAATCAAATTAATGATGAAGTTAATTAATAAAAAAAAAAGAAAGGACTTGTTTTTGGTATTTTTTAGTATTTTAGGATTTAATATAAAAAGAATTAATTAAAATTAATACTAACCCTAATTCTAATGGCTTTTAATTTATTAAGAAAAATATTGAAGTTTTTTAACCTAAATTAAACCCTAATTAATTTACAATTTTAATTATGAAAATAAAATATTTGATTATTTGATATATTTGGGAAAGAAAAATAAAAAGGATGAAAAAATTATTAATTAAACCTATTTCTACATTTTTTAGATTTTTTATTAAAAGAATTAAAATTGCAAACCTAATTTAAAACTAAATTCAATTACATGCAAATTTATTTAAGAAAATACTAAAATAAAAATTATTTATTGTTTTAACTCTTTTCTGATTTTTTATGATATTTTATATTTTTTGTGAAAATAATTAATTGATTAAACCAATACTAATTAAAGAAAATAGAATTAATAAAAACTAAAGAAAAAAAATTAATTGGCAAACCTAGGGGGGTTGTAGTCCCCAACATGGAGGTGAAATTTGAGGAATCTGGCCCATTTAGCTTGGCCTGCTTGGACTTTTGCTAGACACGTGTGATGCATGGACTAGGGTTTATGGTGTTCTCCAATCCATAGCCATTGATCTGATGAGCCTGGACAGATGGACGTTGATTTTTGAGAGTGTATGATGCGCTTCAATATTAAACCTGCACGTGAATTTTTATGGAAAAATATTATGGAAATAACGAAGACCTGGGGCTCGAACCCAGGTCATGAGGATTAACACCACTACGCCTTGCCAGTTGTTCTAGACGCGCTTTCTGTAATTAATATAATAAACAAACAATATGAAACAAACGCGTTAGTGTGTTCTTTTTTCCGCGCGAATTTTTGAATTGACCAACCAGCTTATGCCACCACATCTTCTTCTTCGCTGTGTTTATTTTCCTGAAACATAATAAAACATGGCAACGGTTTTTCATGCGTTCCCTTAGGCATCTTTAGGGAAAATAGCGATTAGCTCTCAGGCACTCATAAATTGAGCGCGACAGTTCCATTATCTTCGTCCACATGCGCTGAGTTGAATGGTGGTGGTCTTGAGGGCCAATTTTTCTTTGGGTGGAAAGCCCCAAATTATAACTCCTGCAACCCTAAAAAACGAACATGGTATATTTGCCTATAGCGCATGATAATCAAATTAAGGCATATGGTTAGCTTGCAAACACTTCACTGATCATGAATATATAATCAAAATGCCATGAATGTGCGTAAATGTTAAAACACGATAATGAAAAAAATGGAAAAAGTGTGACTTCTGGATACCGTTTCACAGCGTTTGGATTGATGTTTTTGATTGGAATACGTCCTATATTGCTCAAGGAAGCTAATGGGATAGGTATTATGCCTTGAATCGTCCTGGAAGTGAGTTTGCAGTTTTGAGTTTTTTAGACAAAATTCCAAGTTTGATTTTCTGGTTTTTGGGCAGCTGCGCGTGTGTGATCATTAGGGTTGTGTTTAGGCTTTTGTATTGAGTCCATTAGGTCAAGAAAAGTAGAACAAATCCAATGCATTCATGGTTTTTGGAAATTTGATTTTTAAGGATCTTTTTCAATCTTTTCCATGTGTTCTTGTATCAATTATGATCAATTTACTCCAAATCTTTCCTTATTTGATTTCACACGAATTATTGAGTGGATTTTGTGCACAAAGAGATTATAAAACCTAGATTACATATTTTTCATATATTTAATTTGATTTAAATGAATTGTTATAAATAAAAATTCAAATAAATAAATAAAAAATGAGAAAATACTTCCCTTTGGGCCAAGTGGTCGTGCACATGCCATGGATGATGATTTGTGGAGGAAAAATGGGCCCATTAGTAATTTTAGGTCATTTGAATCAATGTTGACTTTTCAAAATATCCAAAAAATTTCCAACTTCTACAAGGCATAACTTGCTCAATTTTTAAGCTTTTCTCATGTTCTTGGACATTTTGGAAAGGTCTTTGAGTCCTCTAACCAATGCCTTTGGTCCCATGTCATTTTGATTTACCAATCTCAAGTTATGGCCTTTGACTTAAAGTCCTTTTTTGTTGACTTTTGAAAATGACCTATAATGTTGAAATTGATAACTTTTTGTGAGAGCATTTCTTGGACTTGGAGTATGAAGATGAGTTGTAGGAAATGTCTTTCTCTTCAAAATGAGCTTTGGATGGAATTTTTCTGATAATCCATGTGAAAGTTATGCCCTGGTCAATTTCAGTTGACTTTTTCAACTGTCCAAATAAGGAAACTTTTGCATTTTGATGATTTTTGAGCCAAGCTTTGAGAATCATGATCAAGCATTGATCAAATGATGTTTGTGGCTTCAACATGATATGTTGACCAAAAATTTGAACTTTTGACTGTCAAATGACCATTTTGCCCCTACAGTTGACTGTAGTGCAATTAGGGTTTTTGACTGTGCAATTTTGAGCTGAATGTCTTGAGACTTGATATGAGGATGCTTGACCATGTTTATAGGCATATGAGACTTGATTGGACCTTTGGAAACTTCATTTTCTTGATCAGAACACAAACCCTAATTTTGACTGTATAGGAGGCCCTTGCACTGTGCAACCCTTGGGGGATCTTGAAGCTTTGACTTGGCATTTTCTTGAAGAATTATGGGAGGGCAAATTTTGGGGTACAACAGTTGCCCCTGTTCAATCTTCTTAGACCTGAGGATGCAGATTGGCTGACGTGCCTTTCGTAATCCGAGGGTGGAAGATGATTGAACACTAGAGTGCCCAGAAATTTGCGCTCACATAGTAGCAGTGATGGTGGAATGGGCTTATAGATGCCATTTAGATGTTGCTGGATAGGATGATGGGCTTATAGATGCCATCTGGATGTTGATCGCATAAGAGATTCCTTAGCGAGAACCTGCATATCTGCAAAAGAAAAATGAGTACCTGACACGTTGCAGGAGTTGATTTCAGATGCTTGGCATAGATATGTCCTGACTGGCTACGGGAGCTGAATCTGGAGCTTCACAGGATGAATGAACCAGGGATGGTTACTACCTTAGCATGAACGGTAAGAGAACCTTGGGTGATTTTAACTTCAACAACGCTCGTTGAGAAAATCTTGGTGGGAATTACCATCTTCGCAGAATCGGGAAGAGAACCATAGGCAATTATAATCTGAAAGGGAATTATCACCTCACTCACCGTCGGAGAGGGAACCATGGGAAAAGGAATTATCACCTCACTCACCGTCGGAGAGGGAACCATCTGAAAAGGAATTATCACCTCACTCACCATCGGAGAGGGAACCATTAGGAAAGGGAATTATCACCTCACTCACCGTCGGAGAGGGAACCAATAGGAAAGGAATTACCACCTCACTCACCGTCGGAGAGGGAACCAATAGGAAAGGAATTACCACCTCACTCACCGTCGGAGAGGGAACCAATAGGAAAGGAATTACCACCTCACTCACCGTCGGAGAGGGAACCATAGGAAAAGGAATTATCACCTCACTCACCGTCGGAGAGGGAACCATAGGAAAAGGAATTATCACCTCACTCACCGTCGGAGAGGGAACCATAGGAAAAGGAATTATCACCTCACTCACCGTCGGAGAGGGAACCATAGGAAATTATATAACCTGGGATAACTTCTATTGAGTCTTTATCAGAAAAATCTGTTGGGAGTCGATTTAGCTGGACTAGAGAAGGCCTGGGACTGGATAAGAAATCTTTGGAGTCGAATAACTGAACCGGTCTAGGTCTTGAAATATGATTGAGAATTTAACTGAATCTTTCCTGAAAGGTAAAAGTCAGTCATATGCAACGCATGATATGGATCAAGAAATGATGTTCTCAACATAAATGAGATTTGTATGATATAATGCGTCTATGCATGCTATAATGATGTATGTGATGTTTTATGAATGTATGTTTTCGTCTAGGAAAGTAAATCCTTGACGGGTGCCGGGAAGTCATATCCTGGGCTGATGTTGAAGAATAGATTTTGCTTCCGCCGGGGATGATAACTGCAAGAATACCGGTAGGAGAAGATGACTCCGTTGCGGAATAAACTTGGCAAATGGAAGATTCTGCGGGGAGAAAAATACTCTAGCGACCATGCTGGGGAGTAGTACTCTGTGGGGATAGAGATGCTTTGCTGAGTTGTTGAGAATGACTTGCTGGGGATACCCTTGTTGTTGGAAGTGTTGATGGACTTCGCTGGGGTAAGAAGACTTTGTCGAGGACGCTCTTTCCGTGGCTTTTGGCTGAGGATAACCCAGTTATATCCTGTTAAGGAAATAACTCTTTGAATAAAGCCGGGAGACGCGTTCGTGTTCTGCGAGGATAAGCTTCCCGAATCTACTGGGGATAAGCTTACTGTTTTGGGGAGATAGATTCCAACCTTCCTGGGGACTGGATTGGACTCTCCTGGGGAGATTTTGAACTGTAATTTTGTAAGTTGAAAGAGGGAACATATGTAAGGTTGCCTGCTGATGAGCTCGTGTAAAACCGCATCTGAAATGGAGAAGGAACCTGGGTAGGGTTACTTTGATGATGAGTTCGTGTAAAACTTCGTTCTTGGAAAGGGCGAACCTGTGTAGGGTTTCTGGGTGGCGAGTCCATGTAAAACTGCATCTTGAAGAGAGGGAACCGGTGTAGGGTTGCTTGGTGAGGTAAGTTCATGTAAAACTTCTTGATGAACCGGGGTGAGGTTATCTTGAGCTAAATCCATGTAAGACTTCTGGGGGGAACCGGGGTTAGGTTGCCGCAGGATAAGTTCGTGTAAAACTTCTTGACGAACCGAGGTAAGGTCATCTTGAGATAGGTCCATGTAAGACTTCCGGAGGAACCGGGGTTAGGTTACTTGAATAAGTTCGTGTAAAAACTTCTTGATGAACCGGGGTAAGGTTATCTTGAGCTAAATCCATATAAGACTTCTGGAGGAACCGGAGTTAGGTTACTTGGATAAGTTCGTGTAAAAACTTCTTGATGAACCGGGGTTAGGTCATCTTGAGATAGGTCCATGTAAGACTTCTGGAGGAACCGGGGTTAGGTTACTTGGATAAGTTTGTGTAAAACTTCTTGATGAACCGGGGTTAGGTCATCTTGAGATAGGTCCATGTGAGACTTCTGGAGGAACCGGGGTTAGGTTACTTGGATAAGTTTGTGTAAAAACTTCTTCTGAAAATTGAGAAGGAACCGGTGTAGGGTTGCATGATTTTGATTAAGTGGATGATTGTCCTGTTTGGTTTCGGATGTTAACCCACGATCTGAAATTTGTAAAGGTAGATGGTAATCATCCTTATGTTGATCTTTCCTTTGTACTTTGGTTGACAGATCAATTGGATCGCCTGGATAACTCACTATTGCCCCTGTTTCTGAGGTGAAGGGAGAAGATACCTTGGAGGTCGCTTGACAAATCTTCTGGCAGACAAGTGATGAGATACCGGAACATAGTCGTACGCTTTGATCCCTAACTTTTGCCTGGACCGCCCTTTCGGGTTTTCAGTCCACCGGGATACCCATTTTTGCCCAAGCCGCCTTTTCAGGTTTTCGACTTGCCGGGTGTACATGTTTTTCATTTCACCCCTTCATTTTGCCCGAACCCTTTTGGTTCGCCGGGAAGCCCTTATTTTTGCCTAGGTGTGTCAACCTAGCGGGTCTTTGATTACGCGTAGTATTTTTTCGACTATGTCCATGCTCTCAGAATGTAGGGAGTTGCCCCTGTTGGAAGTATTTTGTCATGCCCCAGATACTGGGCAATGCTTCTACTGTGCCCCTTGATTGGAGGTACTTTTGTTCACAAGGTGTTCATCGTGCAAATTTCCCTGCTGTTCAAACAAATAGTCATATGCAAACAAGGTTATTTTAAGAATGCAAAAGCCTATGTCTGTCTTGAATTTTGAAAATGCATTTTTTGTAATACAGTGCGGTGTCAACTCAAGATTTTACAGCAAACCTTCAGGAGTCAGGATACCTTCGTAACAGTATGCTTTCGAACTAACCCATGCTTCAGCTAGGACTTTTAAGCGTTATATCGTGGCCTGGTTCACGGTTTAAGAAACAAAGGATAAAGGCTCAAATTGTTTGTACCCACCCGCTCTTCGTGATGTTCTCCAAACCTAAACTCAGTTGATCATACGTTAGACCTTGTTTGAGTCTTTGCTCTTATTTTCCAGTGATGGTTCGGACATTGATGATTTATTCTGACTAGGCAGTCATTTTTGTTTTTGTTGAGGGTTTGTGAGACCTCTTTCTTTTGATTTTTTTGTTATCCCTTTCCTTTTTTGCCTGAACTGTTTCCTTTTTGGAATTACAGTCAGTAGGATGCCCCGATTTCATAAGTCCCTTTCATAGGTTTTGACTTCTTGGGCTTTTCATTTATGATTTTTTTTTTATAACGACTGCCTGTCTTTATGATTGTTCTGAACCATCATTGTCTTTTGTTTTGTAAGGACTTCTTTGGTGCCATTCGTTATGCACTTAGATCAACTGAAAGAACTACCCTGCCCCAGGTTATGATTAAGGGTTTTAAATTTCGAAAAGAAAAAACTCCTACTTCTTTGGCTCAGATGGGGTTGACGAGGGATTATCTTCCTTATAACTCCAGTGTTTAGAGATTGAAACAATGCCTGTACCTCATCAGCGGGGTCTGTTCAAAAGCATACTGTAAATTAGGGTATCGTTTTCGTCATCCTCCCTCAAGAGGCTTAGCATTATTGATTGAGAGTTGATCATCAGAAAAAAATGAAAATAATTTGCGTATAGTGAATACGAATATATTGATTCAAAATAGACATAAGCGATGCATTAATGAAATAACAATGTTTTAACAATGAGTAAATGTTTGAACAAAAGAAAATTGCAACTTGAACATTCGAATGAACAAAAGTCTTTTCAGTCTTAGCCATGTTTTGGCAAGGGAGCAGTGATCACGTTGGGAGTCTCGGCGGGCTCGAACTCGATCTCTTTAGCATCGATCATGTTCTGAATCTTGTACTTCAGTGCCCAACAGTCCTCAGTATCGTGCCCCGGGCTATTAGAATGATAAGCACACCTCGCTTCTGGGTTGTATCTTGGAGAGGAGGTCTTGGGATTTGCAGGAGGGTTGATCACTGCAATCAGGTTCATCTTCAACATGTGCTGCAATGCTTGTGACCATGGCATGTTAATGTTGGTGAATTGTCTTTTAGGCTCGTCCGGCCTTCGCTGGTTTCCCTTTTGTGGTTGGCGGCGTGGTGCAGAACCAGAGATCATGACTGCCCCTGCATGTTGGTCACGACGACTCTTTTGGCTGTATGCAGCATTAGATTCTTTCTTTCCCATGTAAGGCTTCTTGTGGGTGTCAGAAGGTGTGGCCTCTTGGATTTTCCCACTCTTGATACCAGCTTCAATTCTTTCGCCAGTTAGGATGAGGTCGGTAAATCCTGCAGATGAATTACCAATGAGATGATTGAAGAATGGCCCGGATAGGGTCCCCAAGAACATATCAACGAGTTCCCGGTCAGTTAATGGAGGTTGTACCCTTACAGCAAGGTCTCTCCATCTCTGCGCGTATTCCTTGAAACCTTCACTTGACCCCAACGACATACCCTGGAGTTGGGTACGTGTAGGAGCAAGGTCGGCATTGTACTGGTAATGTTTGTAGAAAGCAGTGGCTAGGTCTTCCCAGGTATGGATGTTGGCTCCATTCAATTGGTAGAACCACTCGAGCTGAGTCCCTGAAAGACTCTCTTGGAAGAAATGGATCCATAAGTTTTTGTCAGCTGTATAGGGCTGGATCCTCCTTGTGTAAGCCCTGAGATGCAATTTAGGACAGGATGCCCCGTCGTATTTAGCAAAGGCAGGTGCCTTAAACTTGTGCGGGATCACTACCCCAGAAGACAGACCTAGATCCTCGAAGTCCAGGCCAGGCACTTTTTGTATCTCTATAGCACTGAGCCGGTCTTCCAACTGTTTGTACCTATCCTTAGCCGGAGGGTACTGTTCGTCGTTGAAATTTGTCTCGCTGTCGGAGACCACTGGACTGGGAATCCTTTCCTCTTGATGACTGCCTTTCCCCACAGATGGAGTTGTCCTCTCAGTTTCATCCTGCAGTGTATTCCTAGATCTGCGTCTAGGGCTGAACAAAACAGTCCTCTTCTTCTTCTTGTCCTTCTTCAAGAGCAAAGCCTTCAGATCTTGTTGCCCCTGGGTCAAATTCATGATCAGCCCTTGGAACTGGGCGTTCTGAGCCTGGAGGGCCTTGATAGTGTGCTCGGTTGAGGATTCAGGATTCATGACGAGACTGCTGAAATAAACAGCGAAGAAGGTAAGCAACCTGCTGTTTACCTTGGTATTTGGTAAACAACCGCTGATCCTCTAAATGGTTACTTATTTGGTTACTCGCAGGATCGATCAGATTGATCCTAGGACATAGGTTGATTTTGAAGTTTTGATTAAATTGGCTATGGGTTAAGTGACAATAAAATAAAGAGGCTTTAAGTAAATTGCATGAAGAAAAGACTTGGTAAAATAAATAAGGCTTCAAATGAAAGGGTTCGACAGGAAAGTAAAGAAGAAAGCAAGTAAATTTCTGGAAAAGGTAAATGACTTTGATTAATAAAGTTGGTGTTTCACACATACATTTCTCAACAATTCTTTCTCACACGCTGGGTACTCGAATCTATATGAGTGACTTTGTATAGAATTGTGAACACACGCGAGAAACTACATGACTACTACTATTTATACTAAAACATCCCAAGTAACCGTCGGGCAGTTACACTGCTTCGAGATGATTCCACTTGGCACGTTCTCAACGTTCGATGCTCCAGATCTTTGCACGTCACACTTGGTAACCGCTGGAAACCATTTTTCCCTCCAAACGCTTGAATTTCAAACTGCTCCACTCTGAACCATCGAACACCTTCGTCGAGAAACATCTTCGACGAGAAACTCCTTCGACGTTGAAGGCAACCAACTTCTCCCTTGGAAGAAATCCTTTAAGTACCTTGCCATCTTTCGATGGGCATTTCGACGGACCTAGCTAGTCGAAAACATCCTTCAGCTTTAATGGCTGACATTAATAAAACAAGGGTGTCGAATTTAGGAGCCAACAAATTGCCCCCCAAGAATGCCTTATTTCGACTCTGAAAGAAAAAGGCATTCTTTGAAACGCCATTCGACACCTGTCTTTTCACGCTTAGTCACAAATTAAATTGTGCACTTTCTGTTGTCTTCTACCAACCACTGGCAATCCCAAGAAAACCATCATTTATTCGTACCTAAGACGTCATTTCAGTACAGCGTGCAGTGCCAAACGTCATTTCAGAATTTGTCATTATGACAATTCCCAAAAACGAGGACGCACGCTGCGTCCCTCTATTTCTGCAGAACGGCTAAAACAACAGGGGGATGCCACGTGTCCCACTATCTCCTGCAACATTAAATGGCATTTAATGTCCTCGGTTTTGGGGATTTTCCCCCACTACTATAAATAGCAGTAAGTACCCCATTGTGGGACTTTTTACGCCATCTAGCTTTCATACTTCTCTATTTTCATACAAACTTATCATCTTTGCAAAAACCTTTCTTCCTTCACTTCGTCTTCAACCTCATCATTAACAATGGCATCTGGTTCCAATGCTCCTAGCGCTACCGTACCATCTGGAAACGTCAAACCTAAGGTTTTCGTCACTGCTCCGGTAGTAACTTCTACGGGCCAACGAAGGGTCCCTGAACCCTTGGACATCGCCGTCCGTGACGCTTACTCACACCACCTTATGATCTCGGTTGGATACTCCAACCAGATCTTTGCTATGTCTGGCCCCTTGTATCCAAGTATTGCTGAGGCCATGAAGATCAAGAGTTATTTTCCGGTAGTTGAGAAACTCAAACCGGTTGCATGCGCCAAGAAAGACGCAGAGGACAATGAAGACCCTGCGCATGAAAAAATCGACCTCCGTTTCTTCAACAAAGGTGTTAGGGCTTTCAGGTATGGCCCTAGCCTTACTCCTGATTACGTTGCTTGGTTGGAAAAGATGGAGAGACGCCAAGCTTCGATATGGAAAGATATGGGGATTTTCGACCTGGTGATGCTGTCGAAGACAAGTTTGAACTATTCTCCGGAGATGCTGATAGCTTCTCTACTTTTCTGGGACTACTCCCACTTTACTTTCCATCTTCTCTGTGGGATGCTGACTCCTACACTCTTCAATGTGGCCGCTATCACTGGCCTTCGACCCACCGGGGACTACTTCGATCCGGAGGATATGTCGGAGGATCAAATTGGATTCTCTGACACCAAACCAACTTATACCACCTTCATCAATCATTACCATGACAGGTCGACAGATGCTGTGTCGGATGTCGAACACATAGCATTTCTAGCCTTATGGCTGACTCGCTTTGTATTTTGCTCGAAGTCCTTACAGGTGACCAAGAAGATGGTCACTCTCGCCACTCAACTCCATCATGGCCAAAATATCTGTTTGGCAGAATTGATTTTGGCCAGCCTCTATGATTCGATTAGTAATGGGGCAACTCTTCTAAAAATTATCGAGAACAGGGCCAGTTTGCTACTTGCTGGACCTTTTTGGCTGCTCCAACTGTGGCTCAATGCCACCTTCGAATCTTTCTTGCCTAAGAAAGTTCAAATAAATGAGCAGGCTCCAGAGATAGCGAACAGACGCGTCGAAGGAACCAGACTGGCTCTGTTGACGCCTATGGAAGATGGGCTGGAGTTTCAGCAAACTTTCACCAACTTCGTTCTGATGTTTGCTCGAAGGAAAGAGTTTGCTTCGACTATGGCTCCATTTGCACGACGGAAGGTAGGCCCAACATGGTTCACAAGGCCACATCCAAGGACGTCGAGTGGTCCTAATGTTGACGAACATACAATACTGTGGGAGGCGTTCCTCACACCAAGGATCATGCCTCTTCGATTCAGGAGCTCTAAGACTCACTTGAGTCTGATTGCATACCAACCAAACCTGGTATCTCGCCAATTTGGTATTATTCAAACCCTACCTTCTCCAATTTTTCCAAGAGAGAAGTCTATGTTGTACTTCTGCAATGATTACACCGAAGAAGCTGCCATTAAGCATATCGGAAGATATGTTGGTCGAACAGTTCTCTCGTTGTTTGACTACCAGCTCAACTTTCTTTGCTCACCATCCTTCGAGGAGTGGTGGAAAAGTTATTACGCTGAGGAGTTTTTCGACGAGAAGGACTTCGTGGATGAGCTTCAGAAATCTTTTGTCCTTGTGTTGGACAAAATAAAGAAATGTAAGTTCATCCTTTCACATTACTTTGTCTTTCTCTTTCGACTGCTAGCCTGTTAACTATTTATTTGATTTCAGTTGTTCGAAAGCATGTAGCCAAGAAGGCTACAGAGAGCCAACAGGGAGGAGGCCCCTCAACAAAACCTCCACCGCCGGCGAAGACTACAGCGCCGGCGAAGACCACAACCAACCAACAGGGGGAAGGCCCTTCGAAGAATCCTTCTGTATCGGTAACCAGACTTTCATTATTTTCTTCTGGCTTTCGATTTTTGACTTTCGATGCAATTGCTAAATCGAATTCCCATTGGTTTTTTAGGCACCTTCGCCCAAGAAACGGCCAGCACTGGTGGTCGAATCTGGGAGCGATGAAGAAGGTGATTCTCCCCCTGCTCCTCTAAAAAGGCGAAAGCTGACGAAGGACGCTCCTGCTCCTGCTCCTGAGGGTCGAACAATTAGAATCAAGGTTGCTGGAAGAAAGCCCAGGCCACCTCCAGTGATCATTGAGGAGCCAACGGAGGAGGAACTAAACGTTCTTCTCAATAAGCCTGTCAAAAGCGACAATTCCAGCCCTGGGGCTGAAGCTAATTTACAGGTAGTCTCTTAGACCTTTTTGTAACTTAGGTGTAGATACCTGCATTCGATTATGTCTCTTTCGATTTCTGAAGATTCTTCTTCTTTCCTTTCTCAGGACACCACTGAAAGCTCGCCGCCAAGGACCTCTGAAACACTGGAGTCTGCTGAACTCAGTAGGCCACAAGAAAAGGGCTTGGAAAATGACGAAGCCCATACTGAAATAAATGAGGCCAATGCTGAGACGGTAGGAAAACCAGCAGAAGATCCTCAAACGGAAGAACATCAGCCAAAAGAGGTTCAGGTGGTGGATCTGTCGGAAGAGAATCGTGACGAAGGGGACCATGGCAATGCTGGCGAAGAAAACCAAGGTGCCGCTGGCGAAGAGAACCAAGGTGACACTGGCGAAGGGCACCAAGGTGACGCTGGCGAAGGGCACCAAGATGACGCTGGTACTGCCCCAGTCCGAGTCGAAGGGAAACAAGTCGAGGCACCTAACACTCAACAGCCTCAAACCCAAGACAATGCTGTTGCAAGGGCTGTTACCTCAACGAAGCACAGGTCGAAAGAGGACTTAGAACTCTTGAAACAAACTGACCCTGTTAGTTATCTCAACGCAATCATCGAGAGCAAGAGTTAGTCCGATGCTAGTCAGGAGGTTCCTACCCTGTCGGGGAAGTCCACTGAAACCTCTCCTCTCGATGAAGCTTTGGTGAAGGTTAAGGCCCAGTTTTTCAAGAAGGACTTGATGAAGGCTTTAGAGGGGGACCCCACTGCTCCATCATACTTGAGGGATGTTTTGAATGCTGTCGACTTGTTAGTTGTAGCTCCAGAAGTTTCAGGCTTGATCATGGAGTTACACTCCATGATTGATCAAGTCTCAGCAGATTATAGGCGCCAAAGGGGCTTTAATAGTCAGCTTGAGGTGTTATATGGCAAAAGCTCTTCTGCATGGACTGCTGTTTCGGAGACGACTTCTCGAATTGCAGAGTTGTCGAAGCAAAAAGCATCTACACAGGAAGAAGTCGATGCCATCGATCGAGAGAATGCTTCCTTCAGGGCACAAATCGAAGAAATAGAGGCTAAGATAAATGCCAACACTAAACGCAAGGAGGAACTTCTTTCGACCATCCCAGACACCGAGAGTCAAACTGAAATCAAACAAGGCCTGGAATTTGCTGAGAAGGCCCAAGGCTTCGACGCTCAGATTGCCAAGCTTGTGCAGGAGAATGCCTGGTGCAAGAAAAGATTGGAGCTGCAGCAAGTCAAATACCTTCGACTCAAGGACTCTGTTCCCTTCTGATTGATTCAGCTTTTGTAACCATATTTTGTAATCTATATTCGACAACATTGCCATCTTGGCTAAATTTATAAAAAATTTCCATTTTGGCTTTTTATGGTTAATTTAGTCTTGTTATTTTATTTTTATCTCTTGGAGTGTAGGTTTGTATTTTTTCAAATATTTACCATTTACTCTCAAGAGCCTTTTATCTTCACCTAACTCTTCGACTTCATAGGCTCCACCAGAAAAAGTTTGGATAACTCTGAATGGTCCTTCCCATTTGGGTGACCATTTCCCCATGCTTCGATCCCTTCGATCCATGGGAAGAATTACCTTCCAAACTAGTTCTTCAGGCAAAAATACCTTAGGTTTTACCTTCTTATTATAAGAGTCTTCTACTCTTTTCTTCTGAAGCCTGAGTAGGTCAAGAGCGTGCAATCTCTCTTCGTCTAAATCCACCAGTTCGTCTAACATCATGTTCCAATAAATCTCAGAGGGAATATCATAATGCCTCTGAACCCTTGCAGATTGAAGACAAATTTCTGCTGGCAACACTGCATCATGGCCAAAAGTTAGCCTATATGGTGTTGTACCTGTGGCTTCTTTTGGGGACGTTCGACAAGCCCATAAAATCTGGTCTAACGTCTTATGCCAATTCTTTGGTTTCTTCCCAACATGTTTCTTTATCAAGCCAATCACCACTTTGTTGGTTGCTTCGACTTGACCATTTGCCTGTGCATAATAAGGCGTTGATGTTAGGAGTTTGAAACCTATTTCCTGAGCAAATTCCTGCATCTTTCGACCAGTGAAAACTGATCCTTGATCAGTAGTTATAGTCTCAGGGATTCCATACCTAAAGATAATGTTCTTTTGAATAAATTCAATGACATTTTCTTGGTCTACATTGACTAGAGGGATAGCTTCGATCCACTTAGTAAATAATCAATGCCTACCAGTATGTATTTCTGACTCTTTGATGATGCTGGTCGAATCTCCCCAATGAGATCCAACGCCCATCCTCTAAAGGGCCAAGGCTTCACTATCGAGTGAAGTTCGCTTGCTGGTACATGTTGGATGCCTGTATGGACTTGACACTCTTGACAACCTTTGGCGAACTCAACACAATCTTTCAGCATAGTGGGCCAATATAGTCCTTGTCGAAACAACAACCATTTCATCTTATGGCCTGCTTGGTGAGCCCCACATGCCCCAGCATGCGTAGTCGAAAGGGCTATGTATGCTTCAGTTTCACTTAAACATTTCAGCAATACCCCTTCAGGCGTCTTCTTGAATAACTCATTACCCATGAGTACATAACTCAACGCCCTGTATTTTGTTTTTCATTCTGTCGAAGCTCCTGGATTTTGAAGATAGTCCACAATGGGTTTCCTCCAATCTTGCTCTGACAAATTATCTATGAACGAAATTTCGAAGTTACTTTGATCAGCATATCCTAGTCTCGTCGATTCCAAGTCTGTTGGTGATAGACAAGTTGCTTTTATCTTTTCTCGAACTTCGATTGCTCTTTGTAATCTCGTTTTTGAAATCTTATACCCAGATGCAATTTGTGCCAAGTCATTGGCTATTTGATTTTCGACTCTGGGTATGTGTCGAATATTGACCGTTTCAAATTTTTTCAATAAACGATTTGCTATCACAAAGTACATAATGAGATTTTCTCTTATGCATTTATATTCCTTTGTGACTTGCTTAATGACTAACTCTGAGTCTCCCATTATTTCGACTCGAGTTGCCCCTAATTCCAACAATATCTCAAGGCCAGTAATTAGAGCTTCGTACTCAGCCTCATTGTTCGAACAAGAACATGATATTTTGTACTTGAATGTTGTTGGAATTTTTTCTGGAGAAATGATCAAGACTCCTACCCCTGTTCCATCTTTATGGCTGGAACCATCGAAGTAGAATTTCCAAGGTTCTATCTCCACATAATTAATATCCTCAACTTGAATTGAGTGGTCGACTATGAAGTCTGCAACCACTTGTCCTTTTACTGCCTTAAGAGGCATAAAGGTCAAGGAGTATTCAGTTAATGCTAATGCCCACTTGCCAATTCGACTGTGCAAGATAGGTTTCGACAACATATACTTGAAAACATCAAAATGAGACGAAACATACACATCAACTGGTTTTATATATTGCTTGAGTTTTGTACAAGAGAAATACAGACATAGACACAATTTTTCAACTTCACTATATCTAGTTTCTGCATCGTTCAAAACTCTGCTGAGATAGTAAATGGGTCTTTCGACTCCATTCTCATCCTCTTGGGCTAACATGCTTCCCAAAGTTTTGTCGAATGCAGCTATGTACAATCTCATACTCCTATTGCTACAAGGAGGCACCAAAATAGGTGGCTTAGTGAGGTATCCTTTGATTCTGTCGAAGGCTTCTTGTTGCTCTTGCCCCCATTTGAACCCTTCTTTATTCAGTCGAAGTAAGGGTGAAAAGGCCTGAGCTTTCCCACTTAGATTAGATATGAATCTCCTTAAGAAATTTATCTTGCCTAACAGGGATTGCAGTTCCTTTTTATTCGATGGCGCTTTCGCTTCCAGAATTGCCTTCGTCTTGTTCTGGTTGATTTCGATTCCTTTCTTGTGGACAACGAAGCCCAAGAAATCTCCAGCTTTCACACAGAACGCACACTTCAAAGGGTTCATCTTCAGACCATGCTCTCTCATTCTTTCGAATGATTGTCGAAGGTGGTCAATATGATTCTTCCTGGAAACAGATTTTATAACAATGTCATCAATATATACTTGCATAAAAGTGTTAATAAAATCATGGAAGATAGTGTTCATTGCTCGCTGGTATGTTGCCCCAGCGTTCTTTAGGCCAAAAGGCATCACTACCCATTCGTAAGTGCCTAAGGCTCCAGGGCATCGAAAAGCTGTTTTCGACACATCCTCTTCAGCAATGAATATTTGATTATATCCTGAATAACCATCGAGCATACTCAGGTATTCATAGCCAGCGGCAGAATCGACTAGCATTTCCGCCACAGGCATAGGATATTCATCTTTGGGTGTAGCAGCATTCAAATCTCTGAAATCTATGCACACCCTTAACGTACCATTTTTCTTAATCACTGGCACAATGTTTGCAATCCATTCGACATACCTTGTAACACGTATGAATTTGCATTTCAGCAGTCTTTCGACTTCCGTCTTGATCTTCGACAGTATTTCTGGAGCGAAGCGCCTTGGATTTTGCTTGATTGGCTTCTTCCCAGGTTTGATTGGCAACTGAAGTTCTACCAATCCTCTGTCGAGACCAGGCATTTCGTCATAATCCCATGCAAAACAGTCTTTGAACTCTTTCAGCAAGTGGATTACCTCCAACCTAAGTTCTGGATCAATTTTGGCGCTGATGTAAGTTGGCCTTTTCTCTGACCCTTCGCCTAAGTTGATTTCTTCTAAAGGATCTTGCGCTAACATTTTAATGTTGTTCGCCAAGGGGTCCTTTTCGAAGCCCAAAGGCTCATCGTCATAGATGGCGTCGAGCCTCTGTTCCTGCATTTCTTTTGGCATGATATCAGGAGGTTTTGGATCGAAATCCTTTCCTGGACCTGCAGCAGATAACTGTTGATCATTGGCCTGTGTGGCCATGTACTTTACTTCAGCTTCGAGAGCCGTTATCATCTTAGTTTCGGCTACATAAGCCGAAATTCGCTTCAAAGATTGTGACTCAGTCATTATCACTGAATTCACTTCCCCAACCAGTTGGTTGGATATCAGTTAACCCACTGAAGTTTATGTGGGACAAGTCTTCTCTGTCCCATTGGAACCCATGCTCAGGATGCAGGTATAGGGAACAAAAAGTGTTTGGCGCTGGCGCCATGTCGAAGTCAGGTGTTGGACATGGCCCTATGTGAGCCAAGTTCTTGTCGAAATCTGCCAACCCCAGGTGATTCACTTCGCCCAGGTAGTAACTTTGATCTGCCTCTATGTTTTCGACCATCCCATCTGGACGCCATAGGAGCAGCCTCTGGTGCATTGATGATGGCACAGCTCCAACACCATGAATCCATTCACGGCCCAACAAAAGATTGTAGTTAGGTTTGGCCGATATAACCATAAACATCGTTGGTCGAAGGATAGATCCTACTTTGATATCCAGCTGGATCACTCCCATAGTGGTCCCTATGCCGCCCTCATAGTTCGACAGGACCATGTTGTGAGGCTTAATGTCCTCATCCCTTTTGCCAATTTTCCTTAGCATAGAGTGAGGAATAATGTTGATGGTCGCCCCGCAATCCACCAAAATTTTATTCACAGTAGTTTCTTCGAGTTTAGCCCTTATAAATAAAGGCTTGAGGTGATTTTTCATCGCCTCTGTAGGTGGCTCGAAGAACCCATTTTGTTTCTCAGTGGTGCCATTGTCCATGACGAAATAGCACACTGGCCTGTGTTTGGCCATTTCTTGTTCCACTTCCCAGTCACTTGCTTCGACCTCCACTTGTCGGTTGAATTCTCTGGGCAGCACTGAAACTATATTCACCATTATGTCCAAAGTATCATCAGACTCGGAATCGTCTTCGTCTTCGACTTCACTTTGGTTAGGCCAAACTAGCCTGTTGGTTACTTGCTCTCTTTCTAGAGGTTTCCTTTGCTTCCTTTGAGGAACATTCGAACTAGTTTCTGCCTTTGGTTCGTTGGCAGCCTCCCTTTCAGCTTTTCGTCTCCTTTGGTATCTCCTCCATTGAGATCGAGACATGGGATTTTTACCTTTGTAGTTGCTTGACACTTGCGCAACTTTAGGTGCAGCAACCTGAGGCTCTTTCTTTTGAGTCAAAGAGGAACCCCTTGGCACGTCGAAAGAGTGCCATCTCTCCTCACTTGGCCTTTTTCGACCAGAGGTTTTGTACCAAGTATCTACTGGCACATTTGTGGGAGGCCTAAAAGTCAATGGCCTCTTTTCTTGGTTTGGACCTCTTTGGGAGGCTCTTCTGGGATCATGTCGAAGATCAACATTTTCCCTTCTCTTATTCGCTGCTCTTACGCCTTGAATGTGCTCAGCAGCTTTTTTGTCAAAGATCGAACTGCATCTTGGACACAGCATCACCTCTGATTTCTTTTTCTGGCATCTTTGTAAAAAATCTGCCAAATTTTCATTTTCCCGAGGGAAAGCAGTCTTATTAGCTTGTTCTTGCCTCATGGCCTCTTCTGATGCTTTTGGGTCAGAAAGTTCGACCATGTTGATATTCATTGTATCTTTGTTAGCAAGAGTTAACTGCTTCATTTGTATCTCCAAATTCTCCGTCTGGCCTTGAACTGTGGCCAAGTGGGAACTGGGTTTTGGTCCAGTTTTTTGTGCTTCAGCGGTCTCCAACTTCGGGCTTTCGACCGCTTTCTGAACTGCTTCAATTGTCTTCCTGGATAAATTTCCAGAAAAACTGCCAAAGATTGGCATGTTGATGTGGTCCTTTGAGACTTCGACCATTGTGATTCCTGGCTTCTTCGACTGGCTCCTGGTTGCCTCTATCACGTTCACCTCAGAGGGCTCAGCATAGTGGGCTTCAGCCTGCAATGGATTTGAGTCGACAGCCATGGGGGTTTTGTCAGCAAACTTCAACCTCCCTTCTTCGATAGCGTCTTGCACAAGATTCCTGAAAAGAAAACATTGAGAAGTTTTATGGCCCAAAAAATTATGATATTTGCAAAAACCCCTCTTCTTTCTTTGATCAAGAGGAGGCACTTTTACCCCTGGGGGTACTATCATTTGGCCATCTTTAACCAGCAAGTCGAATATTTCATCACATTTTGTGATGTCAAAACTATATGTCTTTTTGGGAAACCTATCGTTGGTCCTTTCTGGACCAATGGGATTTTTCCCACTTGAGGGGACTAACAATTTACAAGAGTATGGTGGCCCTTGTTTCAGTTCTGCTAAATCGACTTCTCCTTCTTCGACAGCTAAAGTATCGTCGAAGGATTCTGGATCTTCGTCATCCATCTCAACGTACGCTATCCTTTCTCTCTTATGAGTTTTCGTTGCCTTTGCTTTTTCAGCTTTGAGGCGTTCTACCTGTCGAACTCTATCGGCCAGTTGGGCCATGTCTCTCAGGTATTGGGTGTCTAGCTTCTTCCTAATGGAATAATCTAAACCGCCTGCGGCTATTTCGACTAACTCATGTTCTGGCACTTGTGTAAAACATCTCGCCTTAAGCAACCTAAACCTATTTAGATATTCGTCTATAGGTTCAGTGAAACGTCTCTTCACACTGGCCAATTCTTTCAGGCTTATCTTGGTTTGCCCCATGTAGAATTGTTCATGGAACAATCTTTCCAACTGGGTCCAGTGATGGATCGAATTGGGGGGGAGAGTTGTAAACCAAGTAAAAGCGTTCTTTGTTAAAGAACTTGGGAAGTACTTGGTCCTCAGGTTTTCGTTATTCGAAATATCTCCTGCTTCGATCAAGTATCTCGCCACATGTTCGACAGTAGATTCTGTCGTGTCCCCAGAGAACTTAGTGAATTTGGGGACTTTACACCTAGGAGGTAAGTCTGTTTGTAACACGTATTCTGACAATGGAGATGTAAAGTTGGGCCTTCGAAAGCCCATGTTCATCCCATTCTGAGTCATGATCCTTTCGATCATGGTTGCCAGATTGTTTTCCAAACCCGTGTTTTGGTATTGGATATGCTGAACTACTTCGTCAGCATTTTGGTTTCTGTTAATTAACCTTACCTCTGGGGTTATTACCCTAGGTTCCTCGACGGGTTGCTCCAATCGTGCCCTAAGGTTTTCTTCGACAGGCTGTTGAGCCTGGTTGATGGTGGTTTCTTCCTCTAAGAATATCCCCTAGTTTCCCCTTATTTGCGCCCTTTGGGGCTGTCGAATGGGTTGGGGTACTCCAAAGAAATCAGTCAAACGCGCCATTTGCGCTGTCACTTGCTGATTCGATTGAGTAGTGTTTTGTATTAGAGGGTTTAGCACTGTACTCAAAGTTTGTGCCAACATTTGCACCATATCATGGTTGCTTTCGTCCATTTGTTGCCTCAAGACTGCTGTCGAGGCATTTGTAAGGCCATGGGCTACTTGGGACGTTCCTCCTAAGAGTTGGGTCCTATTTCTATTCGCCATGCCTACTCCAGAACCTTGGAGTGGTGAAGAGGCACTCACTAAAGGGTCTGAAAAAGTGGACGTAGCATTCGTCAGGCTAGCCAATTCAGAAGTTGGCATACCATAGAGTGGCATAAATCCTGGTGGCGCAAAAGGCCTTGTGCCTAAATTTCCCCTTGGTGGGGGAGTTCCCAAAGGCATCCTGGGGCCCGTGAACGAAAGTAATGGCCCCGTTGCTGTGACAGTTACTGCTGGTGTCGAACCAACAGTTGTCGCTTCACTTACGGTCGTACTAATCGTTGCTCCCACATTCGTTTGTGGGATTTCGTTATTGTTTGGCGGATTCGCCATCTCTTCCCTTCTTCTGGCAGTATTGTTATCGTTAGTGTATATTCTACCACTTCTCAATAACATACAACAACACTCCTCGAAAAGATGAGATTATTTTCAACAATCAACACACAGTCCCACCGGGTGTGCCAATTTGTTTACCTTGGTATTTGGTAAACAACCGCTGATCCTCCAAATGGTTACTTATTTGGTTACTCGCAGGATCGATCAGATTGATCCTAGGACATAGGTTGATTTTGAAGTTTTGATTAAATTGGCTATGGGTTAAGTGACAATAAAATAAAGAGGCTTTAAGTAAATTGCATGAAGAAAGGACTTGGTAAAATAAATAAGGCTTCAAATGAAAGGGTTCGACAGGAAAGTAAAGAAGAAAGCAAGTAAATTTCTGGAAAAGGTAAATGACTTTGATTAATAAAGTTGGTGTTTCACACATACATTTCTCAACAATTCTTTCTCACACGCTGGGTACTCGAATCTATATGAGTGACTTTGTATAGAATTGTGAACACACGCGAGAAACTACATGACTACTACTATTTATACTAAAACATCCCAAGTAACCGTCGGGCAGTTACACTGCTTCGAGATGATTCCACTTGGCACGTTCTCAACGTTCGATGCTCCAGATCTTTGCACGTCACACTTGGTAACCGCTGGAAACCGTTTTTCCCTCCAAACGCTTGAATTTCAAACTGCTCCACTCTGAACCATCGAACACCTTCGTCGAGAAACATCTTCGACGAGAAACTCCTTCGACGTCGAAGGCAACCAACTTCTCCCTTGGAAGAAATCCTTTAAGTACCTTGCCATCTTTCGATGGGCATTTCGACGGACCTAGCTAGTCGAAAACATCCTTCAGCTTTAATGGCTGACATTAATAAAACAAGGGTGTCGAATTTAGGAGCCAACATCTGCAGAGAATGGATACCTGTTATGCAATGATGTGTATGATATGCATGCAATGATTTCAAGGATCTCGCGGGGTAAACAGAGAAACTTGTTAGAGTTGAAAACCGGTAACTTGGCTGAAGGTACTTCATGTTGTTGAGAGTCCTTCTTCAAGGGTCAAAGGCTCACCATATCCAGTGGGTCATAGCCCCTGACACCCTTGGCTAGAGGAAAATAAATCCCCTTTGCCCCTTGCTGGGTGTTTGATTCATCATGACCTGCATCACAAGCCCTTGAGATCCTTGAAATGGGTTAGGATGTATGCAATGGTATGATGTCATGCTATGCATGGGATAGTATAGATAAACCCTGTTATGAGCCCTTATTAAGGACTGCAAACCAAAACCTGCAAGAAGCTCAAGTAAAACCTGTCATGAGTCCCGATCAAGGACTATAAACGAAACCTGCAAGTAGTATGTGTTAGGTAACAAGCATGCAAGTAGGCAAGTACGAAGGCACACAAGTCACACAAGAGAAGCCCTTAGAGTTTAGGCCAGCATGAAGTTTGGGGTACTACCCTCTTGAAGTTGGTGGGCTCAACCTGTCCTATTAGAAGTAACCGGGTTCTAAGGGTCCCAATATCACTGGATTGCTTTCATTGTTCATCGTTTCGGTTTAGCCACTGAACTGGCGACCGAAATATTCCAGGAAAGCAACCCTCAATTGAGTGTAGTATCGAGTATCAACCAACCTCGGACTGCACCAAAGTCAGTTATCTCACTACCCTAAAGAGGCCAAGATAGTTCAATTAAGGTTCCTAAGGCCTGTTGATGCTTCACGACACCACGCGGAGGCCCCGTACTCTCCTTGACTGAACTCAAGGGTTACCGGTACACACCAAAGTGCCACATCAACGTAGCAGACTGTTTCAACCATGTCGGTATACCCCGCACAGTTCCCTCACAGCCTTGTTGCTACTTTCTAAGAAAGGTATCCCCCAGATCCGGGTTAGGATCTATAGAATTCCCAAGCAACCCACAATAATAAAGCAAACAAAGAAAACAATTGAAAACACAGTTATGAACTATCCCTAAGGTACACCTCACTTTATAAAGTATATCCCCAACAGAGTCGCCAGTTCTGTGATCGGTGGATCTAGAACTGACTGTTTAACGCTGGTTCGCGAAATGTCGCGGAAGCAAGAGTCGCCACCATCTTTTATTTTCTCCAAATGGAAAGGACAAAAGCACAGAAAAATTCCTTATAGAGATTGCTCTCGGTTCGGGAGGTAGATTATAGAAAGGGAAGGTGTTAGCACCCTTTCTATCCATGGTTATCCATGGGCTCTTAGATACTTGCTCACTTGTGTTTTCAAAAATGGTTTGTTTGCTTTTCAACTGTGGGTTTTAAAAAGTTTCTTTGAAAATTTCAGTTCAACTCTTGTATCGGTCCTCAAGAGTGTTTGAAAAATGCTTTCGAAAGCTTTTTGAAAATGTGTTGGTGTGAAAAGTATTTTTGATTTGTTTTGAATTAGAGCAAGTATCCACGAGTCGTCTACCTACCCTAAGGAATTCGTCTGTGTAAGCGTCCTTAAAGTAGTGCCATCCCACCATTGAGAGGTAGGTAGCACCACCGTTGGAGGTGTTCGGGTCAATTCGAGGTTCGGGACATAGTGATCACCAGAGCAATAGGAAGACACCTTAGAAGCTACCCTCATGCCAGGTTCCCGGATCATGAGGACTTACTAAGACATCCTCTACTCGACGATCACCTTTCGAGGCAAGGCAACAGTGAGGCGTACCCTAGGGGTGGTGTGTGCGATTTGTGTGTCGTTTTCATTTGTATTTATCTTGTCATGTTATTGGTGTTCTACGCTTGTTTTTATTTTTATCCATACATTCTTTCATGTCATTTGATTAACAGTTAAAAGTTGCAAGGAAAGTAAATTCTAAGCTATTACAAATGGCGCGGGTCCACACCGCCAAAAGTTTCTCGAACCCGATTTGACAGAAAATAAATAAAGGAATTAAAAGTACGAGAAGTAATTTACATGGCTTCGGGAGAGGTACATAAATATTTAAGCAAAATAAAATAAGTGCGCGAATTGGAAATTTATCGAAGCGAGGGCGTTGGGCCCTTTTGCAAAAAATCAAATTAATGATGAAGTTAATTAATAAATAAAAAAAAGGACTTGTTTTTGGTATTTTTTTAGTATTTTAGGATTTAATATAAAAAGAATTAATTAAAATTAATACTAACCCTAATTCTAATGGCTTTTAATTTATTAAGAAAAATATTGAAGTTTTTTAACCTAAATTAAACCCTAATTAATTTACAATTTTAATTATGAAAATAAAATATTTGATTATTTGATATATTTGGGAAAGAAAAATAAAAAGGATGAAAAAATTATTAATTAAACCTATTTCTACATTTTTTAGATTTTTTATTAAAAGAATTAAAATTGCAAACCTAATTTAAAACTAAATTCAATTACATGCAAATTTATTTAAGAAAATACTAAAATAAAAATTATTTATTGTTTTAACTCTTTTCTGATTTTTTATGATATTTTATATTTTTTGTGAAAATAATTAATTGATTAAACCAATACTAATTAAAGAAAATAGAATTAATAAAAACTAAAGAAAAAAAATTAATTGGCAAACCTAGGGGGGTTGTAGTCCCCAACATGGAGGTGAAATTTGAGGAATCTGGCCCATTTAGCTTGGCCTGCTTGGACTTTTGCTAGACACGTGTGATGCATGGACTAGGGTTTATGGTGTTCTCCAATCCATAGCCATTGATCTGATGAGCCTGGACAGATGGACGTTGATTTTTGAGAGTGTATGATGCGCTTCAATATTAAACCTGCACGTGAATTTTTATGGAAAAATATTATGGAAATAACGAAGACCTGGGGCTCGAACCCAGGTCATGAGGATTAACACCACTACGCCTTGCCAGTTGTTCTAGACGCGCTTTCTGTAATTAATATAATAAACAAACAATATGAAACAAACGCGTTAGTGTGTTCTTTTTTCCGCGCGAATTTTTGAATTGACCAACCAGCTTATGCCACCACATCTTCTTCTTCGCTGTGTTTATTTTCCTGAAACATAATAAAACATGGCAACGGTTTTTCATGCGTTCCCTTAGGCATCTTTAGGGAAAATAGCGATTAGCTCTCAGGCCCTCATAAATTGAGCGTGACAGTTCCATTATCTTCGTCCACATGCGCTGAGTTGAATGGTGGTGGTCTTGAGGGCCAATTTTTCTAATGGTGGAAAGCCCCAAATTATAACTCCTGCAACCCTAAAAAACGAACATGGTATATTTGCCTATAGCGCATGATAATCAAATTAAGGCATATGGTTAGCTTGCAAACACTTCACTGATCATGAATATATAATCAAAATGCCATGAATGTGCGTAAATGTTAAAACACGATAATGAAAAAAAATGGAAAAAGTGTGACTTCTGGATACCGTTTCACAGCGTTTGGATTGATGTTTTTGATTGGAATACGTCCTATATTGCTCAAGGAAGCTAATGGGATAGGTATTATGCCTTGAATCGTCTTGGAAGTGAGTTTGCAGTTTTGAGTTTTTTAGACAAAATTCCAAGTTTGATTTTCTGGTTTTTGGGCAGCTGCGCGTGTGTGATCATTAGGGTTGTGTTTAGACTTTTGTATTGAGTCCATTAGGTCAAGAAAAGTAGAACAAATCCAATGCATTCATGGTTTTTGGAAATTTGATTTTTAAGGATCTTTTTCAATCTTTTCCATGTGTTCTTGTATCAATTATGATCAATTTACTCCAAATCTTTCCTTATTTGATTTCACACGAATTATTGAGTGGATTTTGTGCACAAAGAGATTATAAAACCTAGATTACATATTTTTCATATATTTAATTTGATTTAAATGAATTATTATAAATAAAAATTCAAATAAATAAATAAAAAATGAGAAAATACTTCCCTTTGGGCCAAGTGGTCGTGCACATGCCATGGATGATGATTTGTGGAGGAAAAATGGGCCCATTAGTAATTTTAGGTCATTTGAATCAATGTTGACTTTTCAAAATATCCAAAAATTTTCCAACTTCTACAAGGCATAACTTGCTCAATTTTTAAGCTTTTCTCATGTTCTTGGACATTTTGGAAAGGTCTTTGAGTCCTCTAACCAATGCCTTTGGTCCCATGTCATTTTGATTTACCAGTCTCAAGTTATGGCCTTTGACGTAAAGTCCTTTTTTGTTGACTTTTGAAAATGACCTATAATGTTGAAATTGATAACTTTTTGTGAGAGGATTTCTTGGACTTGGAGTATGAAGATGAGTTATAGGAAATGTCTTTCTCTTCAAAATGAGATTTGGATGGAATTTTTCTGATAATCCATGTGAAAGTTATGCCCTGGTCAATTTCAGTTGACTTTTTCAACTGTCCAAATAAGGAAACTTTTGCATTTTGATGATTTTTGAGCCAAGCTTTGAGAATCATGATCAAGCATTGATCAAATGATGTTTGTGGCTTCAACATGATATGTTGACCAAAAATTTGAACTTTTGACTGTCAAATGACCATTTTGCCCCTACAGTTGACTGTAGTGCAATTAGGGTTTTTGACTGTGCAATTTTGAGCTGAATGTCTTGAGACTTGATATGAGGATGCTTGACCATGTTTATAGGCATATGAGACTTGATTGGACCTTTGGAAACTTCATTTTCTTGATCAGAACACAAACCCTAATTTTGACTGTATAGGAGGCCCTTGCACTGTGCAACCCTTGGGGGATCTTGAAGCTTTGACTTGGCATTTTCTTGAAGAATTATGGGAGGGCAAATTTTGGGGTACAACATAAGGCATAACTTTTTCATGGTTCATCATAAAAATCCCATCTAATGCTCATTTTTAAGTGGATGACATTTCCTACAACTCATCTTCACATTCCAAGTCCAAGAAATGCTCTCACAAAAAGTTACCAATTTCTACATTATAGGTCATTTTCAAAAGTCAACAAAAAGGCACTTTAAGTCAAAGACCATAACTTGAGATTGGTAAATCAAAATGACATGGGACCAAAGGCATTGGTTATAGGACTTCAAGACCTTTCCAAAATGTCCAAGAACATGTTCATATGATCAAAATTGAGCAAGATATGCATTGGAGAAGTTGGGAAATTTTTGGGAATTTGCAAAAGTCAACTTTGCCTAAAACACTTCATTTTTGCTAATGGGCCTCAAAATCCTTCTTGAATCTTTACCCAAGGCTTATGCACGACCCATTAAGATTAATTTGAATTATTTTCTTATTTTTATTAATTATTTGGATTTTTAATTGATTAATAATTCATTTAATTGATTTAATTGTAGGAAAATTCAAAAGATATTATTTTCAAATCTTTTGTGGAGCAAATATGATCAACACATGCTGAAGATTTCATGTATCAATCAAGGAGACAAAATCATCCAATTTTAGCAAGTTTTATCAATCAAAAATTGGAAAAGATTTGATTGGAAATCAAGGATGCAAAACATAAAGCCATGGACTTTTGGACCAAGATTTACCCTAGTTTTCATTCCAATACATATACTGAAGCAAACCCTAAAGCCTTGGACGTGCAAAGCTGCTGTAAAACACCATAACCAAGTTCCAAAAAATCAAGAAAAAGTTGAAAACTGAAATCAACCTTCCAGCACAATTCAAAGCCTTAGAGTGATTCAAACACATTGCTGACATTCCCAGGAACGCATAGCAATCACAAACAAGCCATAAAGCTCAAGAAACACCCCAGAACAAGTCACACGGTTTGGTTCTTTTTTCATAATCGTAAATCGTAATTTATGCATCCTTAACATGATATAACCATTGCTTTGCATTGCTAACATCATGCTGAAGCTAATGGTACAGATTAATTTGATTATGGTGCCCTAAAATGAAAACTACCATGGACGAATTCTAGGTTTTCAAAGCTCTCAATTTAGGGCTTTACAGCATAAGTAAAATCAGAACCAATGATACCCATGGTTGAAACCGTCTGAATGAGACGAAGACATTGCTACTCTCGCGCTCAATTTATATTACGTGTAGACCTAATCGCTATTAACTGTGCTTCCATGTTGTGGGGGTTAAAAACCCCCGCTATTTGATATGTTTTTTTGCAGGTTCCATGAGGAAGACGGTGAGCTGGCAATATGTTAGTGGGTCATTCAAATAAAATGGCACGCGCGTGCTTTACAATATAGGCGTTGGTTTTCCATATATTATGTTTATTGCATATTATATTAACAAAGACAATGCAGTGGCTTGGTGGTTGATGACGTGCTTGGTAATTACTGGGACCTGGGTTCGATCCCCAGGTCCCCCTAAACGCGTTATGTTATTTTTCTTCTCATGCTTGCATGCAGCGTTCCAAGGGTGGTACACCATATGCCCTCCAGGCATCATCGTGCCAAGTGTCCACAACCCTCAATCCAGTGGTCAAAGAATGAAGACCATGGTGCTCATGAGTCAACGCAGGCATGGACAACCAGGAAGGTCAACAAAGGCTTTGTGCTATTGGGCTAGAATTGCTTAACTTTTACCTCCCATGGGTCCAACACCCCCCCTGGTTTTCTTTCTATTTCTTTTTTCTTTCTTTTTATTTCCTTTTTTTTAATTATTATAATTATTATTATTATTTAGTTTAACTCATAAATTAATTTTCATAATAAAATCAGGAACTTAAAATATTATTTATTTTTATTATTAATTAATTTCACTTTAATTCATTATTTTGTAAATAAATACTAACAAATAATTTAGTTAATTTAGGTTTAATTTTAATCTTTTCATAATAAATAAAATCAACTTAGAATTAGGTTTTTTCTTGACCTTTAATTTCTTTTCTTTTTATTTTCATTAAAAAATATAAAAAACATAAAAAATATTCTTCTTGTAAATAATCAATTAATTAATTAGTACTAGGTTTAATATTTAAATTAAAATTGCAAAAAGGGACTAAAAATTTCTTTATTTCTCAAAAGGGTCAAAAACCCTAGGACGTCCTGATTCTATTTCTTTCGCGCCTTATTTTGATTATTTATGTATCTGCTCAAAGGATGTAATAGTAATTAGGATTTACCGCTTTCTTTACTTTCCGCACTTTATTTCAAAACGGGTTTTTGTTTTTGGCGATGTATAGACCCGCGCCTTGTAATAGCGTAGATTCACATTTTCGCACTTTATTTTCCGCACTCTTAACTGTTAATTATGCCTGCAAGACTCTATGACAATTAAAATCAACTCGTAGCTCACAAATGCATGTTCAAAGATAAACATAAACTGAACTGGACACACATGCACATGCCACTCCTAGGGTACGCCTCACTTGGTTGCCTCGAGGTGGTCGTCAAGTATAGGGTGTTTTAGAGGTCGCCCTCCTGTCTAAAGATCCTGTTGCCTCAAAACGGTTGCCTCGGATAAAAAAGGATCTAAGACATTAGGGTTACTTCTAAGGTGTCCTACTATTGCTTCGGTGACCACACTGTCCCTACAATCGAATTGACCCGAATAACTCCAACGACGGTGCTACCTACTTCTCAATAGTGGGATAGCACTGTTTAAAGGACTCTTACACAGCCTAATTCCTTAGGGTAGGTAGATCTCATGGGTACTTGCTCTTTTCAAAAACAAACAAAAATACTTTTCACACTAACACTTTCTAAAAGTTTTCAAACAAATTTTTCATACACTCTTGAGGACTGATACAAGAGTTACCTAGAAGTTTTCAAACTAAACCTTTTTTCAAAACCCACAAACACAAGAAAAGCAAACATTTTTGAAAACATAGTGAGCAAGTACCTAAGAGCCCGTGGATAACCACGAATAGAAAGGGTGTTAACACCTTCCCTTTCTATAATCTACCTCCCGAACCGAGAAACATCTCGAAAAGGAATTTTGCTGTGCTTTTGTCCTTTCCTTGTTGGAGAACATAAAAGACGGTGGCGACTCTTGCTTACCGCGACATTTCGCGAACAACATTTCAAAACAGTCAGTTCTATTTCCACCGATCACACCCACTAACAAACTTTTGTCTTGCAGCGCATGGGGGTCAGAACTTCTGATCTTCCCACTAACAGGTTTCTGTTTTGCAGGTTCCAGAGTCAGAAGTTCTGACTCATACAGTTTAACCAAAAGGTTGATAATCTGGCAGCAGGCCTGAGTCAGAACTTCTGATGGCCTCTCAGCAGCGCGCTGGCTCTCTCTATCTTGCCTTTGTTATTTTCTTTTCTTATCTATTTTTCTCATTGAACCACCCCATGTACAAATATGTATCCCCACCCCCCTAATTGTTGTAATAGCGTAGGATTTTATATTTCTGCTTTTTATTGCTTTCAAATATAAATGCTAGTAATTAGGATGTGTATGGCAAGATAAAATCAATGAAATAGAAAATCCTAATTCAAAGACAAATTCTTGTATGCAATAAAATACACTTGCACACTTACACCCCTAGGGTTACACCCACTTGTTGCCTTCAAAAATGGGCCATGTTTGCATGTCCAGTACTTTGGCAAAACAAAAACAAACAAAATGATCATAGTCCCTCGATGATGCTGTCAAGTTGCCTAAACAAAAATGATCAAGTCCCTTAAGAAAATTGCCAAAGATACTTGACATCATTGCATTCATGGTCTAAAGGATGACCCGCGCCCGTCCCGTTAACATCCTAACACAAGGTTGTTCACCAAATACAATGGTGAAACAACACTATTAAAAGGGTTAAAAACATAAGGAAAGATCTTTGAGTAAAATAGGGTAGACAACTCTTAGTTACTTGATCAAACTTGCAAAACAATCCTTGCCATTTTTAAAAACACACATCAAAACACAACTTCAAAACAAACTTTCAAAAACATTGAAACATCTTTTCAAAAGGACAAACACCCTTGTAAAACATTCAAACAAGAATTGTTACAATGGTTGCCTAGACAAGGCATCTTTTTCAAAACATTTTCAAAACCACACACACAAAGCACCATTTCAAACAATTGAAAAGCAAAGGCAAGTGATCTAAGCAAGTAACTAAGAGCCCATGGATAACCATGGATAGAAAGGGTGCTAATACCTTCCCTTTCTATAATCTACTCCCCGAACCCAAGAAAACATCTCAAAGGTTTTTTCCTATGCTTTTTAACCTATCCTTAGGATAAAATAAAAAGTCGGTGGCGACTCTTGCTAAACCAAAACATTTGCAAACACAAACGCAAAATCCCAAGTCAGTTCTCCCACCGTATCACAAAACCCTAATTTGCCATTTTTGACTTTTGATGAGTTAGGAGCATTTCTTGAGGAATCATGATCAACCCTTGATCAAATGATGGATAATAATTCAAGATATTTATGTTGACCAAAAATCTTAAAGTTTGACTGTATTTGGGCCACAATTGACTTTTGACCTAGTACAATTGATTTCTAGGCATTTGAGCAGTTGACTGAGCAAACTTGTTGTTCAAGGCATGAAATTTGGCATGGATGATCTTGAGGACATATTATGATAATGGAGAACACTTGGGATCCTTTGGAGTCACACATCTTGCTTAAAATTGAAACCCTAGTTTAAGGTTTATTGTCTTGGGAGGAGAATTTGTCTGGTCAATTCTTGGTCATCCTTGAGAAATTGAGGACCTCTAGAGGCGTGTCTTGAGTGAAAATGGGAGGGAATATTTTGGGGTACAACAAATACCTTCTCGAGCATGGGCTCCGTCCCCGCAGCGACTTCACAAAGTCTGTGGGCATCGAAACTCCAGCCACGCTTGGCTCCCTCCTTCTCAAGGCTCAAGAGTACATTCAGTATGAAGAGAAGGATGCGACCAACAACGCAAGGGACTCAAGGCACAGAGATAATGGTATGTCCTCTAAAAAAGACGAGCCCTCGACATCCCGTTGGAGAGGGGGGTGGAGAAGAATCAGGGAGAAAAATCCCGAGACTCCAAAGACTACAAGGGGCCTGCTGGCCGGTTCCACAACTACACCCTCCTAAACACGTTAAGGGAGCATATTCTGACCAAATGCACAAACTCAATATTCAAGCAGGCCAGGGTACGCTTTCCTCGCTAGACACCCGCCAAGCCCGAGACCGACAAGAGCAAGTAATGTAGGTTCCACAAGAGCCACAGGCACAACACCGACGGCTACATCCATCTCAAGGATGCAATCGAGATACTGATCTGTGAAGGATACCTCAAGCAGTATAAGAAGAAAGATGGTGCATGTGAGGAGCCTCAAGAAACCAAGAATTTTGAGGAGGGGAAGGAGTCCTCCGACGCCAGCATCATACCGGTCACCATAAGCATCACGAGGACAGAAGATTTCTACTTTCTCGACATGGAGGAAGTTCCACTATACTTTTCCTCGCATAGTCCCTGGGAATCCTTCCCCGCAACAATGGTAATCTCTGGCGGGGGATTCAATAAGAACACGGTGGGATCTGTAAAGAGAAGGTTCGATCAATTAATAAAAGTCAACTCTGAAATAGACGCCACCCTCGACAAGTTAAAAGGAGGCTCTCACCCCCTTGCATTCTATAAGGAAGAACTGTCATACAAAGCTCCAAACTTGGCCATCCCGCTGCTCGTACGAGCACACATGGCAAACTTTAATGTTTGGAGATTGCAATAGTGACCCCCCTAGAATTGACTCGGGATTTTTATGGGGGTCCTAAGTCTTGGCCTATGATATATTATGGATGCATGCAGATGTAGGCGTTAATGCGTAAAATGACTGAACAATGCATGTAATGGGTGACTTAGATATGCGTCAATGGATGTTGAAATTTTGATGTGCCAATGAGAATTGGGCTCTTTGTTAGATCCATCCTGTCAGATGTCATTAGTCAGATGAAATGATAAGCATAGCTTGCTTTTGGATTGAAGTAAACTAATGAATCCATGACAGTGATTTATGCAGACTTGTGTGCTTTTGATTGATGCCCCTATGATGGGTCGTGGATGATTAAAGCGTAGAGGTTTGTTTATGCAACTAGGTTGCTTGTCACATGATGGTTGAATATTATGCTATCATGATTTCCTGATATCCGATTTGAACTTTGAAGATTGCTAATATAAAGATCCACTAGAGATTATGAATGTGTGCAAACAGCTTACCCCTACATGAAATATGTTGGATCTTGGAGGAGATTCTCATGAATATGAGCTTGGAAATAGTTTGATCATAATATGAATGACCCCACTATTTTCTATTATTCCCCTGATTGAAAGACTCTTGAAAATGCTTGGCTTTGATGAACCATTTTAGATCAACTCCTTTTGATCGAGCCTTGCAGTAGTTTACCCCACCATTCAAATTTTTAAGGAGGTGCCCCTCAATCTCCTGGATATGGAGGAAGCACACTCAGAAAGAACTTAGACCTCACCATGAACTTGACATAGATCGACCGAAGTATTCTAAGCTTGAAAAGTTTGTACTTAAAGTTGCTTGAAGGGGAATTTGGACCCTATGTGCGGTAGGATGAACTTGGTACGTACTGCTCCAACATTTGAAATTTGGAAGGTTGCCCCTGAATCAAAGCCTTGAGGGGTTTGTTAAATGAGGAAACCGAGTCACACCCTGTTGTGATATGACTTGATTAAGGAATGCTTCTTCAAAAGGTATGCCCCTGATTGAATAGTGCTTTGACTTAATCCAAGTTGATTGAATCTTGGAACGATCATCCCTTGCCAATACTATATTCATGTGATATACCCCTATGATCATTAGTATATGCCCCTGTTGTAGCGGTGGAAATCGGAGATCGAGCTATTAATTAACTCGACTCGCAAAAGTAAGAGTCGCCACCGCGCTTTATTATTTCCAAGGGGAAAGGGAAAAGAGCGAAATAAAACCCTAAAACATGCAATGTAAAATAATACTTAAAAGTAATGAAAATACAATGCATTTTTGAAAAAGATCAAGAGTTCGGGGGTTGGTTATACAAAGGGAAGGTATTAGCACCCAATGCATCTGTGGTACTCCGCAAGAACCTTTTGGAATATCTGTTTTTGGTTAAAAATTATTTGTTATATACAAGGGTGTATTTATCTACAACTATGTTTGCTTAAGGGGAAAGAAATGAGTTTTTATTATTGCGTTCGTGAGGGTTTCGCGACCCTTTGCCTATGTATCCAATGAAGGAATCAAAACACCTTAGTTCCTCTAGAAAAAAGTTAATTTGTTTGTGTTTTTTTAATGGGCGACATTAACGCACGCATTCTAGCAATAGGCACGGCCGGTATCGCGGTAGAACAGAGATAACATGCCCTCGGGGGGAGTTTTGATTTGTTGCGTGTTTTGTGGGTTTTAAGATATATTCAAATAAGGATTAAAGAGTGTTTTTTGGATTTTTTGGTTTGTTTACTTGTTGATTTTATCTTGCCATACGCCTAATTACTAGCATTTGTACAAAGTAAATAAAATGAAGAAAGATAAAATCCTACGCTATTACAACCGTATCGAAAGGCATAAAAAATATGAAGGAAAAAATAAGATAAAAGTAAGAAAAATGAGTGTCTTTCGATTCAGGCAGGAGCACCCTTCGATTTGCATTTTGTTGGCCTCCTTCGATTGGGGTTGGCAACAGCAAAGTCACGTCTTTCGATTGGGCCTTGGCAGGGGCGAGGTCCTGTCCTTCGATTGGGCAAAGGCAGCAGCAAGTTGTATCCTTCGACTGGGGCCTGGAAGTCAGTGTATGGCGAAGCCTTCTGGCTGGGCCTTTCTGCCTTGTTGCCTTCTTTGATTGGGCCAGTGAAATCAGTGTGAGCGTGTCTCTGGTTGGGCTTGGAAGTCAGTGTGGAAACCAAAGACTTCGTTTCCTATTTCCTGTTTCCTGTTTCTTTCATTTAAAGCATTAAATGGGAACATGGCCTGAGGCCATGCTAGTATTTGTTTGGTAAACAGTTTAACAGTTAAAGCTAGTTCAGGTAAACAGAAAGCAAAAAAACGAAAGGGTTAGCTCTGAAAAATAACATGTTAAAAGGGTGGAAACGAAAGGAACAATGGCATGTACATGTTTGAAACGAACGAAAAGATTATTTACATGTTATGTCATGAAACGAAAAGTTCAAAGGTAAGAATAACTTACCTTGCTTCAGGCCTTGAATGGATGTGGGATTCGAACTTGAACTGCTACCTGGACGTTTCTGAAATTTGAAGAATAGTCACAGGGGGTTTGCTTTTGGTTCGAAGGGTCGTCACAGAAGGTTGTCTTTGAGTTTGAACAAACTTATGTGTGTGGGGTGTTCTTCAGAATCGAAAGAGGTGAGTGTTTGGGATTCTGGTTTTTTTTTATTTCTCAAGTGTTGATGAACTTGAGAGTTTTGTTGTTTTTGAGAAAATTCGGGGGATTCGTTCCTCTGGTCCAAAGATCCTCTCTTAAACATGTGTTGGAGCCTCTTATTTATAGGCAAAGTTGGCTGAAGCTTTTGGAGGGAAAACAAAATAATTTGAACAATTTGGGTAAACTTCTCTTTGCAGCCTTCGAGGGACAGTGTTTGTATACTATTTTGGTGCAAGGAATTGGGCAGTGCAGGGCTGTTGTGCAGCATTTTTGGAGTTTTATGGCCAATGTACTATGCCTGAACTTGGCAGCAAGTATCTTTGAGTATTTTATCCTTTCATTTTGACCCTCCTTCGACCAGATTCTTCTTCCAACACATTGTTTATCTTTCCTCCAACAAGTGTCCTTCGAACGAATCATCTTTATGCATCATTTGAAGGGGCCAAATGTGTGCTTCGAATGGACTAGTAAGGCGTACCCTTCGACAGGGACTCATATGTATGCCCCTCAAGTCCACCACTATATGTCTTTTGAGGGGGCCATCAACCATGTGCTGAAGTTTGTCAAGGATGGAAATGCAGCATACTAAAGAGAAATGTTGTCCAATCGAAGCTAGTACAAACATAGTCAATGTCTTGTCGAAGCCTGCATGGAGGAGGTCTAAACTTTGTGACTCCAAGCAAGCACATAAAAAGGTCAATGCTCAAACAAAGTCTTGCACGAAGGGAGCCACATGCCCAAACGGATCTTGGATCGAAACAAATATATTACCCAATCGAAAGCATGTGTTCGAAGGAAGCAATGTTGCCCAATCGAAGCATGTGAATCGAAACAAACATATTGCCCAATCGAAAGCCCGTGTTCGAAGGAAGCAATGTTGCCCAATCGAAGCATGTGGATCGAAACAAACATATTGCCCAATCGAAAGCCCGTGTTCGAAGGAAGCAATGTTGCCCAATCAAAGCATGTTTGCAAGCAGTAAACTTGTCCAGTCAAAGCAGGCTTGCAGGCAGCAAACTTGTCCAATCGAAATAGGCTTGCAGGCAGTAAACTTGTCCAGTCAAAGCAGGCTTGTAGGCAGTAACTTGTCCAGTCGAAGCAGGCTTGCAGGCAGTAACTTGTCTAGTCGAAGCAGGCTTGCAGGCAGCAAACTTGTCCAGTCGAAGCAGGCTTGCAGGCAGTAACTTGTCCAATTGAAAGGCTGAATTGAAGGAGACCTGTCAGCACGTGAAATCAAAGAAACAAAAAAACACACATTTCGTGCTTGATTAGAAGTTAGTGATACATAGGCTAAGAATGTTCAAAACACTTGACAATTTCTGCATAATCAATGCTCAAAGGTGAGAGGTTAAAACCAACTGTATTTGGTGACCTTGAATTTTGTATAAAAATGCAAAAATAAAAATGGGATCTTAGGTCAAAAATTGGGGTATGACAGCTGCCCCTATTTAAGTTTCTTCTATCTGAAGATATGAAGATTGGAATCTTCATTTCGACGAGATTGAAGGGACTTAAATATAGAATACACAATTTTTGGCCTTAAGATACCGCAATTATGTTTATGATATGATATGAATGTAATATTTTGAATTTTAATGAGGAAAGATGCCGCATGAGACAAACTATGCTGGAGAAACCAAGCACATTATACAATAATCCCTTAGGGGAAGAGATTATAACTCCATTGGGGAAACAGAGTCATAGACTTCAAATGAGAGACTCTTGAATGATTTACATCAGTGTTGAGACTGGAAAAGAAATGATTGACATCAGCACTAAGGCTGGCAGATGATGATTGACATCAGCACTAAAACTGGCAAATGATTGGCATCAGTACTGAGACTGGAAAATGATTGGCATCAGTACTGAGACTAGAAAACGATTGGCATCAGTACTGAGACTGGAAAAGGAAATGATTGACATCAGTAATTAGACTGGCAGATGATGATTGACATCAGCATTGAGACTGGAAAATGATTGGCATCAGTACTGAGACTGGAAAATGATTGGCATCAGTACTGAGATTGGAAATAAACATTTCTGACTTCTGAATTTTACCAAGAATGGTAACACATTTCTTCTTTAACCAAGATATCACTTGAAAAGGATAAAATGCAAACTTCCCCACGGGACTTTTCCGAAAAGATGTCGTTTGCTGAGTAAACATTATTGTTGGGGATACATAAGCTGCTCAAATAAAGAGGCCGCCACTTGCTTCCTTTCAAAGGTGTCAATAACATACAAGTTGCTCATGAAGAGACCGCTGCTTGCTGTTTTTCAAGAGAACAATAACACACAAGTTGCTCATGAAGAGACCGCCGCTCGTTGTTTTCTCAAAGGTAACAATAACATACAAGTTGCTCATGAAGAGACCGTCGCTCGCTGTTTTCTCAAAGGTATCAATAACATACAAGTTGCTCATGAAGAGACCGCCGCTTGCTGTTTTTCAAGAGAACAATAACACACAAGTTGCTCATGAAGAGACCGCCGCTTGCTGTTTTTTTCCAAAAGTATCAATAACATACAAGTTGCTCATGAAGAGACCGCCGCTTGCTATTTTTCAAGAGAACAATAACACACAAGTTTCTCATGAAGAGACCGTCGCTTGCTGTTTTCTCAAAGGTATCAATAACATACAAGTTGCTCATGAAGAGACCGCCTCTTGCTATTTTCTCAAAGGTAACAATAACATACAAGTTGCTCATGAAGAGACCGCCGCTTGCTGTTTTCTCAAAGGTATCAATAACATACAAGTTGCTCATGAAGAGACCGCCGCTTGCTATTTTTCAAGAGAACAATAACACACAAGTTGCTCATGAAGAGACCGCCGCTTGCTGTTTTCTGAAAGGTAACAATAACATACAAGTTGCTCATGAAGAGACCGTCGCTTGTTGTTTTTTTTCCAAAGGTAACAATAACATACAAGTTGCTCATGAAGAGACCGCCGCTTGTTGTTTTCAAAGGTGACAATAACATACAAGTTGCTCATGAAGAGACCGCCGCTTGTTGTTTTCAAAGGTGACAATAACATACAAGTTGCTCATGAAGAGACCGTCGCTTGCTGTTTTCTCAAAGGTATCAATAACATACAAGTTGCTCATGAAGATACCGCCGCTTGTTGTTTTCAAAGGTGACAATAACATACAAGTTGCTCATGAAGAGACCATCGCTTGCTGTTTTCTCAAAGGTATCAATAACATACAAGTTGCTCATGAAGAGACCGCTGCTTGCTGTTTTCTCTAAGGTATCAATAACATACAAGTTGCTCATGAAGAGATCGCCGCTTGCTGTTTTCTTAAGGGTAACGATAACATACAAGTTGCTCATGAAGAGACTGTCGCTTGATGTTTTTCAAAGGTATCAACAAAATATCATGAAGATATTGCTGGAGGTGAGAATCAATGATTTCATCGGGATGGAAAAACTGCTCATGAAGAGACCTCCATTTGTCATAACATAAAGAAAATTCAGAAATAATCAAACTGCTCAAATAAAGAGTCAGTCGCTTGTTGTCACGTCGATATTCCAGAAGAAGGTTATGATAACACTACTAGGGAATAAAGTTCATATTCAATGGGGAACCATGAATAAATTCTTCCTGAGAAGACCAAGTATTTAAATTGCAAAATAAATGCACTCTCCATCTAGGTTTCACAGCCTAGAGATATCCACAGGGTATCGTTCACAAGAGACGGAGCTCAATCCAGGAATAAACTGGAGAGAAAACAGTCAAACAAGACTCCACCCAATGAGGAGACAACTCAAATGGGGATTTATCCTATCCAGAGATGGAAAAGGAAAGCTAAAGCAAGATTCTTCCACGAGAGTTAACTCAGTGGGGAATTAGAAAGGAGACGCACTTTCTGCTTAAGTTGACACTATTTGGAAAGATCAAATATGCTATTTGAATAGACATAACCAAGGTATACGAACTCAATGACATTAACAAATACAAATGCACGTGCATGATGTAAGTGTGAATGAATAAATGAATGTCATGTATATGATTGACAAAACAAATAGAAAAGATAAATTGGAGATGATAAGACATTATAGTACAACTCGACACTCGGCTAATCTCAACAGGATGGGAACATTACTGGAGATAGATCAAAAGTCATCATTGGAGTAAGGTCCTTTTACAAGGCTTAAATCTCTTTGGAGAGGAAGATATTTTTTCGGTAGAAAACCCCAAAGTCCAGTCTTCTATCATCAACAATCCATTGAAAGGATAACAACACGAACAATGCTTCAGTTGGAAAAAGTCTTGCTTAGCTGGAGATACTGAGAACACCACCCTCTGATAATGTGTCCATAACATATCACATATCTGGATTGCCCCTGGGACTAATTTTGGATGCCCCAAGTTTACTACTGATAAGTTGCGTGATGCACGACAATTCTTGCGAATAACTTCACTTTTAAAATGCCCCATGCTATATGGTTGATGAGAAGAAATCGTCTCAAGAGGATTTTACAAAAGACCTGGCATCCACCATGCTCTGGTGTCTTTAATCTCTTAGAGAGATTCATCAAATCTCGACGTGATTGCCCCGGATTGACTGTAGTTGGCACAACAAAGTCTTAAAATTTTGCCCCAAAAGAGTAAACAAGTTGGGAAAGTATTAAATAGGAGAAGCAACATGTTCGTGCTTAAGGTCTTCATGTGACATGCCCCCTGATATGATTTTTTCTTGAAATGATTCTCTAATTACTCAACAGGGTTTCACGCCTTAAAAGAATAAACTCATCACTAGTGCTTATATGTGAGCTTCCTTGATATCAAACAAATGTTTTGTAGTTAGAAAAAGTTTATTATAAGAATGAAAATTCTAATGCAACAGTTATGTAAGTCTTGAAGATTTTGAAAAGATATCGCACAAATTTTGCGAGTTAGGGCAGCATTTATTTTTGTATAGAAAAAGAATATGATACCAACATAACTATTTAACAAACATTCATGGGAGTCAGGAACACTATCTCATTGTAATATGCTTTCAAAATAACCTTGCTTCAATTAGGACTTTTGAAGGTTGTAACGTGGCCTGGTTCATGGTTTTTTAGAAAAAAGATTTTTAAGGCTCAAAATTTATAGGTGCCCACCCATTCTTCATGATGTTCTCCAACCCTATGTTCAGTTAATTCAACATGAGTGTTCATCTCTCAAAAGGATTTTTGTGACGGTTAAGGAAACGACGAGGCTTTCGGAGTAGAAACCACCCTCATGTCTTCGTGTTTGTAGTCACCAATTTGTTCTTTGCTGAGGAATTTTCTTTGTATTCCTTTCTTTGCAATTTTTTATTTTCCCTAACTTTTGCCTGAACTAATTCTTTTGAATTGATAGTCCAGCGGGATGCCCTAATTTTTCCCAAGCCGCACGTTTTCAAGTTTTCGACTTAGCAGACTTTTTTTCTTGATTTTTAACTTTTGAACAAAATGTGTGACATTAGCTTGTCTTTACTTGTTGAGAGGATTGTGACTGCCTCGTTTCTTGATGAATGAGGGATAACATTGTGGTTCCACATCTTCTAGATTCATTATACATGAAGGATAGCCCTCATAGTTTCTCTTCAAAAATATCTTCCTTATGAATTTTGAACACTCAATCAGATTAACTGAAAACTACCCTGCCCCAGGTTAAAATTTGAGGGTTTTTTGTATAGAAAAGAAACTCCTACTTCAAGGCTCAAAAGGGGTTAGCAAGGGATTATCTTCCTTATATCTCCGGTGTTTAGGGATTTGAAACAATGCATGTACATCGTCAGCAAGATTTTATTCAAAAAGCATACAACCAGAGATTTTATGTTTTTCAGATCATCATCCTCCCTTCAATCTCTTCCTAGGCAAGAGAATGAGCAACAAGTTGGTATCATAATGCAAAAGCAATTTAAAATTTGAAGACAAATATGAGTGAGACGAATGAATTTCTTCAAGACAAACATACTCATTGTATTAAGATAATCATTCAGATGCAAACAAGTTCTTACATGCAAACAATGTTTTGATAAACAAGAAAAATTACAAAAAGCAGAAATAAGTTAATAATCTGGGAAGACTTTCCATCGCTTCCTTCCTCCTAGAAGGATTGACTTGGGAGGCAACCAAAATTTCAACCAAACCAGTTAAGTGCTCCATACTAACTTTCAAATTAGTCAACTCTCTGCGGAGTTCAAAAATCTCTTGCTTGATATTCTCCATTGTTCCCTTAGCGCGAGTGTTGTACTGGTGAGACCAAAGGAAAAATAAGACTTGGAAAAAGACCCTTGAAAGTGAAACCAAAAATGTAGAATAATGTATGATATGCAAAAGAGAGTTTTTATTTGACTTTCAAGGAACTCAAGATATTAAGTTGTAAACATCAAAGTATGAAGATAGAAGATGAATTTTAAATTGGATCAAAGCGTTGATCAAGTTATCATCAAGATCAATCATCCATTTTGGTGGATTAGGGTTTTCACCCTATCAACACCCAAGATCCATTGAGCTTGACGAAACTTGTGATGTTTACAAAGAAAGACCTCCAAATTCCTTGAAAATCAAGTGAAAAGGGTTTCATGGATGCATGAAGGCATGGCTATGCAACAACCACATGCAAGGTCACAAACAAAGTCGAAAGGTTCAAAGTCACGAGCATGGAGTCAAAGGTAAAAACCACCCCTAAGGTATGTACTAAAGGTTTAATCACACCTGTAAAACATGGTTCTAAAAGTTCCCAGAGTCTACATTCCTCCTTTGGATATTACCAACGTCCTGATTACTCAGTAATTAGCAATATTCTCAAGAGAAACTCATCTGAGTGCAACATCGCGTGACAACTACTTCCGGATTACTCCGTTATAGTCTCCGCACTACACCTAAGAGGCCAAGATGGGTTAAGGGTTCTACGGTTCTCAGCTTCTCTGGCTCCCAGGTTGAAAGCAATAATGTCTTCCCGATTACTCGGTAAACAAATACTACGTTTAAAGGGGCTTCCACTGAGTGGGGGATTTCATGCCTCCTTCTTCGGGATTACTCCCTTAAAGTTAACATGACTATACCGCCCGTCCTATTCCTAGGTGTAACTTAGTCCGGGTATAGGACTTGTCCTTTGCAAAAACCCAAATAACCACGATATAAACATATAATCAAACAATCAAATAATGATAAAACAGATAAAACAAACTAGGCTTAACCCACTTAGGGATGGACCAGCAAGAGTTCAATTTGTCCCCAGCAGAGTCGCCAATTCTGTAGCGGTGAAAATCGTAGATCGAGCTATTAATTAACTCGACTCGCAAAAGCAAGAGTCGCCACCGCGCTTTATTATTTCCAAGGGGAAAGGGAAAATAGCGAAATAAAACCCTAAAACATGCAATGTAAAATAATACTTAAAAGTAATGAAAATACAATGTGTTTTTGAAAAAGATCAAGAGTTTGGGGGTTGGTTATACAAAGGGAAGGTATTAGCACCCAATGCATCTGCGGTACTCCGCGGGAACCTTTTGGAATATCTGTTTCTGGTTAAAAATTGTTTGTTATATACAAGGGTGTATTTATCTACAACTATGTTTGCTTAAGGGGAAAGAAATGAGTTTTTATTATTGCGTTCGTGAGGGTTTCGCGACCCTTTTCCTACGTATCCAATGAAGGAATCAAAACACCGTAGTTCCTCTAGAAAAAAGTTGATCTGTTTGTGTTTTTTTAGTGGGCGACATTAACGCACGCATTCTAGCAATAGGCACGGCCGATATCGCGGTAGAACGAAGATAACATGCCCTCGGGGGGAGTTTTGATTTGTTGAGTATTTTGCGGGTTTTAAGATATATTCAAATAAGGATTAAAGAGTGTTTTTTGGATTTTTTGGTTTGTTTACTTGTTGATTTTATCTTGCCATACGCCTAATTACTAGCATTTGTACAAAGTAAATAAAATGCAGAAAGATAAAATCCTACGCTATTACAACCGTATCGAAAGGCATAAAAAATATGAAGGAAAAAATAAGATAAAAGTAAGAAAAATGAGTGTCTTTCGATTCAGGCAGGAGCACCCTTCGATTTGCATTCTGTTGGCCTCCTTCGATTGGGGCTGGCAACAGCAAAGTCACGTCTTTCGATTGCGCCTTGGCAGGGGCGAGGTCCTGTCCTTCGATTGGGCAAAGGCAGCAGCAAGTTGTATCCTTCGACTGGGGCCTGGAAGTCAGTGTATGGCGAAGCCTTCTGGCTGGGCCTTTCTGCCTTGTTGCCTTCTTTGATTGGGCCGGTGAAATCAGTGTGAGCGTGTCTCTGGCTGGGCCTGGAACCAAAGACTTCGTTTCCTATTTCCTGTTTCCTGTTTCTTTCATTTAAAGCATTAAATGGAAACATGGCCTGAGGCCATGCTAGTATTTGTTTGGTAAACAGTTTAACAGTTAAAGCTAGTTCAGGTAAACAGAAAGCAAAAAAACGAAAGGGTTAGCTCTGAAAAATAACATGTTAAAAGGGTGGAAACGAAAGGAACAATGGCATGTACATGTTTGAAACGAACGAAAAGATTATTTACATGTTATGTCATGAAACAAAAAGTTCAAAGGTAAGAATAACTTACCTTGCTTCAGGCCTTGAATGGATGTGGGATTCAAACTTGAACTGCTACCTGGACGTTTCTGGAATTCGAAGAATAGTCACAGGGGGTTTGCTTTTGGTTCGAAGGGTTGTCACAGAAGGTTGTCTTTGAGTTTGACCAAACTTCTGCGTGTGGGGTGTTCTTCAGAATCGAAAGAGGTGAGTGTTTGGGATTCTGTTTTTTTTTTATTTCTCAAGTGTTGATGAACTTGAGAGTTTTGTTGTTTTTGAGAAAATTTGGGGGATTCGTTCCTCTGGTCCAAAGATCCTCTCTTAAACATGTGTTGGAGCCTCTTATTTATAGGCAAAGTTGGCTGAAGCTTTTGGAGGGAAAACAAAATAATTTGAACAATTTTGGTAAACTGCTCTTTGCAGCCTTCGAGGGATAGTGTTTGTATACTATTTTGGTGCAAGGAATTGGGTAGTGCAGGACTGCTGTGCAGCAGTTTTGGAGTTTTATGGCCAATGTACTATGCCTGAACTTGGCAGCAAGTATCTTTGAATATTTTATCCTTTCATTTTGACCCTCCTTCGACCAGATTCTTCTTCCAACACATTGTTTGTCTTTCCTCCAACAAGTGTCCTTCGAACGAATCATCTTTGTGCATCATTTGAAGGGGCCAAATGTGTGCTTCGAATGGACTAGTAAGGCGTACCCTTCGATAAAGACTCATATGTATTCCCCTCAAGTCCACCACTATATGTCTTTTGAGGGGGCCATCAACCATGTGTTGAAGTTTGTCAAGGATGGAAATGCAGCATACTAAAGAGAAATATTGTCCAGTTGAAGCTAGTACAAACATAGTCAATGTCTTGTCGAAGCCTGCATGGAGGAGGTCTAAACTTTGTGACTCTAAGCAAGCACACAAAAAGGTCAATGCTCAAACAAAGTCTTGCACGAAGGGAGCCACATGCCCAAACAAATCTTGGATCGAAACAAATATATTGCCCAATCGAAAGCCTGTGTTCGAAGGAAGCAATGTTGCCCAATCGAAGCATGTGGATCGAAACAAACATATTTCCCAATCGAAAGCCCGTGTTCGAAGGAAGCAATGTTTCCCAATCGAAGCATGTGGATCGAAACAAACATATTGCCCAATCGAAAGCCCGTGTTCGAAGGAAGCAATGTTGCCTAATCAAAGCATGTTTGCAGGCAGTAAACTTGTCCAATCGAAGCAGGGTTGCAGGCAGCAAACTTGTCCAATCGAAACAGGCTTGCAGGCAGTAAACTTGTCCAGTCGAAGCAGGCTTGTAGGCAGTAACTTGTCCAGTCGAAGCAGGCTTGCAGGCAGTAACTTGTCCAGTCAAAGCAGGCTTGCAGGCAACAAACTTGTCCAGTCGAAGCAGGCTTGCAGGCAGTAACTTGTCCAATCGAAAGGCTGAATCGAAGGAGACCTGTCAGCACATGAAATCAAAGAAACAAAAAAACACACATTTCGTGCTTGATTAGAAGTTAGTGATACATAGGCTAAGAATGTTTAAAACACTTGACAATTTCTGCATAATCAATGCTCGAAGGTGAGAGGTTAAAACCGACTGTATTTGGTGACCTTGACTTTTGTATAAAAATGCAAAAATAAAAATGGGACCTTAGGTCAAAAATTGGGGTATGACACTTGTGTATAGGATTCTTCTTTATATGTTTTTCCCCTAGTTAGAAGCGTTTTAGAGGTACTGCCTTTGATCAGACCTTATTTTTTAAATCTCCTTGATGCTAAGTATCTATTTGTAGATAAAAGTGTACACTTTGAAAAGTAATTCTGTTTTATGCACATGCAAGTTTTGAAATTGAAGTTTGAATATAAATGGATGATTAGAGACGGATATTCGAAGAAGAAAAGTGATTAGTAATAAATTTAACAAACGCATGAGTCAGTTTAACACGAACTTCACCGAGTATGCTTTCATAGTTAACCTTGCTTCAATTAGGACTTTTGAAGGTCGTAACGTGGCCATGATTCTTGGTTTAATAAACAAAAGCTATAATGCTCAAAATTTATTTAACCCACCCCAATCTCCTTGATGTTCTTTAATCCTAAGTCCAGTTAATCTATTAGATGCATTTAATCCCCAAGAGAAATTTTGCAGTCACGCAGATGATGAGAAGAGTAGATAAAGTTCAAGCATTGATGAAGTCTAAGCATTTGATAAGATCCAAGTGTTGTACCCCAAAATTTTCCCTCTCATATTTCTCAAAACATTGCAAGAAAAATCTCCAAGTTGCTCAAGTTTGCTCAAGAGTGGCTCAGACAAATCATCTCCTAAGGCAGTCAACCCCAAATTAGGGTTTTGTGTTGCATCAAGACTCTTGAGTAAAAATGACCTCAAGTGTTCCCCAATGTCCTAATATGTTATCAAGGTCATCCATGTCAAGTTTCAAGCCTTGCAGAGGAAGTTTGCTCAGTCAATTGCTCAAAGGGTCCAAAAATCGACTGTGCTAGGGCAAAAGTCAATTGTGACCCAAATACAGTCAAACCTCAATATTTTTTGTCAACATTCTCATTTTTAAGGATATTTCATCATTTGATCAAGGGTTTATCATGATTCATCAAGGATTGCTCAAAATTCATTAAGACTCAAAAGTTGCTAAGTTAGGGTTTTATAGGAAAAGTCAACTCAACTTTGACCAAGCTTAACTTTCCCATACTTTATGAGAAATGACCCATCCAAAGTCCATTTCGAAGAGGATTCAATTTCCTACAATCCATATTCATACCCCAAGATCAAGAAATGCACTCACAAGAAGTTATAAATTTGGACATTATAGGTCATTTTTGAAAGTCAACAAAAACACCTTTTTTGCCAAAGCTTATAACTTGAGCATGGAATATCAAAATGAGATGAGACTAAAACGGTTGGTTATAGGACATCTCAAGCTTTCTAAAAAGTCCAAGAACACTTTCAAAAGTTCAAAATTGAAGAAGTTATGCATTGTTGAAGTTGGACTTTTTTGCAAAATTACCAAAAGTCAACTATCCCCAAAACTTCAAATTTTGTCAAATGGGCCATTCTTTTCCACTTGATTTGAGCTTTCATAGTTTCCCACGTGTCCTAGCTTCAGCCATGAGCCCATATTTCATTTTTATTATTTGATTTGATTTTTAATTGAATTTATTCATTTTAAATCAAATAAAATCATAGAAAATCCAAATAATTAATAACTCTTGATTTTTTGATTGTTTTAGGCTTTGTTTACAGCTAGCACCACCATCAAATTCGTATCAAGCCTAATCATGTGTAAAAATATTGAATCAAATCAAATTTGGAAGTTTAATAATGGAGAATCATCAAATATGGCATATTTTTCAAATCTTGATCATGGTCTTAAAACACAACATTATGAGGGAGATTCTTTCCATGCTTTCTTGTCTCCTCATTCTCCTCTATAAATATAGAGCCATACAAGCTTGAAAGGGACGAAAATCCTCTCTAAAAAGCTCTCAAAAAGCTCTTCAAAAAGTTCTCTAAAAGCTCTTCAAAAAGCTCTCCAGAAATCAAAGAATTGGTGCAAGTCATATCTCGAGGTTCCGGCCTCTCGCAATTGACATCAAGCCTCAAACCATCCTCTTGAAGTCCTCATGAGTCTTACAAGACCCAAGAGAAATCCATCACACGCCTAGCACGCCCACCGGTTTGGTACCACACAAGAATAAAAAAACATCATAGTTAGAGCATGAAGCTTTTGAAGATTCGGGCTCAGGAATGCTCTTTACACCTCCCAAAAGTGTTGTTTCAGGCCCATTTCTCACTCTTTATTTTTTTTATATTTTCAATTTATTTATTTCTTACTTATTTTACTAACCAAATAATTAATCTTCTTTTCATCAAAAAAAAAATTACAAAAATATTTTATGTCCAATTAAATTTCAGAATTTTATTTTTTATTAATAAATATTAATTAATTTAATTAGGATATTAATGTTAGATAACTTTAAATGATTCTTACAAATATTTAAAATTAATTAGAAATCAATAGGTTTTTAACACTAATTTAATCATTTTATTTTCTTTCCTAAATTAACAAAACTCCAAAAATATGTCATTTAATATTTTTCATTAATTAATTTATTTAATAATTAATTTAGCATTTAATTTTTAGGACTTAATTTATTTTCTTTAAAAAAAACATTTTCTTTATTAAATTAAATTCTAACTTTTATTTTTGTTAATAAATATTAATTAATTGATTTAGAATTTTAATTAGAATAACTTTCACATTTTTGTAAAATAATTAAAATTAACTTAGACAATTAGGTTTTATTAACATTAATTAAATTTATTTTTATTTCTTTAAATACCAAAAACCCAAAAATGTTATTTTTATTAATTAATTAATTATTTTATTAATCCAATAATTAATCTAGTTTAATCTCTTTCATAAATTCAAAATAACCAAAAAATATTTTCTTGAATAACAAAGGGTCAAAACCCTAGAACTCGCCCGATTTAATTTCCCGTACGTGATCCATTTTATTTCAATATTGTATTTGTTTCCGGAATGTAATAGATAATTAGGACTATCTTTATCGCTTTATTTATTTTCCGCACTTTATTTTCAAAGGGTTGCTTTTGGCGATGTAAATACCCGACGCCTTGTAATAGTTAGTTTAATTTCCGCAATTTAATTTCCGCAACTTATAAACTGTTAGATGTTTGGTAATAGGGAATGCATGACAAGATTGAATGTTTAACTTAAAATCAACATAGATAATTGTTGTACCCCAAAATTTTCCCTCTCATTTCATCAACATTTATCATCACAAGAATCATGGAAGTCAAGGTCAAGCTAGGGTTTGCTCTGCTCAAAACACCTCCTTGTACTGTTGACCCAAATTAGGGTTTGAGTTTGCACAGGGATATTTGGACATACAATGCCCAAATTTACTTTCATACTTCATATTGGACTCATAAGTTTGTCCATACCAAGTTTCAAGCCTTGATTCAAATTTTTGCCCAGTCAATTGGACAGTTGACCTAGAAATCAGTTGTATTGGGGAAAAAGTCAATTGTGGCCAATTGACAGTCAAACCTCATGAATTTTGACCCACATCAACATTATGAACTCATATGAACCATTTGATCAAGTTTGTATCACAATCCCACAAGAAATTTGATCAGATCACCAAAAGGGCAAAATGGTCATTTTCAGGGTTTTTGACTGTACAAAGGCAATTTTTGACTGTTTGACCTAGTTGTTGTACCCTAAATTTTGCCCCTAACTTTTTCAGTCGCACCTTCATACCATATTTTGTCATTTGGTCACAACCATTAATAAATAGCTTCATTCATCACATTTGCATCCTATCTTTAAGTTTGTTCTTGTGTTGTTGACTAACTTCTAATCAAAATACAAAAAATATTTGTCTTTGTCTTTGCATATTTGTGTTTTGTAGGTACCGAGTCGAAGCATATGGCAAATAAGGTTTTCTGGTATTATTTCCCTAAAATCTCTATTTGCAAAGAAAAAAGAATAAAAAATTTTCATTTTTTTTCACTGTACAATTGATTGCTCCTAGAGTGCAATCGATTGCACAAAGTGAATTTTACGCAGTTTTTGGAAAGATACACTGTGCAAATCGATTTTCACTGTAGTGCAATCGATTGCACAGCGTGAAATTTGAAAAAAAAATCAGCATTTTAAAATTGTCAAATTTTGGCTCCAATTTTTCTTCATTTTTGAAAGATGTATCATTAATTCAAATTTTAGTGCCAATTTTTCATTTTTAAGAAGAATTATCATTAATTCAAATTTTGGCTCTAATATTTGAAAGAATTATCATTAATTCAAATTTTGGCTCCAAGAATCAATTACCAAATTACCACTAATCCCAATCCTAAAACTCTATAAATAGAGCCCTCATTTCATTCAAATTTGAAGCTTTTGATAGCCAAATCCACCTTGCTAAAAAATCTCTCAATTCTCTCCTTCTACCAAATTCACTCAAAGCTCCATTTTCAAAAAGTTAGTAAGCTTTGCATTGAAGCTTACTAATCTTTGAGCTAAACCTTCATCCAAACACTTTTTCTCCATCAATTCTCTACATCCAAGCTTAATCAATTGATTCTTGTGGTTGAATTGAAGCAAATTCTTGAAGTGGTTTGATAATTCTCTAGATCTACCTTTGGTAAGTTTGGATAATTCATCTTTCACAATGTGATCTCTTGGTGATCTTTGGGATCGATTCTTTGAGCATTATTTTGTGATTCCAATGGTGTTATTATCTCATAATTTGATGGAATTTTCGTGCTCAAGTGGATCCATGATCATAAGGTGTTTGATGGAAAGTTTGAACAAGAAATTGGCCTTTTAAAATGTTGTTTTTGGTTGTTGTTCTGTGTGCAATCGATTCGCACTATGTGTAAATCGATTTACACAGCATGATTTTGCACAAATTTTTGAAAATAATACTGTGTAAATCGATTTACATAGTAGTGTAAATCGATTTACACCAGAACAGAATGTATTTTTTGCCTTGTTTTGGGGCAGCTTTGATCCAAAATGCTTTTTTCTACTCACTCCTTGTGATTGTTGGTTTGGATTGCAATTTTAAATGTCCAAGTTGTCTTTAAACTCAATGGAATTTGTGATGTAGATGAAGTTGGATAAATGTTCATCAATTCAAATCTACCTAAGAGTGAATTATTTAATTCATTTTTGGTGCTTTGGATTAATGATATGTTTAGTGCTTTAATCCATCTAGAGGATTGGTTGAATTTAAAGATGAAAGAATTTTGAAATGGTGATCCAAATTATCTTATCATTTCCCTCCCTCTTCATCTTATCCCTTTCTTTTTTTTAATTGTGCTACATGTTAAGGGATGGTGATCTCTATATCATTTATCCAAACATGAAGTACATAGATTGCTATTGACCGGCCTCAAAATAGGTGTGACTTCTACATAAGTCCACTTACGATTGCTTAACATAGCGCTACATTTTGTCCTGATTCGAATAAATGATCATTTGTGGCCCAAACTTATGATTGCAAGCCCAAGTATGTTAATTTGATCTCTTTGATCCAATAACCTTGAGATTCATTGTGTAGAGGCTTTGGTTCTACCAATCCTCTGATGGATCTACAACACCTTTGGTCAACGCGGATCACTTAAACATCATTGATCATTACATGTTGCCTTGTGAGAATTCCAAAATGGATGATATACTTGACAAAAATCAAATGCAACTTGTTGTGTAGAGGCTTTGGTTCTACCAATCCTCTGATGAGTTCCAAATGCAAGTTTCAAGATGGTCATCCAACTAACCACTAATTACTAACCACTAATTACTAACAATTAACTTTACTTTATGCCTTTTATTTTTTATGCTTTATGTACCATTTACATTTCATGCTATTTTCATCTTTGCTCACTTCAGCATTTATTCTTATGCTATTTTCATCTTTGCTCACTTGAGCATTTACTTTTATGTCATTTTTATTTTGCTCACTTGAGCATTTACTTTTATGTCATTTTTATTTTGCTCACTTGAGCTTTTATTTTCCTTTTGAAGACACCTAATAATCAACATGAACCATAAAAATCATTAATGATACTTGGACTACATGGTTACTATCCTTTGCATTATGGAGTGATGGACTTCTTGGACTTAGGATTAGAGACCTTGGCCTATCTTGGAGACTTTGTGATCTTAATTCATTATTTTGTCTGGAGTTCTTGAGTTTTACCTCAAGACATTGGGTTGTTTGTTTGTTTGTGTGCAGGTAATTGTGATTATATACTTTGTTTGTAATCTGGAATTCACCCGTATACAGCCGTTACTCTGCCCAATTTTTGCGAAGACTTAATACACTTGAAGTTTGATTCTCTCAAGAGGTCTAGTGTCTTTGCTTGCTTGGTTTTAATCCGAAGAATGGGAATTCTACATTGGCTTATAATGTCAAGTATCGGCTTCATGTTGGTTAGACGGTTCTCTTCCTTAGCTTTTACCTTATGCTTTAGGATAGTCCCTTCATCTCCTCCCATCTTCTTTAATTTCAAAAATCTTCTCCCTTCTTTCAAAATCTTCTTTATTTTTAACATCAAACTGCTTTCATAATAAACCTCGACCTTGTCGAGTGCCTTTTCTTTAAAAACTTATTTTCTTTAAACAAACTTCAATTCATTTAATCATACTTTGACATTTCTTTCAAAATTAACAAATACACTTCAACACATTCAAACTCTTTTGTGCGCCCGAGCACCTTTTACATTTAAAACTTTTTTCAAGGTGAGACATGATTCATTGATAGTCGAGAAACATTCTCCTATCCCTATGGTTATATAGGTGTCGACTTTTCCACTTGAGTACTAGAGGCGTTCTCAAACCCTCACTCTTGTTGACGCAGGGTCCATCTTTCTTACACCTTGTGGGCGTTAGTCGAGATTTCTCTCCTAACAATGACGACTTGTCTCCTTGTTTAAAAACAATCAACAAACAAGTCTTTTCTAGATGAACTACGTGTACCCTGATCCCCTATTGCACGAAAGGTGGTACGTAGGCACTAAAGGTTCGCAACCGCGGCAGGTGCAAAAATCATAAAAATATTTCTTTTCTCACCTCCACCATCCATTTTATATACAACACATTTTTATAGCCAAAATATACAGATTTTTCAAAGAGGTTCCTGCGGAGTACCGTGGATGTTTAGGGTGCTAATACCTTCCCTTTGCATAACCAACCCCCTTACCTTGAATCTTTCCCCCTCTTTTTGGGTTATTCGCTCTTTTCCCATTCCTTTGGAAACAATAAAGCGCGGTGGCGATTTTGATTTTGATTTGTATAAAGTCTAGTCAATCCAATGGCTTAGTCTTGCACATTTCTACCGCTACAGAAAAAAATGGCGACTTCACTGGGGAAAGATTGACCTCTTGCTGGTCCATCCCTAAGTGGGTTAAGCCTATCTTTGTTTATATCTGTATACGTGCTATTGTGTTTATGCGTTATATTTTGTATATATGTTTGTCTGGATTTTCCTGGTTTACAGGGTGCTTGGGGATTTCTTATAAGTCCTATACCCGGACTTTGGGCAAACTTAAGATAGGACGGGCGGTATAGTCATGTTAACTTTGAGGGAGTAATCCCAAAAAAGGAGGCATGAGATCCCCCACTCAGTGGAGGCCCCTTTGACTGTAGTATCGTTTACCGAGTAATTGGGAAGACGTACTGCTTTCAACCTGGGAGCCTGCGAAGCTGAGGACCGTAGATTACCTAACCCCTCTTGGCCTTTTAGGTGTAGTGCGGAAGCTATGACGGAGTAATCCAGAAGTAGTTGTCACGTGATACTACGCTCGGACGAGTCTTTCTTGAGAATATTACTAATCACCGAGTTAATTGGGACGTTGGTAATATCCGAAGGAAGGATGTAGACTCTGGGAACCTCTTAGAACCTTGTTCGGCAGGTGATAACCATTAGTCCATACCTTATGGGTTGTACCTTTGACTCCAGGCTCGTGACTCTGAACCGTGTGATCCTGTTATTGTACAGTGCATTGCATAACATTGCATATCATTTGCATCCTCTGCATCATTCTGCATACATCCAGATTGTTCAGGATCTTATTCCCAGTTGCTTCTTTCTTCCAGTTAGTCGTCTACCGTCAAGCTGATTCCTCAACATAACTACGAGACTAGAGCTGCTGTCAGATTGAGAATGGAAAACCAAGAACAACACAACATGGAAGTCAGAATGGAAATCGACGAGTTAAAGTCAGGCATGGCCAAACTTACTGAGATGATGCAAGTCCTGATTTCCAGAGGAGAGCCACCTCAAAGGACTGTGATATCTGAAATCCCAACTGTTGCTGTTGACACTCAACCTATCCAGCATACATCTACTGCATGGCCAGAATTTGGGTTACCTCTGAATTACTCTCCACCTGTTGTAGCTACTTCAATGGTTGGTCAGTCTTCCCGACCAGTCTTTCAAGCTCCAGTTTTCACTAAACCTCAGCCAATCGTTCATACTGTTTCTCGTCAACCTGCTGCACAAGCTGCTTTTGGGGATCCTCTCTTTGAGTACCATGCTGCCAGTCCTCGAAGTGTGAGTCAAGGAGACTTTGGTGAGTTTGAAGATTTCAAAGAACAGTATCAGACTTTGGAGAAGAGACTCAGAGCTATGGAAGGAAATGAGTTCTTTAGTGTTGATGCTAACAATATGTGCTTGGTTTCTGATCTGGTTATGCCCGCAAAGTTCAAGACTCCTGAGTTTGAGAAATATAAGGGGCACACTTATCCAAGAAGTCATTTGGTGATGTACTTTCGAAAGATGTCTGCTTACACAAAGAATGACAAGCTGCTTATCCATTGTTTCCAAGATAGTCTGAGTGGAGCTTCATTGAAATGGTATATGGGACTTGAGAAAGGTCGTATACAATGCTTCCAAGATCTTGTTGATGCTTTCATAAAGCAATACAAATACAACCTCGACATGACACCTGATCGTCGCCAACTACAAAATATGTCTCAGAATGAGAAAGAATCTTTCAAGGAGTATGCTCAACGATGGAGAGAATTGGCATCTCAAGTTGAACCACCTCTGGCAGAGAAAGAGTTAACTGGTTTGTTCATGGATACTTTTTCCCCTTTATTTTGGGAGAAGATGATTGGTAGTGTGTCTTCCAGCTTCATAGACCTGGTGACCATTGGCCAGAGATTAGAAGAAGGAATCAAGAATGGTAAAGTGTCTAAAGCTGCTGAATCTTCTAATGGTGCAAAGAAATACCTTGGGAACTTTCAGAAGAAGAAAGAGGTAGAAGCCAATGATGTCTCGACTGAGAGAAGAAGACCTCGCCGTAGGCCTTAATACACTGATCAACCACAAGTAGCGGTTGTTGCTCCTGCAGTTAATGCTCAACCAGTTCAGGTTCCTCAACGACAAAATATTGCACAAAATCAGAATCAGAATCGGAATAGGGCTCAGTTTGATCCCATCCCTATGACATACACTGAATTGTATCCTGCATTGGTGCAGAAAGGCTTGATTACAACTAGGCCTCTGATTCCTCGAAATCCTCCTCCACCCGGGTTCAGATCTGACCTTCACTGTGAGTTTCATCAGGGAGCTGTCGGTCATGATTTAGAGAGTTGTTATGCATTAAAAAACAGAGTGCAAGAATTGGTGAAAGCAAATATTCTCACTTTCAAGGAGGCAGGTCCTAATATCATCAACAATCCTTTGCCAAAACAAAGTGGCTGAAGACTGAGTCGGGATACCCTCAAGTCACTTCCTAAAGCTAGTGTTTCAGACAGGACAACTCATCCTTGTTACTGATTAGTCACTAAGCCATGTTTCTTCCTGTTTGCATTTTTCCCTTGTTTGTGTTAAAATTGCTGCTTTCAAATTCTGTTTATACTTTCATGTTAATTCTAATGAAATGAGCATTGCAATGTTTTGATTCAAATCATTTTTCATTTACTGCTTTCAAATATATTTCTCTTGTTTACTCCCTTTATCAAGATTTTGTTTATGCAAAGATTTGAGGGAGGATGATGAAAACGAAATACCCATAATTGTTGCTGGTATGCTTTCGAATAAAACTTTGCTGAGGATATACAGGCATTGTTTCAACTCCCAAACACTGGAGAAATAAGGAAGTTAATCCCTCGTTCACCCCTTTGAGCCTATAAGTTGGAGTTTCTTTCTATACAGAAAAACCCGCAATCTTAGCTCGGGGATGGGTAGTTCTCAGTTAATTTGGTTGTGCATTCAATTACAAGAGAAATTGTGCAAGACACCTTTCAGCAAAGGTCGCGATCAAGCTTTCCTTTGCACACAGCAAGAAGTGTCAAAGATGCTCTCAAACAAAAAATGACGAAGATGGTTCCACGTAATCATTGAGCAAGGCAGTCATTATCTTTCAAAAAAAAGGGAAAAAATTAAATGAAAAATAAAATCAACAGAAAAATCCCGCTAAGTCAAAACCTATGAAGGAGACTTAGGCAAAAAAATTGGGGCATCCCGCTGACTGTAATCTCAAATGAAACAGTTCAGGCAAAAAACTGGGGCATCCTGCTGACTGTAATCTCAAATGAAACAGTTCAGGCAAGAGTTGGGAATAATAAATTCAATCAGAAGAGGTCTTCAAATCCTCAAAATTCTCCACCAGAATTGACAAAAGTCCTCAAAACAGCAAAAATATGTAAGAAGAAATGACTGTCATTCTCAAGAATCCTTTAGCTTCCGAGCCGTCGTCATTGTTGTCATCAATGCAATTCCAAACTCTCTTGGAACCTGAATGCACAGTCTGAATTAACTGAATGTAGGACTGAAGAACATCATGAAGATTGGGTTGGGTACAAATAAACTTTGAGCCTTTATCCTTTATTTCTTAAACCGTGAACCAGACCACGTTACAACCCTTAAAAGACCTAATTGAAGCCAGGTTTCTTTTGAAAGCATACTACAGCAAGGTTGCATAAACTGACTCCTATGATCTTTTGTGAATCATTTGTTTTGGTATCATACCTTTGCTTTCACTTCAAAAGTATAAACCACTGTGTTTTAACCAGTGATGCATTTTCTATACACCAATAACATCATTTCAAAAATGATTTTGGATTCAAAACTTTTGCATGAACTTTGCATTAAAAATACCATGTTTGAATAAACAATTTTTCTTGCAAACAAGCTTTCCTCATCAAGGAATTTCAAACAGCGGAGAAACTTGGTCAGTGACCCTATCAGGGGCAAGTATCTTCCAGATCCTGTTGTGAATCAGTTCAAGATTTATTGCTCAGTACGAGTTTTCTCAGAATTGGTTAGTCAGAAGATCATTTTCAAGACTCATGTTGGGGCATTCCTTTCCAACAGTCATTTCAGAAACTGAAGCCATGATCAGTTTATTCCAACAATCATTTCAGAACTGAAGCCATGATCAGTTTATTCCCAACAAACATTTCATAAGCTGAAGCCATGATCAGTTTATCTCCAATAATCATTTCAGAATTGAAGCCATGATCAGTTTATTCCCAACAAACATTTCAGAACTGAAGCCATGATCAGTTTATCTTCAACAGTCAGCTAATCAGGGACAAGTCCCCAAGCAGCTCTCTGTGTCCTTCCCCAGAAGATCATCAGTTCAACACAGTTTTCAAGTGTGACAAATTTGGGTTCAAGACACTTTCTTTCCAAGCAGTTTGGCAGAGTTCTCCGTGTTGAGGAATCAAACTTCCAAACTATTCTCCACAAAAGAGTCAAACTCCATTGTCATAAACATCGGAATTACATGCATAGATCATTCACATATCATGCATAACAAAATTCATACATAATGCATAACAAGAGTGTTTCATCCTCATTTTCATTTTCCAAGGTATTATTGCAGTTGACATGTCACCTTGAGATCAAAGTCCAACTTACTTGGCACCTACCAAAGCAAACATCAGTTTGAGTTGTTTCTCTTTTTCCATCCAAAGCCAGTATTGGATGTTGTTACCTTTTTCTTCATTCAAAGCCAGTATTGAATGTCAAGAACCCTTTCACTCATTCAAAGCCAGTATTGAATGTTGTGATCTTTTCTCTCGTCTAAAGCCAGTATTAGATGTTGAGCTTTTCTTTCATTCAAAGCCAGTATTGAATGTCAAGATCCCTTTCACTCATTCAAAGCCAGTATTGGATGTTGTGATCTTTTCTCTCGTCTAAAGCCAGTATTAGACGTTGAGCTTTTCTTTCATTCAAAGCCAGTATTGAATGTCAAGATCCCTTTCACTCATTCAAAGCCAGTATTGGATGTTGTGATCTTTACTCTCGTCTAAAGCCATTATTAAACGTTGAGTTTTCCCTTCATTCAAAGCCAGTATTGGATGTCGTGTTTCTTTTCTGTCCAACGTCTTTCCTGGACGACTCTGATGTAGCTTCAGATTTGGTCTCATCCTACATCTAATGTTCTTCTAGATGTTTCTGATTTCCTTTTCCAGAGAGTTGCTCGCCTCATTCAATGCCATTCTTGGATGTCGCTGCTTGCCTTCTCGAGTTTTATCTCTTTTTTCCAAGTATTGATGGTTACTCTTTGTCTCCCTGACAGATATCCAGAAGTATCTTGTTGTTCCCCGGTGTGTCTTTCCACGTCATTTCATCTAAACTACCACAAGTTTCCAGTTTCGAGTCTTTCCATATTCCCACAAAGTCTGTCTCATCTCATACATCATTCAAAAATATATGTCAAAAGAGAGTCCATGCATTCATTCATAACATATGCTATCATCTCATCGCATCAGGGACAAAATTCAGGTCTGTTTGTATTTAATTACTTTCCGCCTATCTGGCTAAAAGATAATTAAATAGGGGCAGTTGTTGTACCCTAAATTTTGCCCCTAACTTTTTCAGTCGCACCTTCATACCATATTTTGTCATTTGGTCACAACCATTAATAAATAGCTTCATTCATCACATTTGCATCCTATCTTTAAGTTTGTTCTTGTGTTGTTGACTAACTTCTAATCAAAATACAAAAAAATATTTGTCTTTGTCTTTGCATATTTGTGTTTTGTAGGTACCGAGTCGAAGCATATGGCAAATAAGGTTTTCTGGTATTATTTCCCTAAAATCTCTATTTGCAAAGAAAAAAGAATAAAAAATTTTCATTTTTTTTCACTGTACAATTGATTGCTCCTAGAGTGCAATCGATTGCACAAAGTGAATTTTGCGCAGTTTTTGGAAAGATACACTGTGCAAATCGATTTGCACTGTAGTGCAATCGATTGCACAGCGTGAAATTTGAAAAAAAAAATCAGCATTTTAAAATTGTCAAATTTTGGCTCCAATTTTTCTTCATTTTTGAAAGATGTATCATTAATTCAAATTTTAGTGCCAATTTTTCATTTTTAAGAAGAATTATCATTAATTCAAATTTTGGCTCTAATATTTGAAAGAATTATCATTAATTCAAATTTTGGCTCCAAGAATCAATTACCAAATTACCACTAATCCCAATCCTAAAACTCTATAAATAGAGCCCTCATTTCATTCAAATTTGAAGCTTTTGATAGCCAAATCCACCTTGCTAAAAAATCTCTCAATTCTCTCCTTCTACCAAATTCACTCAAAGCTCCATTTTCAAAAAGTTAGTAAGCTTTGCATTGAAGCTTACTAATCTTTGAGCTAAACCTTCATCCAAACACTTTTTCTCCATCAATTCTCTACATCCAAGCTTGATCAATTGATTCTTGTGGTTGAATTGCAGTAAATTCTTGAAGTGGTTTGATAATTCTCTAGATCTACCTTTGGTAAGTTTGGATAATTCATCTTTCACAATGTGATCTCTTGGTGATCTTTGGGATTGATTCTTTGAGCATTATTTTGTGATTCCAATGGTGTTATTATCTCATAATTTGATGGAATTTTCGTGCTCAAGTGGATCCATGATCATAAGGTGTTTGATGGAAAGTTTGAACAAGAAATTGGCCTTTTAAAATGTTGTTTTTGGTTGTTGTTCTGTGTGCAATCGATTCGCACTATGTGTAAATCGATTTACACGGCACGATTTTGCATAAATTTTTGAAAATAATACTGTGTAAATCGATTTACATAGTAGTGTAAATCGATTTACACCAGAACAGAATGTATTTTTTTGCCTTGTTTTGGGGCAGCTTTGATCCAAAATGCTTTTTTCTACTTACTCCTTGTGATTGTTGGTTTGGATTGCAATTTTAAATGTCCAATTTGTCTTTAAAACTCAATGGAATTTGTGATGTAGATGAAGTTGGATAAATGTTCATCAATTCAAATCTACCTAAGAGTGAATTATTTAATTCATTTTTGGTGCTTTGGATTAATGATATGTTTAGTGCTTTAATCCATCTAGAGGATTGGTTGAATTTAAAGATGAAAGAATTTTGAAATGGTGATCCAAATTATCTTATCATTTCCCTCCCTCTTCATCTTATCCCTTTCTTTTTTTTAATTGTGCTACATGTTAAGGGATGTGATCTATATATCATTTATCCAAACATGAAGTACATAGATTGCTATTGACCGACCTCAAAATAGGTGCGACTTCTACATAAGTCCACTTACGATTGCTTAACATAGCGCTACATTTTGTCCTAATTCGAATAAATGATCATTTGTGGCCCAAACTTATGATTGCAAGCCCAATTATGTTAATTTGATCTCTTTGATCCAATAACCTTGAGATTCATTGTGTAGAGGCTTTGGTTCTACCAATCCTCTGATGGATCTACAACACCTTTGGTCAACGCGGATCACTTAAACATCGTTGATCATTACATGTTGCCTTGTGAGAATTCCAAAATGGATGATATACTTGACAAAAAGCAAATGCAACTTGTTGTGTAGAGGCTTTGGTTCTACCAATCCTCTGATGAGTTCCAAATGCAAGTTTCAAGATGGTCATCCAACTAACCACTAATTACTAACCACTAATTACTAACAATTAACTTTACTTTATGCCTTTTATTTTTTATGCTTTATGTACCATTTACATTTCATGCTATTTTCATCTTTGCTCACTTGAGCATTTATTCTTATGCTATTTTCATCTTTGCTCACTTGAGCATTTACTTTTATGTCATTTTTATTTTGCTCACTTGAGCATTTACTTTTATGTCATTTTTATTTTTCTCACTTGAGCTTTTCTTTTCCTTTTGAAGACACCTAATAATCAACATGAACCATAAAAATCATTAATGATACTTGGACTACATGGTTACTATCCTTTGCATTATGGAGTGATGGACTTCTTGGACTTAGGATTAGAGACCTTGGCCTATCTTGGAGACTTTGTGACCTTAATTCATTATTTTGTCTGGAGTTCTTGAGGTTTACCTCAAGACATTGGGTTGTTTGTTTGTTTGTGTGCAGGTAATTGTGATTACATACTTTGTTTGTAATCTGGAATTCACCCGTATACAGCCGTTACTCTGCCCAATTTTTGCGAAGACTTAATACACTTGAAGTTTGATTCTCTCAAGAGGTCTAGTGTCTTTGCTTGCTTGGTTTCAATCCGAAGAATGGGAATTCTACATTGGCTTATAATGTCAAGTATCGGCTTCATGTTGGTTAGACAGTTCTCTTCCTTAGCTTTTACCTTATGCTTTAGGATAGTCCCTTCATCTCCTCCCATCTTCTTTAATTTCAAAAATCTTCTCCCTTCTTTCAAAATCTTCTTTATTTTTAACATCAAACCGCTTTCATAATAAACCTCGACCTTGTCGAGTGCCTTTTCTTTCAAAACTTCTTTTCTTTAAACAAACTTCAATTCATTTAATCATACTTTGACATTTCTTTCAAAATTAACAAATACACTTCAACACATTCAAACTCTTTTGTGCGCCCGAGCACCTTTTACATTCAAAACTTTTTTCAAGGTGAGACATGATTCATTGATAGTAGAGCAACATTCTCCTATCCCTATGGTTATATAGGTGTCGACTTTTCCACTTGAGTACTAGAGGCGTTCTCAAACCCTCACTCTTGTTGACGCAGGGTCCATCTTTCTTACACCTTGTGGGCGTTAGTCGAGATTTCTCTCCTAACAATGACGACTTGTCTCCTTGTTTAAAAACAATCAACAAACAAGTCTTTTCTAGATGAACTACGTGTACCCTGATCCCCTATTGCACGAAAGATGGTACGTAGGCACTAAAGGTTCGCAACCGCGGCGGGTGCAAAAATCATAAAAATATTTCTTTTCTCACCTCCACCATCCATTTTTCAAATTTTTTATATACACATTTTTATTTTGATTTGTATAAAGTCTAGTCAATCCAATGGCTTAGTCTTGCACGTTTCTACCGCTACACTGGCCAATGGCAAATCAAGCTCAACCATGGACTCAAGGACTCAATTACATTGTCTTGACTCATTCAACACGTTCAAAAGATCTCAAATTCCTAGGGTTGAGAGATGAACTTTTCAGTCAACTGATCAAAATTTGACTGTATATTGAAAAGTCAAACTTTGTCTTTTTGGTCAAAACCAAGTGCCAAGGGTCATTTTTCATCAAGACATGTCAAATTATGAAAGTTGTTCATCAAGAAACCCAAAAATGCAAATTAGGGTTTAAAATGGGAAAATTTCATAACTTAGAAAATTTCCAAGTTATAAAATTTTCTTATTTTTTCCTAAATTTGTCCCATTTTTTCACCAAGATGCAAGTGGATTCAAACAAAACTTGCAACATGAAAGTTGTAGTCCATCACAAATTCTACAACTTTGAATCACAAAGTTTTCTCAAAAGAAGCTTGTATCTCAAGTTATGATTTTTGGAACAAGGGCACCTAAAACTTTTAACTTAGAAATATTTTGCCCTAGTTTAGGCAGGATTTTGATCCATCTTCTTGGCCATTTTTCACATAGTTCCACTTGGAGTTTCAAGTTGAATTTCAAAGATGGATTATAGTACATGTTGCAAGCTTTCCAAATTGTCCAAGAACTCCTCAAACACCTTTGTGGTTAGGGAGAATAGAATGCTTGAAGTTGGCAAAAACTCACAAAAGATTAAATACAGGACTCTAAACCAACTTACACTCAAAAATTAAATACAAATACATTGGATATTAGCATTGTTCTGATCAAGAGAGCTTTGTACATTGAACATTTCCATTTTAAGCATAAAGATCACACTTCCATTTTCATAAAGCATGAACTTTTGCAAAGTTGTCTTTCTTGAGCTTTGAACTTCTTTCTTTGCAGCAAACAGGTTCCACAAACTTAGGCAAAGGTACAAGGAGTTGGTGCATGCTTGGAGATAGCCTGTACAGGCCTATCACACTTCACTTCCAACTTTGCTTTCAAAACAAGTAAAAGGGCCAAAAGCTTATATCTCTCATATCTGATAAAACGAACTAAAACAAAGTTGTAAAACAAGTTTTGCATATCCACACAAGTCAGAAGCAAGAGCCTTTCACCCCTAAAGCACCCTCATACTCCAAAACCCCATTTTTCTGCAAAACAGGGCAAGCCCTGCAGAACCACCTCCATCTCCACTTTCCCTCGTGCGTTTTGCCTCAAATTTGTTCCAATACCTTCCATTCAACTCACCTAAACTATTCCAGACCTCCATTTCCAGTTGTAACACCATTAACACACATTTCCATTTTTGTTTGGAAGCTTTGCAGGTTGAGTTCTGTAGCACGATTCAGGCTACTTCAAAACAAGCCAAGCATTGGGAAAGCTTCATTGGACCTCGGGCAAGCTCAAAAGAACCTCAAGCACTCTTAAAAGTTGCTGCATTGTCCAGCTCGAAGTCAACTGAAACAGGTATTTCATGAACTTCTATCTCTCTATTTAGGAATAGTTAGACTTAGGTTTGTGAATGAAAGATGTTATATTCATAGCCCTGAAACCATACATGTACTTAGTTTTCATTTATATTAATCGTGCTAGGAGAATTTTGTTCATGAACTTTCTGAAAAAACTAGGTTAAGAATTAGGGCCAGAGAAATTCTCTCTGGTCTTTGAGAGTTAGCTTGAGTTTTTTATATGGTTAGATTCGTTATTTGATGCTCTACAAGTTTCATGTTATGAGTTTTGTCAAAAAAGCAAGGAATCAGGAGATAGCATTTTGTGTACAAAGCGCGCGTTTTGGTTTGAACTGAGGAAGAAGATGAAGTTGATTGGGTTGGGCCTGGTTGTTTTTACTTCTAACACCTGCCTTTTCAGTTTACACCCCCTGGCTCATTTATTTGTATATTTGTCATTTTTGTATTTTTATTTTTATTCTGGCTTTATTATTTTATGTCCAAATATAAAAAATACCAAAAAATTATTTTTATATTTTTTCATATTTATTTGATATTTATTTTTATTTTACTAGTATAAAAATGTTTAAATACTTTATATTCTTTTATTAAAACTTAAGAAAATAATGTAAAAATATGTTTTATTTTCATTTATTATTTTTATTCACATTTGAAAATATTTTCTTGAAATATATATATTTTGTAAATAATTTATTTTATTTTTATACACTTAATATACTTAATATATTTAATACATATATATACATATTTTATTAAATAAGTAGGATAAAAAAAACACAAAAATAATACATTTTATTTTTATTAATATTTTATACTAAAAATACCCTTTTTTAATATACTTATATTTTTGTACAAATAAATATATCATTATATACAAATAATAAATAATACTACTTATTTAAGAAATTAGGGTTTTTACCCTAAAAGACAAAATAATTAAAATTGACTTTTCTTTATTATTTACACTTCACATTTAAAAATACTTTTTTACATACATAAAAATATTTTTTTTGCATAACACATTTTTATCTAACATTTATTTATTGTATTTTATTTAATTATTGTACATTTAATTATTGTATCTTATACATTCAATTTGGTTGTAATAATTTAGGATTTAATTTCTTGCAAAATAATCCCCAATTCAAATTTGTACCCCCCTCCCTATATCATGTTGTAATAGTGTATGATTTAAATTATCGCACCTTTAAATGCTTTTAATTATGCCATGATTAGACCTAGGGTTTGTATGCAAAATCAAATTAACGAATAGTTTGACCTAATCCAAGATAACCAAGCATGAAAAACAAACACAATGCACACTTGCACCCCTAGGGTTTCAATCCACTTGTTGCCTTCAAAAATGGGCCATGATATGCATGTTAAGTACTTTGGCAAAACAAAAAAACAAAACAAAAGATCATAGTCCCTCGATGACGCTATCTGAGTTGCCTAAACAAAATGATCAAGTCCCTCAAGAAAATTGCCAAAAATACTTGACATTATTGCTATCATGGTCTATACGATGACCCGCGCCTGTCCCGTTTAACATCCTAACACAAGGTTGTTCACCAAATACAATGGTGAAGCAACACTGTTAAAAGGGTTAAAAACATAAGAAAGATCTTTGAGTAAAATAGGGTAGACAACTCTTAGTTACTTGATCAAAACTTGCAAAAAACATCCTTGCTATTTTCAAAACACACTTCACAACACGATTTCAAAACCCTACTTTCAAAACATTGAAAACTTTCCAAAAGACAAAAACATCTTTGTATACATTCAAACAATAATCATTACAAAGGTTGCCACAATGATGGCCTCTTTTCAAAACATCTTTCAAAATCACACACAAAGCACCATTTCAAACAATTGAAGAGCACCATTTCAAACAATTGAAAAGCAAAAGCAAGTGATCTAAGTAAGTAACTAAGAGCCCATGGATAACCATGGATAGAAAGGGTGCTAATACCTTGCCTTTCTATAATCTACTCCCCGAACCCAAGAAAACATCTCAAAGGTCTTTCCTGTTCTTTTTGACCTTTCCTTAGGATAAAATAAAAAGTCGGTGGCGACTCTTGCTAAACCTAAACATTTGCGAACACAAACGCAAAATCCCAAGTCAGTTCTCCCACCGTATCACAGAACTGGCGACTCTACTGGGGATTCCTTTAAAAGTGGAGTAACCTTAGGACTTAGATCACCCTTTGCATGATTATATTGTTTGCCCGGATTTGGGAAACATTCATAGGTAAATAGCAATACGTTATGGAAACTGTGCGGGGTATACCGACACGGTTGAAGCAATAGCTATATTAGTGTGACATATTTGTGAGTATCGGTAGCCTTTGAGTCAATCAAAGAGAATACGGGGCCATTGAGTGATGTCATGAAGCACTAATGAACTCTTAGAACCTTACTTGACCATCTAGGCCTTTTATTAGGGGTAGTGAGATGACCGGCTTTGGTGCAGTCCGAAGTTGGTAGATACTCGATACTACACTCATTGAGGGTTGTTTTCTTGGAATATTTTGGTCGCTAGTTAAGTGGCTAAACCAAAACAATGAACATAGAAAACAATCCAGTGATATTGAGCTCCTTAGAACCCAGTTACTATTTATAGGACAGGTTTGAGCCAACTAAACTCAAGAGGGTACTTACCTATGAAACCTCATGCAAGCCTGAAACTAGGGTTTTGTGTGACTTGCTTGTACATATGTTTGTGCATACATCATGAACATCATAAAGCATCATATGCATCCACTAACCATTTCAAGGTTTTGGATCTTCATCTTTGTTCTTGTTTTGTAGGTCATGGAATCTCTTCGCAGGAAAACAATTCAAGTCAACCTTGTGAGAATCCCTCCTCAACTCAAGGAGCTTACTTCTAGGATTCCAGAGAATTCCCCCTTCAGTGAAAGACATGGTAGACTCCTCAACTTGGTCAACACCAACATTGAAGAAGACATGGTGAAAGTTCTCTTCCAGTTCTTTGACCCCCTACACCATTATTTCACATTCCCTGATTACCAATTGGTACCTACTTTGGAGGAATTTTCTCAACTCCTGAGAATTCCTATTCTTCATCAACTACCCTACAACGGTACAGAAAAAGAACCAAAGCCTGAAGAAGTTGCTCAAGCATTACACTTGCAACCATCTGACATCAAGGGGCATTGGGAAACCAGAAGTGGTGTCAAGGGTTTCTTGGCAAAGTTTCTGTTTGAGAAGGCACAAGACTGTTGGAATTCTCTTGATCTACAAGCCTTTGAAGAAATTGTGGCACTCCTCGTCTATGGGTTGGTCTTGTTCCCAAACCCTGATCAGTTTATAGATGTGAATGCTGTCAAGATTTTCATATCCAGGAATCCTGTACCTACATTTCTTGGGGACATCCTACACTCATTTTACACACGAACAATGAGGAAAAGAGGTGTTCTCATGTGTTGTACTCCACTCCTAGCAAGGTTGTTTATTTCTCACCTTCCACAATCAGTTTTGAAGAATGATCAGGGTTTAAGGTGGTCACAACGGTTGATGACCCTCATACATTCTGATGTACATTGGTGTTCTCGGTCCAGAGAAAATGTCATCATCATTGATCGTTATGGGGAATTTCCTAATGTCCCACTACTTGGCATTAGGGGAGGCATTACCTACAACCCCTGTTTAGCTTTGAGGCAGTTTGGATATGCTCAGAGGGATGGCCCTCATGACATGCTGATTCCTGACCTAGTTTTTGACTTCGACAATGATGCGCAAGGACTTCGACAAAGGTTCATCAGAGCTTGGAGGATGCCCAACAAGGTGGATAGTAAGACACTGGGGCACAAGAATTCCATCTCCCTTGAGCCTTATCTCAAGTGGGTACGAACCCGCGCCCAGAATCTTATGATGCCATACCCTCACGTTCTCCCCGTGATCAAAGAGCCTGTTACGGAAGGAGGGGTTCCATACACCATCCTACATCCTGACATGCCAACATCATGGGAAGAAATGCAAAAGAGTTGGATCCAACTCAAAGAGGAACATAATACCTTTGAAGCCAGCTTCTATGCCAGTGAGAAGAAGGTTTTGGAGCTTACCCGCCGACTTCATGAGGAGGAAACTCTCAACACTTACATCACACCAAAGAGGATGCGCAATGTCTTTTTACATTAAGAATTTTGTAATATTTTGCCCATGGGGCACTTATGTACTAACAATTTCTTCTTAATATGACGTGCGTTCTTTTTATTTGTAACAAATTTTAATTTCTGAATCCTTGAATGCATTACATGAATAACATACCATTCATCATATGCATAAACAGGTCTTCACACCAGGTTTCCTTATCTTTCTGCTGTTTATTTCAGCAAGATGGATTTGGAGCAGACGGTAAAGGATCTGCAGGCACAAAATTCACAATTCCATCAACTCCTCATGACCTTGGCAAAGGGTTAAGAGGACCTCAAAGCTCTATTGGAGAAGAATAAAGAGAAAAAGAAAAAGAGGCCCGGAGTAGCCACGTTTGGAAGAAGGTTTGAGAGCAATGCTAGGAAGATTCTTGAGTTCCCCTCAACGTCTAACGAAGGGGCCGGTAAAGGGAAAGGGACTGTTGTACCTTCTGAATCTGAGGTTGAAGAGGAAGAAGAGGAAGAAGACGAAGACTACTCCGAACAACAGTATCCTCCAGCGGATGATAAATATAAGAATCTTGAAGATAGACTGGCATCCATGGAGTTGCATAGGGTCCCTGGTTTGGACTTTGAAGAACTAGGACTGGTATCTGGGATTGTTATCCCTCCCAAGTTCAAGGTACCAACCTTTGCTAAGTACGACGGTATGTCTTGCCCAAAGATGCACCTGAGGTCGTATGTCAGAAAGATCCAACCCCACTCGTCTGATAAAGACCTCTGGGTACACTTTTTCCAAGACAGTTTGTCTGGCACACAGTTGGATTGGTTCTATCAACTCGAGAGATCAGAGGTTCATAATTGGGAAGACTTAGTTGTCGCTTTTTATCGTCAATATCAATACAATGCTGATTTGGCGCCCACTCGTACTCAGTTACAAAGTATGGGGATGGCTTCCAATGAAGGGTTTAAAGAGTACGCCCAGAAGTGGCGTGATCTGGCTGGAAGGGTGCAGCCGCCGTTGTCAGATAGGGAGTTAGTTGACATGTTTCTGGGAACCCTGTCTGGCCCCTTCTTCAATCGTCTAATCGGGAGTTCTTCCGCGGGATTTACTGAACTAATTTTGACTGGCGAGAGGGTCGAGGCCGGTATTAAGAGTGGAAAGATTCAAGATGCTTCCGCATCCACAACTGTTAAGAAACCCTTCCCAGCTAAGAAGGAAGCATCTGTTGTGTATTCTCAAAAGGGTCAGGGAAGAACCGAGCGCCACCCGACTGTAGGGGCTATGATGATTCAAAATTCTTCAAATGATCAACCTCATAACAATCAGTCGAGACCTAACCAACAACGGGTAGAAAGGCCACAACGGCAGTTCACCTGAATCAACATGACACCCGCTCAGGTACTCCCTCATTTGTTGAAGCTGAATCTTACTAGTTTGAAGGAAGCGCCAAAGAACCCTAACACCTCCTCTCCATACTACCATTCCAATGCCAAATGTGCTTACCATTCTGACAGTGTTGGGCACGATACCAATAATTGTTGGGCGCTTAAGAACAAAATCCGGGACTTGATTGATGCCAAAGAAGTAGAATTCGATGCGCCTGAGAAGCCCAATGTGATATCTGCTCCGATGCCCAAGCACGGCCACAATGTTCATGCCATTTTAGAAGACCTCCATGTTACTGATGTTGTCGATCTTTTGACTCCATTGTTAGTGATTAAAGAGAAGTTGATGAGAGTCGGGATATTCTCAAGCTGTGGGAAGGACTATTATTTTTGTTTGAACATACGAGCTGACTGCCCAATGTTGAAATCAGGTGTCCAACGCCTGATGGATACCCAAGAGATACTTTTCCAGAAAACCCCTGTTGATACCTTCAATCTTGTTACTCCTGTTACTTTTGCTACTTCAACCAACGATATTGCAATCATAACCATTTCCGACAATCCTCCCAAGGATTGCAAAAGGCCTGTCAGGATTACGCCTAACTCTAAATGTGTACCTTTAAAGATCACCATGTCGGGACATGTCCCGTACCAATCCAGCAAAACGATACCATGGAACTATGGGGGAGAAATCTTCTACCATGGTATCAAACAAATCGAAACAGTCCAAGAGATTTCTGAAGAAGGAAACCCTGATATAGGGAACATTGCGGGTACAAGCAAGATAACCCGCAGAGGCCGGATCTTTTCTCTAGAGATTGCTCCCCCTCGAGCAGTTCTCGGACCCTTGAAAGCTTCTGCACCTGTTGGACCATCTGTGCAAGGCACGATGATTGAAGAATTGGATACTCCTGAAGTAAGACCATATGCTGATACTAACGACAAGGGTAAGGAGATACTGGAAGTGCCTGTCAGGACGAAGGCTCATGCTGTGGTTATCCCCGAAACCACTCAGAAAGAAATGGATGAAATCTTGAAAATAATCAGAAAAAGTGACTACGATGTTGTGGAACAGCTAGGGCATACCCCTTCTAAAATTTCAATGTTGGCTCTTCTGCTCTGTTCTGAGGCCCATGCTAAGGCCCTAATCAAATTCTTGAAGGCGGAACATGTACCCAAGAGACTTCGGCTGACCAGTTTCAAGAATGTGTGGCCAGTCTTACTGCTGATAATGGCCTGGGCTTTTTCGATGCTGACTTGACTCCCAAAGGAAGGAAACACAACGGCGTGCTACATGTTTCAGTTGAATGCATGGGAACCACCCTCGCCCATGTCTTAGTTGATACTGGTTCTTCCTTGAATGTGCTACCGAAGAAAGCCTTAGACCGTTTAGATTGCGAAGGATTGACCCTCAAACCTAGTAACATCATTGTTAGGGCCTTTGATGGGTCCAAAAGAATGGTTCATGGAGAGGTTGATATTCCTATCAAAGTAGGCACAGAAGTTTTCAACTCCACCTTTTACGTGATGGACATCCGCCCGTCATATTCGTGTTTGTTAGGAAGACCGTGGATCCATTATGTCGGGGCAGTTACCTCCTCTTTGCACCAAATGCTGAAATATCCTGTTAAGGGTAAGATTATAACAGTGCACGGGGAGGAAGAGTACATGATAAGTCATCTCAATTCCTTCCGATATGTGGAGTTGGATGGCGAGTTCATCGAAACGCCTTTCCAACATTTTGAGGAAGTTTCTCCTGAGGTAGCAGTTGCGAAGACAATGGTTGAGGTGCCTATCATTCCCAAGCATGTATCTAGGATGGCATCTCTCAAGGACGCAGAGGTTGTGGTTAAAGAAGGAAAGAGCACAGTGTGGGGGCAATTGCCTGATTTTCCCCATAAGACAGACAAGTTTGGGTTAGGGTTTACTGCTGCAGGACAGAAGGTTATGCGTCGCTCCAAGGCTGGAGGACCACCCGTCAAGATCTCTCACCATAAAATCAATGTTGTAGAAGATGAAGATGAAGAGGGCCACTTTGAAGATTGGATCTTTCCGACCTTCGAAGGGGGTTTAAGCAACTGGGAAGCAAAGGATTTTGTTCCCATCACCTTTATCAACCAGTAATTTTATCTTTGAACAATTTCCCATTTATGGTCTGTAATAACTAAACAATTCGCACACTATTTTCACCTCATGCATTGCCCGAGGCATGTAGGTCCATTTGTAAGGGCTTGATTTTCTTCATTGTCATATGCCATGTTTTAATCAATCATTGGACGTTTTTCATCTATAAACTGTTGTGTTCATTTTCTTTCCTTTTGCATTTTTGTTTGCTTAAGGATGGCTATCCCTTACACACACCCACACTCACAAATGCAGGTACCCATCCACTCCGGATTCCATGGGCGACTATTCTGCTTTAACCTTCGATAACTCTGAAGATTTGGTCAATCATGTTGAATACGAAGTTGACGAAGACTGTGAAGTGCCGGGAGAGTTAGCCAGACTTCTACAATAAGAAGAGAGGGCTATTCTGCATCATGAAGAGTTGCTAGAAACCATCAACTTGGGGACAGAGGAAGACGGTAAAGAAGTAAAAGTGGGTGCCAACCTGGAACCAAGTGTCAAAGAGCGCTTAGTGCAGTTGTTGAACGAATATGTTGAAATCTTCGCCTGGTCTTATGAAGACATGCCGGGACTAGACACAGATATCGTGGTTCACCGTCTCCCTACAAGAGAGGATTGTCCATCGGTCAAGCAAAAGGTCCACTGAATGAGGCCTGACATGTCTGAGAAGATTAAGGCTGAGGTAATGAAGCAATTCAACACTGGCTTTCTGGCTGTTACTTCCTATCCATAATGGGTTGCTAACATTGTGCCTGTGCCTAAGAAGGACGGCAAGGTCAAAATGTGTATGGACTATCGGGATTTGAACAGGGCTAGCCCCAAGGATGATTTTCCGCTGCCACATATCGACATCTTGGTTGACAACACAGCTCAGCACAAGGTATTTTCCTTCATGGATGGATTCTCGGGATACAACCAGATCAAAATGGCCCCCGAGGACATGGAGAAAACTACTTTTGTCACGCAATGGGGTACCTTCTGCTACAAAGTGATGCCATTTGTGTAACACCCCTTCTAATTACCCCAAATAATAGGCAAGAATTAAAATCAGAGAAAATAAATTGCACGGAAGGGATGTCACAACACACTTCACATTCCAAAATTTTAAAGAAAAACGGACAGGGTACGTTTGTAAATTTAAGCATATCAACACAAAACAAACATACATAAATATTTAACTTCTTTCTCTCGTGCAAACGCAACGGAGTTTCAATATTTAACTTCATCTCCATTCATGGAGGAATCAAAACATAATTCAAGGCATCAAGCCATGATAATTCACATAAAGCATATGTTATCAAGTCTCACATACACAAAATAATATACACAAAGTAAGGATTATATACATCATAATCCGAATACAAAATAGACGAGTTCGACACTAAATATAGCCCCCCAGGTGTTACTACCAGAGCATCGACTCGACTCTAATCAAAATAAAACAGATTGCAATCCAATGCATCCGCTAACTAGCGCCTCGCGCTACCATCCTCGGTACCTGAACAATGCCATCAAAAGCATTTTCAAACAGAAGGGTAAGAATTCCAATAATCATATAACATGTAATTAAGGTAAAGCAATGGCAATAAATAAAGCAACACATCATGATCATATTCATTTTATCACATATAGTATCCGTACTCAAGGAAGCCATTTCCAACACATTAACCATATAAACCAATTATCTGAATACTCACATCATTGACACATAACCATTATTCGAACAACAACAATATTGGCACATAACCAAACAAATCAACACACATACACAATATACACAATTATGCATGTGACTCACAACACGACTCAACACACGCGAATGCGGTACCGACTTGTGGACCCAAAGTTCCACCGCTTATTTTCCCACATAGGGTCAAAGCCACTACGTCTATTTCCACTATAGGATCAACGTCTATTTTTGTGAACCCATGTTTCACCGCCTATGTTCCCTTTCCGGGTCAAAGCCACTACGTCTATTTCCATTCAAGGATCAACGTCTATAAAATATGAACCCACTGTTTCACCGTCTCTATTTCAAGACCAACCATGCCATGCAATGTACAACCAACAACTCGTATGCAATTAAGACCACTTCCGACCTTAACATACACATACCACATATTCCAACACAATGAAATGCCAACAATTGTACATGCATTGCAATTATAATTCACAAATCAAGTACTGTACCAGTTTAAACAATGTTACTTCCATGATTTATTCAAATCAAACACAATTTCATAAATCGGAAGCATTCAACTTAATTCGACTTCACCTGCAAAAATTCCATTTTTCAACAAAAATGTCACCCAACAGATCAACCAAAATTACTACCATAAACCGCATAATTATTCGGACTATTTTGGCCAAAATCGGTTAATTAATTATCGGCCAAAAATTCTATTATTTTTACTTTATACTAAATTTCTTATTTCTAACTCAACTCTTAAATCACTATATTAGTAATACTAAATTATTAATATAACTACTACTACTACTATTATTATTATTATTATTTAGCATAATACATTGTTATAACAAATAAAGTATTATATAATAAATAGTATATGAGCAAGCAATGTTACTAAATTGGAATTCCAAATGCCGCTACAGTATCTAAAACAAACACCTTAGATGCTACTACACTTCTATGCATACAGCAAGTAACTCAAGTACCATTTAATATTTATATATATTTCATCGCTATAGTAAGTGAGCAAAACAAATTAATTCTTTTCATCACTTCACAACTTTGCAAGCATATACCTTTTATGCTAATGTATTGTAAACATGTGCTTCTAAGCACTACTTTGTGTTTCATGCTACAGTAAGCATAACCATGCAACCAAATGCTACTTTATTCAATTCGCTACAGTGGCCAAAACAAATACCCTAAACCCCTAATTTATTCCAAAATCAAAACTATAAAATCACACACTAAATAATTGGTGGAAGTCGAACCCTTACCTTAATCGAGCTTTACCGACTTTATCTTCACGATCTACCGAAAATCCTAGCTTGCTGTATACTCTTTTTCTTCTTCAAAACCCTCAAAACTCTTCTTTTCTTTCTAAGCTTCTAACTCTGTTTTGTTTTTTTTTTTAAAGATTTTGTTTTCTGTTTCTAACATACAGCTTCTAACCCTTACTGACTTACTAACTTTTTTTTTTCTTTTCTATACTTACTTTTTCATTTTAAATAAAATAATATATTTATTTCTAACAGCTTTCTCACCACGCCTTGCCTTACTGTCAACCATTACTAACTATTATATATTATAATACTTAACAGTAAACATTACTTTTATATTATAATAACTCATATATTTATTAACATAACATATATGTTACATACTAACTTAATATATAAAAATATTAACATACTTAACATGCCTTATACATAATACTAACAGCAAACCAACGTTCTTATATATATATACATAGTACTGTAATGAATATATAGTATATATATATAACTTATATATTTAATATATAATCTTTATATAATTTAATTAATATAGTTAATTCAACAAATATAATTAATATAATTTCAATCAAATATAATTAATTATAATTAATATCATAAACACGCCAAAACTCAATTAATCCCGATTAAATAATTATCGGCCGATTAATCGACAACATCAAAAATAATAATAAAACAAATAAGATGCGTAATTAAATCGGGGCGTTACAACTCTCCCCCACTAAAAAGAATTTCGGCCTCGAAAATTACCTCTAAACGAACAATTCGGGATAGGAATCCCGCATCCGACTTTCAAGTTCCCACGTCACATTTCCATTCGCCGAACCACCCCATGCAACTTTAACCAAAGCAATCTCTCTTCCTCTTAGTTGTTTCACCTTTCTATCTTCAATCCTCACCGGTAAAACCTCAACCGTCAAATTGTCTCTTACTTCTAAATCATCCGCTTGAATAACATGAGACGGATCCGCAATATACTTTCGTAATTGCGAAACGTGAAACACATCATGCAAATTTGAAAGTGATGGCGGCAATGCAATCCGATAAGCCATACTTCCAATCCGCTCTGAAATCTGATAAGGACCAATAAACCGAGGTGTTAACTTCCGCGATTTAAGCGCCCTTCCAACACCCGTAGTTGGATTCACCTTCAAAAACACATGTTCATCCTTCTTGAACTCAAGAGGTTTCCTCCTCTTGTCATAGTAACTCTTTTGGCGATTCTGAGACACTTTCATCTTCTCTCTTATCAATTTGATCTTATCCGTAGCCTCTTGAACCAATTCCGGACCAACTATAGCACTTTCTCCCGTCTCGTACCAACACAAAGGTGTCCTGCACCGTCTCCCATACAATGCCTCAAAAGGAGCCATGCCAATGCTAGAATGAAAACTATTATTATAAGTAAACTCAATCAAAGGCAAATGACTCTCCCATGAACCTCCTTGATCCAAAACACAAGCACGCAACAAATCCTCAAGTGACTGAATTGTTCTCTCCGTTTGACCATCCGTCTGGGGATGATAAGCGGAACTCAATCTCAGCTTAGTACCCAAGGCTCTTTGTAAACCTTCCCAAAATCTTGAAGTGAAACGCGGATCTCTATCTGAAACAATACATGTAGGAATACCATGTAAACAAACAATCCGTTCCACATACAACTTAGCAAGCTTCTCCATAGTGTAATCCATCCTAATCGGAATAAAGTGTGCAGATTTAGTCAATCTATCCACTATGACCCAAATAGCCTCATGGTTACCCGGAGTCCTCGGCAAACCAGAAACAAAATCCATCGAGATACTATCCCACTTCCACTCGGGAATAGACAACGGTTGCAACAAACCCGAAGGCTTCTGATGTTCAATCTTAGACTTTTGGCAAACCAAACAAGCATACACAAACTCAGCAATTTCTTTCTTCATACAAGGCCACCAAAACAGCTTCTTTAAATCTTGATACATCTTCTTAGCACCAGGGTGAATACTTAACCCACTTCTATGACCTTCCTCAAGAATCCTCTTTTTCACATCCCCCACATCGGGAACGCAAACTCTATCATGACATCTCAAAATTCCATTCTCATCAATTCTGAACTCTCCACCTTGACCTTGATTCACCCAAGTAAACTTGTCAACCAAAACCAAATCTGACTTTTGCCCATCTCTAATCTCTTCCAAGACACCACTAGTGAGCTTCATCATACCAAGCTTCACGCCAAAATAAGTCTCTTCACACACCAAACTCAAATCTCGAAATTGCTCCAACAATTCCCATTCTTTAACCATCAACATAGACATGTGTAAAGACTTCCTGCTCAAAGCATCTGCAACCACGTTTGCCTTACCAGGATGGTAATTCAAACTGAAGTCATAATCTTTAAGAAACTCTAGCCACCTTCTTTGCCTCATATTCAACTCTTTTTGATCAAACAGATATTTCAAACTCTTATGATCGCTAAAGACGTCGAATCTCGACCCAAACAAATAATGCCTCCAAATCTTTAACACAAAAACCACCGCTGCCAACTCCAAGTCATGAGTTGGATAATTCCTCTCATGCACCTTGAGTTGCCTCGAAGCATACGCCACAACCTGCCCATTTTGCATTAACACACCTCCTAAACCCATCAAAGAAGCATCGCAATAGACCGTAAACGGTTCAGATGGTTTAGGCAAAATCAAAATTGGCGCAGTTGTCAACCTTCTCTTCAACTCTTGGAAACTATCTTCACACTGCGGAGTCCACACGAACGCTTGACTCTTCCTAGTCAATTGTGTCAACGGTAAAGCTAGCTTGGAAAAGCCTTCAATGAACTTACGGTAATAACCCGCTAAACCAAGAAAGCTTCGAATCTCAAAAACTGACTTTGGAGATTCCCATTCTGACACGGCTTCTATCTTCGAAGGATCCACAGCAATACCTCCACGAGATATCACGTGACCAAGGAAACTCACTTGTTCTAACCAGAATTCACACTTCGGAAGTTTAGCAAACAAATGATTTTCCTTCAGAATTGACAAAACAATTCTCAAGTGTTCGGCATGCTCTGCTTCACTCTTGGAATAAATCAAAATGTCATCGATGAACACCACCACAAACTTATCCAGAAACTCATGAAAGATTCTGTTCATATACTCCATGAACACACCAGGTGCATTCGTAACACCAAAAGGCATCACCGAATACTCATAGTGTCCATAACGAGTTCTGAACGCAGTTTTCTGAATATCACCCGCTTTCACGCGAATCTGATGATAGCCTGACCTCAAGTCAATCTTGCTAAACACACACACACCCACCAGCTGATCCATTAAATCATCAATCCTTGGCAAAGGATACTTGTTCTTAATGGTCACTTTGTTTAGCTGCCTATAATCCACACAAAGTCTCATTGTTCCTTCTTTCTTCTTCACAAGTAAAACTGGAGCACCCCACGGACTCACACTAGGACGAATAAACCTTTTGTCAAGCAACTCTTCCAGCTGACTCTTCAGTTCCACTAGTTCCGACGGTGACATCCTATAAGGAGCCATCGAAACAGGACTAGTACCAGGAATTAAGTCGATGGAAAACTCTACCTCGCGCTCAGGAGGTAAATCCGTAATCTCTTCAGGAAACACTTCAGGAAATTCGCATACCACAGGATAATCCTTTCTTACTCTACCCTCTTCCAAAACCATACTCGCCATAAGCATAAACAACCCATCTCCATTCTTCACACTCTTCTCAACTTGCTGTGTAGACAAGAAAACCACACCATCTTTCTCGGACTCGAGAAAAAGAACAGCCTTAGCAAAACAGTTGATATAGACATGGTTGGCTTTCAACCAGTCCATACCCAGAATCACATCTATCTGATGCAAAGGAAGACACACGAGATCAACTTCGAAATCTCTTCCGCACATGCGCAAGGGACACTTCAAACAAACAACTGAAGTAGAAACTGAACCCATCGCAGGTGTATCTACCTCCATACTTCGATTCAAAGTAGACAAGACAAGGCCCAATCTCTTGGCACAATCTAAAGCAACAAACGAATGCGTCGCACCCGTATCAATAATAGCAACCAAAGGTACATTAGAGATAAAGCATGTACCTCTGATTAGACGCTCCTCAGCAGAAGTCTCTGCTCCAGACAAGGCAAAGACTTTTCCAGCTTCCTTCTTTGGCTTTGGACATTTGGTACTTATGTGGCCTCGCTCACCACAATTAAAGCAAGTTACACTCACACCAACTCTACAATCCACCGCTTTGTGACCCACCCTGTCACACTTGAAACACTTAACTATCCCCTGGCGACATTCCATAGCACGATGTCCCTCTTTACCACATTTAAAACATTTGATTGGAGTAGTCACTCCCCCACTCGGACTCTTTCCACTGCTTATTGGTCTCTTTCCTCTTCCATCATAAGGCTTAGGATGCATCTGTCCCTTACCTCTTTTCTCACTCAAGCTCTTGTAATAAGCAGTGCTATCCCGACTGTCTTCGTCGTAGATACGACTCTTATTAACCAACTCAGAGAATCTTGTAATCTGCTGATACCCAATTGCCTTCTTTATGTCCGGCCTCAAACCATTAACAAACTTAAGGCACTTCGACCTCTCAGCATTAACAGTGTTGTAGTGAGGACAATATTTGATCAAATCTTGAAATTTAGCCGCATAGTCAGCTACCGACCCACTACCTTGTTTCAATTCCAGGAATTCAACTTCCTTTTTACCACGAACATCCTCCGGAAAATAATTCTCCAAGAATGCATCTCGGAAAATTTCCCAAGTCACCACAACCTGCTCCTCCTCATACCTCTGACTAGCGTTGATCCACCAGTCTTCGGCCTCTTTAATCAGCATGTGTGTTCCGAATTGCACTTTCTGAGCGTCGGTGCAATTCATCACACGAAAAATTTTCTCAATTGCTTTTAACCATTCTTGAGCTTCCACCGGAGCATGCTCTCCCTTGAAAGTAGGCGGGTTGTTCTTTTGGAACTTCCCAAGAGCGCGGAAAGCATCTTCAGTACCATCATGTGGCGCTTGAGTCGTTTGCGGCATCTGATTTATTGACCCCGCAAGCAACCTCAATGCCTCAGCTAAAGCATCATCATTCCTTCTACCAGCCATCTTCTCTCTACAACACAAAGTATTGATCGCGTTAGCCACACAATCAAATACAAGGGATTAACAAAATAAGACCTGACAACTGACCGACTATGCTCTGATACCACTATTGTAACACCCCTTCTAATTACCCCAAATAATAGGCAAGAATTAAAATCAGAGAAAATAAATTGCACGGAAGGGATGTCACAACACACTTCACATTCCAAAATTTTAAAGAAAAACGGACAGGGTACGTTTGTAAATTTAAGCATATCAACACAAAACAAACATACATAAATATTTAACTTCTTTCTCTCGTGCAAACGCAACGGAGTTTCAATATTTAACTTCATCTCCATTCATGGAGGAATCAAAACATAATTCAAGGCATCAAGCCATGATAATTCACATAAAGCATATGTTATCAAGTCTCACATACACAAAATAATATACACAAAGTAAGGATTATATACATCATAATCCGAATACAAAATAGACGAGTTCGACACTAAATATAGCCCCCCAGGTGTTACTACCAGAGCATCGACTCGACTCTAATCAAAATAAAACAGATTGCAATCCAATGCATCCGCTAACTAGCGCCTCGCGCTACCATCCTCGGTACCTGAACAATGCCATCAAAAGCATTTTCAAACAGAAGGGTAAGAATTCCAATAATCATATAACATGTAATTAAGGTAAAGCAATGGCAATAAATAAAGCAACACATCATGATCATATTCATTTTATCACATATAGTATCCGTACTCAAGGAAGCCATTTCCAACACATTAACCATATAAACCAATTATCCGAATACTCACATCATTGACACATAACCATTATTCGAACAACAACAATATTGGCACATAACCAAACAAATCAACACACATACACAATATACACAATTATGCATGTGACTCACAACACGACTCAACACACGCGAATGCGGTACCGACTTGTGGACCCAAAGTTCCACCGCTTATTTTCCCACATAGGGTCAAAGCCACTACGTCTATTTCCACTATAGGATCAACGTCTATTTTTGTGAACCCATGTTTCACCGCCTATGTTCCCTTTCCGGGTCAAAGCCACTACGTCTATTTCCATTCAAGGATCAACGTCTATAAAATATGAACCCACTGTTTCACCGTCTCTATTTCAAGACCAACCATGCCATGCAATGTACAACCAACAACTCGTATGCAATTAAGACCACTTCCGACCTTAACATACACATACCACATATTCCAACACAATGAAATGCCAACAATTGTACATGCATTGCAATTATAATTCACAAATCAAGTACTGTACCAGTTTAAACAATGTTACTTCCATGATTTATTCAAATCAAACACAATTTCATAAATCGGAAGCATTCAACTTAATTCGACTTCACCTGCAAAAATTCCATTTTTCAACAAAAATGTCACCCAACAGATCAACCAAAATTACTACCATAAACCGCATAATTATTCGGACTATTTTGGCCAAAATCGGTTAATTAATTATCGGCCAAAAATTCTATTATTTTTACTTTATACTAAATTTCTTATTTCTAACTCAACTCTTAAATCACTATATTAGTAATACTAAATTATTAATATAACTACTACTACTACTATTATTATTATTATTATTTAGCATAATACATTGTTATAACAAATAAAGTATTATATAATAAATAGTATATGAGCAAGCAATGTTACTAAATTGGAATTCCAAATGCCGCTACAGTATCTAAAACAAACACCTTAGATGCTACTACACTTCTATGCATACAGCAAGTAACTCAAGTACCATTTAATATTTATATATATTTCATCGCTATAGTAAGTGAGCAAAACAAATTAATTCTTTTCATCACTTCACAACTTTGCAAGCATATACCTTTTATGCTAATGTATTGTAAACATGTGCTTCTAAGCACTACTTTGTGTTTCATGCTACAGTAAGCATAACCATGCAACCAAATGCTACTTTATTCAATTCGCTACAGTGGCCAAAACAAATACCCTAAACCCCTAATTTATTCCAAAATCAAAACTATAAAATCACACACTAAATAATTGGTGGAAGTCGAACCCTTACCTTAATCGAGCTTTACCGACTTTATCTTCACGATCTACCGAAAATCCTAGCTTGCTGTATACTCTTTTTCTTCTTCAAAACCCTCAAAACTCTTCTTTTCTTTCTAAGCTTCTAACTCTGTTTTGTTTTTTTTTTTAAAGATTTTGTTTTCTGTTTCTAACATACAGCTTCTAACCCTTACTGACTTACTAACTTTTTTTTTTCTTTTCTATACTTACTTTTTCATTTTAAATAAAATAATATATTTATTTCTAACAGCTTTCTCACCACGCCTTGCCTTACTGTCAACCATTACTAACTATTATATATTATAATACTTAACAGTAAACATTACTTTTATATTATAATAACTCATATATTTATTAACATAACATATATGTTACATACTAACTTAATATATAAAAATATTAACATACTTAACATGCCTTATACATAATACTAACAGCAAACCAACGTTCTTATATATATATACATAGTACTGTAATGAATATATAGTATATATATAACTTATATATTTAATATATAATCTTTATATAATTTAATTAATATAGTTAATTCAACAAATATAATTAATATAATTTCAATCAAATATAATTAATTATAATTAATATCATAAACACGCCAAAACTCAATTAATCCCGATTAAATAATTATCGGCCGATTAATCGACAACATCAAAAATAATAATAAAACAAATAAGATGCGTAATTAAATCGGGGCGTTACAATTTGGACTGAAGAATGCAGGGGCAACCTATCAACGCGCCATGGTAGCTTTGTTTCATGATATAATACATCATGAGATCGAATTTTACGTAGACGACATGATAGCTCGATCACAGACAGAAGAAGAACACCTTGGTCATTTGCAAAAGCTGTTTGCTAGGTTGAAGGAGTATAAGCTCAGACTGAACCCAAGCAATTGCACTTTTGGGGTTAGGTCTGGTAAACTTTTGGGATTTATTGTCAGCAACAAAGGCATTGAGGTCGATCCAGCTAAAGTAAAGGCTATACAAGAGATGCCTGCCCCCCGTACTAAAAAGGAGGTTAGAGGATTCTTGGGACGCTTGAACTATATTGCGAGGTTCATCTCTCACCTAACATCTACCTGTGAGCCAATATTCAAGTTGTTGAAGAAAGATCAGGTGGTTGAATGGAACAATGATTGTCAAGTTGCTTTTGATAAGATCAAGGAGTATTTACTAGAACCTCCTATTCTGATGCCACCCGTCGAACGAAGGCCGTTAATCATGTATCTGACTATTTTGGATAACTCGATGGGGTGCATGTTGGGCCAACATGACGAGTCTGAACGAAAAGAGCATGCCATTTATTACCTTAGCAAAAAGTTTACCGATTGTGAGACTCGCTATTCACTGCTCGAGAAAACTTGTTGCGCTTTGGTATGGGCTGATCGCCGGCTAAGGTAGTATATGTTGACTCACACCACTTTGCTGATTTCCAAAATGGATCCGATCAAGTATATCTTCGAGAAACCTACTTTATCTAGAAGAATCGCTAGATGGAAAATGATCTTGACTGAGTATGATATCCAGTATACTACCCAAAAAGATATAAAAGGGAGTGTACTAGCTGACCATCTAGCTCATCAAGCCGTCGAAGATTACCAATCTATGAGATTCGACTTCCCTGACGAGGACATCATGACACTGGACAACATTGAAGGTAACGGACCGTATGATGAACCTGAACAAGGATCCCGGTGGACCCTGTACTTTGATGGTGCTTCAAATGCACTTGGCAACGGTATCGGTGCGGTACTCATTTCTCCGGAAGGTTTCCATACACCCTTCACTGCCCGACTTTGCTTCAGCTGTACCAACAACATGGATGAATATGAAGCTTGCATCTTTGGTCTCAAGGCTGCTATAGACTTGGGAATCAAATCTTTGGTCGTATTTGGGGACTTGGCTTTGGTTATCAGTCAATTCAAAGGAGAGTGGGACACCAAGCATCCTAATCTTATCCCATACAAGGAACATGTCTTGACGTTGTTGCCTCATTTCGAGCAGATTACTTACGAGCATTTCCCGCGAGAAGAAAATCAGCTAGCAGATGCCCTGGCTACGATGTCTTCCATGTTTAAACTCAACTGGGATGACGAGGCTCCTTAAATTACCATCGAGCGAATGGACGAACCTGTGCAATGTCATGAGATTAATACCGAAGAAGTAGTGGAGCAACCCTGGTTCCATGAAATCAAAAGTTATCTCTAGACTAGAGAACATCCTGAAGGAGCTTCCGTCAATGACAAAAAGTTTTTAAGGAGATTTGCTGCCCAGTTCTTCCTAAGCAATGGCATTCTTTATAAGCGCAGTCATGATTGTGTTCTACTTCGTTGTGTGGACAAGGTTGAAGCAGAGTTGATCATGACCGAGATACATAGTGGCACATTTGGCACCCACTTGAGCGGACATACGATGGCTAAGAAGATTCTAAGGGCAGGCTACTACTGGTCTACCATGGAAGCTGATTGTCATCAACATTCCCGTATTTTCCACAAATGCCAAGTCTACGCCGACAAGGTACATATTCCTCCTGTTCCCCTCAACGTTCTGACAGCTCCTTGGCCATTCGCAATGTGGGGCATTAACATGATTGGAGAGATCAAGCCTACGACATCCAATGGACATCGCTTCATCTTGGTCGCTATTGATTATTTCACCAAGTGGGTTGAAGCAGCTTCCTTTGCCTCTGTTACAAAGAATGTCGTTGCCCGCTTCATCAGGAAGAACCTCATATGCCGGTATGGTGTCCCCGATAGGATCATCACAGACAACGGTACAAATTTGAACAACACCATGATCACTGCTCTATGCGAACAGTTCAAGATTTATCATCACAATTCATCTCCCTATCGGCCGAAGATGAACAGTGTTATTGAAGCCGCGAACAAAAATATCAAGAAGATCATTCAAAAGATGACAGACACCTACAAGGACTGGCATGAGATGTTACTGTTTGCTCTGCATGGATATCGTACGACGACACGTACTTCAACAGGGGCAACCCCATTTTCTTTGGTGTATGGCATGGAAGCTGTTCTACCCATGGAAGTTCAGATTCCTTCCTTAAGGATTATAAAGGACGCTGGTTTGAGTGAAGACGATTGGATTCAGACTCGGCTTGATCAACTTAATTTGATCGACGAGAAGCGACTTACTGCTATTTGTCATGGTCAAACGTATCAAAAACGGATGATCAAGGCTTTCAACAAGAAAGTTAGGCGTCAGGTGTATCAAGTCGAAGATCTTGTAATCAAGCGGATCATCTTACCGCAAAGTGATCCCAGGGGCAAGTGGACTCCTACTTACGAAGGACCATTTGTGATTAAGAGCATCTTTTCTGGTGGGGAAATGATTTTAACCACCATGGAAGGCGACGACTTGCCACATCCTGCGAACGCAGACTTAGTCAAAAGATACTACGCATAAAACGACCCGGCAAGTTGAAAACTCGAAAGGGCGACTTGGGCAAAAATGGGCATCCCGGTGAATCGAAAACCCGAAAGGGCGGTTCAGGCAAAAATTAGGGATAAAAAAAATTTGTACACCGGCAAGTTGAAAACCTGAAAGGGCGACTTGGGTAAAAAAAGGTTTCCCGGTGGATCGAAAACCCGAAAGGGCGGTCCAGGAAAAAGTTAGGGAATTAAAGCGTATGAATGTGTCTCGTCGGATCACTTTAAGAACAATCTATTCACCAACAAGCTCCAAGCTTCTGATCAATCCAGTCATTGGCGGACGAAACACTGAATGGACAAGATATTCAGAGTTGTGAAGGCTATAGCAGAATGGGAATCCCATGGAATTGTTTTCTTTTGTATAAAATTTTTCAATTTTTACGATAACATTCTCTTACTAGGGTGTCTGTCTCCTTTGTACAAAGATACTCACGAAAGTTAAATACAAAGATACTTCAAAGTGCAGAAATTTGCTTGCCTTTCTTTTCTTTTTACACTTATGTTTTATTTGAAAACGTCCAATGTTTTGTTAAATAGGCATATGCATTTGAATATAATCACTGCTTACAAATAAAACGAAATTGAAAAAGGATAATTACTGATAGGTTGAAGGAGTAGGAGGAAATCTTTATGCCATTCCAGAAGAAATCCCCTATGATACATCATTCAGATCCTCAACAAGGCTAAATTTGGAGTATATTTCCCCAGCGAAGTTAAGCTTCAAGATCCGTAGCGGAGCCAGTGCAGTCTAAAACTTGATTCCCCAACTGAGTTAAGTTTCAAAATTCCCATCAGAGTTAAGCTTCGAGATCCCTAGTGGAGCCCGAAAACCCTGAAAATCCTATCCCCAGCGGAGCCAGAATAGTGAACATTTCCCCCACAGAGTTATCTCCCAGCAAAATCGAAGATTCTCGGTCTCATTTCTCCAAGCAGAAGCCTCCTAGGTCTTAACTCCTCAGTAGAAATTTTCAGAGTTTTCCCTACATCCCAGGAAAGTCATGAAGGATTCTCATTCCCTGCAGAAATTGTCAAAGGCCTTATGAATCCCCACAAATCGCCAAGGATTTTCAATCTCCAGCAGTGGTCCCAAGATTTCTCATTCTCAACAATCAGAGATCTTTAATCCCCAAGCAGTCAGCAAGGATTACTCATCTTCAGTATTCAAAGATTTTTGGAATCCCCAACATTGGTCAAGGATTTACTTTCCCCGACAGCAATCAAATATTTCATTATCTCCAGTTATCAAGGATTTATTTTCCTCAGCAAGACAACTACTCAGCTTACATGCACATCCATTACATTCATATAGCATAAACATTGATGAAATACAGTTCATTGCATCATACATATCATGCAACATAACTTTGTGTTTTAGCTAACATTTTACCCTTTTCAGGATAAGATTAAAAGGCTATCGTTAACAATTATTCAGATACAGTATGAATACACCCCAGACACGGCGGTCATTCTATTACTCATTCATAATTTCAAGTCAAATACAGTACAGATACACCCCATACACGGCAGTTATTCTACTACTCATTCAGACTTCAGCAATCCGATACAGACTAGATACGCTCCAGACACAGCGGCCATTCTATCTCTCATTCAGATTCAACTATCAACTTCAAGTTCAGATATGCTCCAGACACGGATGCCATTCTGGCCCTTACACCAGCAGCTTGATTCTCCCCAGTGCAATCGCCACATAAGTCATTCTGTCACTTATTCAGATCCCAGTTACAGTCTCAGATATACTCCAAACACGGAAGTCATTATGCTACTCATACAGATCTCAAATTCAGATACAATACAGATACACTTCAGACACGGCAGTCATTCTGATATTCATTCGAAGTTCAAATACAGTTACATCTCAGATACGCTCCAAACACGGACGTCATTCCTTTGCTCATACAGACTCAGTCTCCAGCTACAATTCAAATGCATTCCAGACACAGATACCATTTTGATGCTCATTCTTCTGACCTACCACATTGCAGTTCAACAAACACTCTTGGATTGCATCTTTAAGCCGATCTCCATCAAGGTTCTACCATCTCCAAATGGCATCTTTAAGCCCATTCCCTCAATAATATTTTGACGAGTGCAAATTTATGGGCACTCTAGTGACCAATCCTCTTTTACCTTCGAGTCACGAAAGGCAAAACTTGCCAATTTAACTCTTCAGGTTCAAGAAGATTGAACAGGGGAAACTGTTGTACCCCAAAATTTTCTCTCTCATTTCATCAACATTTCTCATCACAAGAATCATGGAAGTCAAGGTCAAGCTAGGGTTTGCTTTGCTCAAGACACCTCCTTGCACTGTTGACCCAAATTAGGGTTTGAGTTTGCACAAGGATATTTTGACCTAAAATGCCCAAATTGACTTTCATACTTCATATTGGACTCATAAGTTTGTCCATACCAAGTTTCAAGCCTTGATTCAAATTTTTGCCCAGTCAATTAGACAGTTGACCTAGAAATCAGCTGTATTGGGGAAAAAGTCAACTGTGGCCAATTGACAGTCAAACCTCATGAATTTTGACCCACATCAACATTATGAACTCATATGAACCATTTGATCAAGTTTGGATCACAATCCCACAAGAAATTTGATCAGATCACCAAAAGGGCAAAATGGTCATTTTCAGGGTTTTTGACTGTACAAAGGCAATTTTTGACTGTTTGACCTAGCCAATGGCAAATCAAGCTCAACCATGGACTCAAAGACTCAATGACATTGTCTTTACCCATTCAACAAGTTCAAAAGATCTCAAATGCCTAGGGTTGACAGATGAATTTTTCAGTCAACTGATCAAAATTTGACTGTATACTGAAAAGTCAAACTTTAAATTTTTGGTCAAAACCAAGTGCCAAGGGTCATTTTTAATCAAGACATGTCAAATTATGAAAGTTGTTCATCAAGAAACCCAAAAATGCAAATTAGGGTTTAAAATGGGAAAATTTCATAACTTAGAAAATTTCTAAGTTATAAAATTTTCTTATTTTTTCCTAACTTTGTCCCATTTTTTCACCAAGATTCAAGTGGATTAAAACAAAACTTGCAACATGAAAGTTGTAGTACATCACAAAGTTTACAACTTTGATTCACAAAGTTTTCTAAAAAGAAGCTTGGATCTCAAGTTATGATTTTTGGAACAAGGGCACCTAAAACTTTTAACTTAGAAAAATTTTGCCCTAGTTTAGGCAGGATTTTGATCCATCTTCTTGGCCATTTTTCACATAGTTACACTTGGATTTTCAAGCTGAATTTCAAATATGGATTATAGTACATGTTGCAAGCTTTCCAAATTGTCCAAGAACTCCTCAAACACCTTTGTGGTTAGGGAGAATCGAATGCTTGAAGTTGGCAAAACCTCACTTTGATCCATGGCCAATACATGTTCATACAACTTGCATTTTCAAACCAAACTAGCTTAGTACATGATTACAGGCCTCTAAACCAACTTACACTCAAAAATTGAATGCAAATACATTGGATATTGGCATTGTTCTGATCAAGAGAGCTTTGTACATTGAACATTTCCATTTTAAGCATAAAGATCACACTTCCATTTTCATAAAGCATGAACTTTTGCAAAGTTGTCTTTCTTGAGCTTTGAACTTCTTTCTTTGCAGCAAACAGGTTCCACAAACTTAGGCAAAGGTACAAGGAGTTGGTGCATGCTTGGAGATAGCCTGTACAGGCCTATCACACTTCACTTCCAACTTTGCTTTCAAAACAAGTAAAAGGGCCAAAAGCTTGTATCTGTCATATCTGATAAAACCAACTAAAACAAAGTTGTAAAATAAGTTTTGCATATCCACACAAGTCAGAAGCACGAGCCTTTCACCCCTAAAGCACCCTCATACTCCAAAACCCCATTTTTCTGCAAAACAGGGCAAGCCTTGCAGAACCACCTCCATCTCCACTTTCCCTCGTGCGTTTTGCCTCAAATTTGTTCCAATACCTTCCATTCAACTCACCTAAACTATTCCAGACCTCCATTTCCAGTTGTAACACCATTAACACACATTGCCATTTTTGTTTGGAAGCTTTGCAGATTGAGTTTTTTAGCACGATTCAGGCTACTTCAAAACAAGCCAAGCATTGGGAAAGCTTCATTGGACCTCAAGCAAGCTCAAAAGAACCTCAAGCACTCTTGGAAGTTGCTGCATTGTCTAGCTCGAAGTCAATTGAAACAGGTATTTCATGAACTTCTATCTCTCTATTTAGGAATAGTTAGACTTAGGTTTGTGAATGAAAGATGTTGTATTCATAGCCCTGAAACCATACATGTGCTTAGTTTTCATTTATATTAATCGTGCTAGGAGAATTTTGTTCATGAACTTTCTGAAAAAACTAGGTTAAGAATTAGGGCCAGAGAAATTCTCTCTGGTCTTTGAGAGTTAGCTTGAGTTTTTTATATGGTTAGATTCGTTATTTGATGCTCTACAAGTTTCATGTTATGAGTTTTGTCAAAAAAGCAAAGAATCAGGAGATAGCATTTTGTGTACAACGCGCGTGTTTTGGTTTGAATTGAGGAAGAAGATGAAGTTGATTGGGCTGGGCCTGGTTGTTTTTACTTCTAACACCTGCCTTTTCAGTTTACACCCCCTGGCCCATTTATTTGTATATTTGTCATTTTTGTATTTTTATTTTTATTCTGACTTTATTATTTTATGTCCAAATATAAAAAATGCCAAAAAATTATTTTTATAATTTTTCATATTTATTTGATATTTATTTTTATTTTACTAGTATAAAAATGTTTAAATACTTTATATTCTTTTTATCAAAACTTAAGAAAATAATGTAAAAATATGTTTTATTTTCATTTATTATTTTTATTCACATTTAAAAATATTTTCTTGAAATATATATATTTTGTAAATAATTTATTTTATTTTATATACACTTAACATACTTAATATATATATATATATATATATATATATATATATATATATATATATATATATATATATATATTTTTTTTTTTTTTTATTAAACAAGTAAGACAAAAAAAACACAAAAATAATACACTTCATTTTTATTAATATTTTATACTAAAAATACCATTTTTTAATATACTTATATTTTTGTACAAATAAATATATTATTATATACAAATAATAAATAATACTACTTATTTAAGAAATTAGGGTTTTTACCCTAAAAGACAAAAATAATTAAAATTGACTTTTCTTTATTATTTACACTTCACATTTAAAAAAACTTTTTTACATACATAAAAATCTTTTTTTTTGCATAACACATTTTTATCTAACATTTATTTATTGTATTTTATTTAATTATTGTACATTTAATTATTGTATCTTATACATTCAATTTGGTTGTAATAATTTAAGATTTAATTTCTTGCAAAATAATTCTCAATTCAAATTTGTACCCCCCTCCCTATATCATGTTGTAATAGTGTAGGATTTAAATTCTCGCACCTTTAAATACTTTTAATTATGCCATGATTAGACCTATGGTTTGTATGCAAAATCAAATTAACGAATAGTTTGACCTAATCCAAGATAACCGAGCATGAAAAACAAACACAATGCACACTTGCACCCCTAGGGTTTCAATCCACTTGTTGCCTTCAAAAATGGGCCATGATATGCATGTTAAGTACTTTGGCAAAACAAAAAAACAAAACAAAAGATCATAGTCCCTCGATGACGCTATCTGAGTTGCCTAAACAAAATGATCAAGTCCCTCAAGAAAATTGCCAAAAATACTTGACACTATTGCTATCATGGTCTATACGATGAGCCGCGTCTGTCCCGTTTAACATCCTAACACAAGGTTGTTCACCAAATACAATAGTGAAGCAACACTGTTAAAAGGGTTAAAAACATAAGAAAGATCTTTGAGTAAAATAGGATAGACAACTCTTAGTTACTTGATCAAAACTTGCAAAAAACATCCTTGCTATTTTCAAAACACACTTCACAACACGATTTCAAAACCCTACTTTCAAAACATTGAAAACTTTCCAAAAGACAAAAACATCTTTGTATACATTCAAACAAGAATCATTACAAAGGTTGCCACAACGATGACCTCTTTTCAAAGCATCTTTCAAAATCACACACAAAGCACCATTTCAAACAATTGAAGAGCACCATTTCAAACAATTGAAAAGCAAAATCAAGTGATCTAAGTAAGTAACTAAGAGCTCATGGATAACCATGGATAGAAAGGGTGTTAATACCTTCCCTTTCTATAATCTACTCCCCGAACCCAAGAAAACATCTCAAAGGTCTTTCCTGTGCTTTTTGACCTTTCCTTAGGATAAAATAAAAAGTCGGTGGCGACTCTTGCTAAACCGAAACATTTGCGAACACAAACGCAAAATCCCAAGTCAGTTCTCCCACTGTATCACAATAACCATTGACATGTACAAAGATAAAATTAACTGAAAACAATACACTCGCACATGCGCACTCTTAGGGTACACCTCACTTGGTTGCCTTCGAACGTGGTCATTGAGTAAAGGAAGTTTTAGAGGTTGCCCTCTTGTCCAAAGATCATAGTTTCCTCGAAAGGGTTGCCTCGGAAAAATGATCTAAGACATTAGGGTTACCGCTAAGGCATCCTAACATTGCTTTAGTGACCGCACGCCTCTTAATCGAATTGACCCTTAAAACTCCAACGATGAGGCTACCTACTCATCCATAGTGGGATAGCCCTGTCTAAAGGACATTAGCACAGATTAATTCCTCTTTCGAGTAGGTAGATGGTTCTTAAGTACTTGCTCCTTCAAAACAAAACAAAACTTTTCGCACTTACACCTTTCAAACAAAAAAAACTCTTTTCAAACCCACAAACACAAAGAAAAGCAATTTTGAAAACACAATGAGCAAGTACCTAAGAGCCCGTGGATAACCACGGATAGAAAGGCTGCTAACACCTTCCCTTTCTATAATTTACCCCCCGGACCCGAGAAACATCTCGAAAAAGGAATTTTTCTGTGCTTTTTTCTTTTCCTTGTTGGATAAAATAAAAGACGGTGACGACTCTTGCTTACCGCGACATTTTGCAAAAACAAACGCAAAACGCGAACCAACATTCCAAAAACAGTCAGTTCTCTCCCACCGTATCACACCAAGTGTTGATGGAAATATTTGATGGTTCTTGAGGCGGCAATCATAAGAATATTCTCCAATTTTTTTATTTTCAATCCCTCATTTTGCATGGAGCAATTCTTTTGAATTTTCCGGTCCATCGAGATGCCCTAACTTCTGCCTAAGTCAAGTTTTGATTTCCTTTGACTTAGTGGGCTTCTATTTTTTTTTTAAATTTCTTCCTTTTTTTTTGCTTTTGATATTGAAATTTAGTGACTGCCAAGATAATTGTTGTAAGCTTCATTTTCATCGTCTCCTTGATCTTGATTGATGTATTAAGGAGAAAGACGTTGTGGACTTTGTCTTTGTTGATTTCTCAATCTTGGATGATGAACGCGGGGAAGATGATGTGCCCGAATGTTTGCTTATATTTTTTCTCAATGATGTATCGAGGGAAGAGGTATGCTTGAACTTTTTGTTTAGAAAATCATTTCTCTTGGGAATAGAATGCGCCATTGCATTAATTGAAAGACTACCCTGCCCATGGTTAAGATTAAGGGTTTTTTCTTAAAATAGAAAGAACTCCGACTTCTGGCCCGAGGGAGTTAACTACGGGTTATCTCCTTATATCTCAACTATTTAGGAAATGAAACAATCCCTTACATCATCAGCTCAGTCTTACATTCAAAGCATACATCAGCCAAATTCAGTTATTTTATATTCATCATTCTCCCTCGAAGTTTGTTAAAGTTAATTTGAAAATGGAAAAGAAGAGTGGAAAATGGAAAGTCGATGATTATTTATGGAAAGTGATGATCGAGTGAAACAAATGAATTGACTTCAAAAACATGCATGCTCATTTTATTAGAATTACTAATCAAAAGATACAGATTTACACCAAATACAACTTAGCAACTTGGAAATTAAAATTTGAAATTTATAAAGTTTAATGATCCTAAAGAAGAGCTTCTTTGTTGATCCATTTGACTTTAGGAGATGCTTCTTAGTTCTTAGACTTGTTAGAGCATGGGGGTGACCCTTGACTCTTCTTGGTCATACCAATTTTGTTGATAGGGCAGTTACTCTTTATGTAGAGGAATCACCAATGGTAATGGTATTTGAGGCGCTGTGTAGGCCTGTAGCTGTCATGGTGAAGGGATGCCTTCTCTCTCCAATAAGACTTGTAGGACCAAGCTCCATTGAGTCTCCAATAGATAATCTCATTTTTCCACGGTTTCAGACTTTCTTGAGTTCGTTTGCGAGTACCAAGAAAACATCTAGTGTGTGGATAATGGTTGGATAAGGGCGAAGGTGGAAATGAATGAGACGTAAATGTATGAATGTATGGAAATGCATGGGTCTGCAAAAATGTTTTTGGATTTTGGTATGCGAAAAAGTTTCATGGATATGTAGTGTGGTGCAGACGTAGTATGTGAGTAGACGTAGAGGTACCTTATACAGGTCTAATGATGGAAATGATAATATCCTACACTGTCTCAGAGATTGAGACAGGCAGAAACTCTTTAAGGATAAAGATAGTGATGGAAACGCGGGTATCCTACACTGACTCATAGAATGAGACATATAGGAATTCCTTAAGGATTAAGGACCATAGAAGACGAAGAGGAATTCCTACAAGCTAGGGATTGTAACTGAGGAACGAGAATTCCTACAAGCTAGGAATTATGATAGACTAATGGACGGTTAGGGAATCCCTACAAGCTAGGAGTTATGACTTACAAAAGATAAACCCTACAGGCTAGGAATTGTAGTATACCAAAAGCAACCCTTGCGAGTTTAGGGATAGTGGAAATGGGATTATATGAATGGTATCCTTAGAAGGTAGGGTCCTAGTTTTGGCCTACGGATATTCTACCCTTCTCATAAGGTGGCTTCCTTAAGGGTATCATGAATAACACAAGAGGGAAAGGCACAAGGGCCTCCCTTAAGTGGAGCCTCTTTATAGACCAAAACTTTCGTCGTCTAGGTCATGAAAGGTCTCATCATGAGTTTTTGGTTTAGGGTTGTACAAAGAGTCATAGGTGTCATTCCAAAGTCCTACTTTCCAAGAGGATATCTCTTGATAAGTATTCCTTTTGCAGAATTCCATCGACTCTAGGCAAAGTCGTCACATAAACTCATAGGGATGATATATCCCCTTGGCTAATAGACGAACTTTCTTTCTAAGGGTTTTTTAAAATAATTTTTTAAAAAATTAAAATCCCGCCACACAGTAAATACAATAATAAAATAGAAAAGGAATAAATAAATGAATGAATAAATGAATAAAGGAAATAAAAAAATCCAACAAAATAAAAAACCCTAAAACCTAACGGAAAAACTTTTAAACCTAGGGTTGAAGTCCTCAGCAGAGTCACCAGCTGTTGCAATTGGTTTTTAAATCAGAGTCGTCACCCTTAATTTTTATCCTAAGGAAGGGAATATAAAGGAATAACCCTAAAAAGTTCGGAGATTCTAGGTTTGGACTCGATTCTAGACGAAGGGAAGGTGTTAGGCACCCCTCATCTACCTTGTTCACAAGGATACTAGGTTTAGAAGTGCGTTCTTATGAAATAGGGTTTTAATTATTAATTAGAGGAAAAAGGGGTTTTTATTTTACTTAGGGGAACTCGCCACGATTTTAATCGCATGCCTACAATACTATTCCTAAAATATATCCCAAAATCCAAAAAAAAAAAATTAACGAACAAAGAATTTGTAGAAAAGAAAATATTTACTTGTTATATTTAATGACTAGCTTAATAAGGCTAAAAAGATTTATATTTTATTTCTTTTTATTAACGTTAAATCCAGTCAAAATTAGATATGTGGTCAGATTTAATTAAGATTTAAAAATAAAATATACAAATTAATATACAACAATAACATAATAATGGTGAAAAACAAGTTTTCTTTATAACATTATGTTAATAATTGTTAACGATAACAACTACATATGATTAATAAAATTAAATATATTATTAAAAATAAGTTTTAAAATAAGAATTATGTATAAAATAATCATAGATAAAGAACAATTTAAATTTTGGATTCAGACATCAACCAAAGAAACACATCGAGCAATTATTCCAACAACAAGCAATCATGCACAAGTTTAAATAAGATGGTAAAAGAGAAATCAACCTGAAGTGTCGTGACCAAACTTAAGTTGTTTCCTCCAATCTCCTTTCTTCTTTCCTTTAGTACATAGATTTTTTCAGGTTGATGGATGCTTCAGGGTCTCTTTGTTGTTGTTCTTCGATGTGAAGAATAACAACTTTAGGAGAACTCTAATGAGTTGTTGATTTTCTAATTGTTGGTGAAATTGTTGATGATTCTAGATCTGTGAAATTGTTGATAAAATAAAATACTGCATATATATTATTATTTTTATAAAGAAAGAAAACCATGAGAAAATATCATTATATGGTTAAATAAAACAATAACAACAATTAAAAAATAATCAAGAGGCCTCATATGAAATCATCGGTCAAAAAATAGTAAAACAAACGCCAATAATATTGAGAAGAAAATTTGAAAAGAAAGTGTGTGTGTGAAAAGTTGTTGTGAGAAATTCTGGATGTCCCCGAAGTGTGAAATTATGGCCCTATTTATAGACTGTCAAAATCAGGTTAAAGGGAAAAAAAGAGAATTAAATAAATGAGATCTTTCTTGGTCAACAAGTTGACCAATCAGAAGCTGAGTATGACACAAATTGACACAGATTAACCAATAAGAATCAGTTATCTCGAAAAGAAAATATTTTTGGTATTTATTATGATTTTTACACTCAATTTTGATGAAAAGTGCATAAAATCAAATAAATAATTATTTGTTAAAAATGTCATAATTAAAATTAAGAAAATAATATTTAAATAATAAAAACACATGATTTTTGTGATTTTGAAAATAATTAGAAAATTGTTAGTAACAAAAAATATCCAAAGTGCATCCATTGAGATCGATCTATTTTTGGCATAATTTTGAAGATTGGAAATTGATTGAATATTTGGTCCATAATTTGATGAACAATATTATGAATCTAGCCTTGTTTATGACTATTCCAAATATTGAGATTGATTTGAAAAGATTAATTTGTAAGGTATTTTGACTTTTTTTTTCTCTTACCATCTGTGCTATGAGACTTATTCAAAAGTAAAAAGTCAATTGAAAGTATATGACAACGAACAATTATTTACTATTTTTACAAATAATTATTATATTTTCAAACAGACTTGAAAGCGAATTTTTATTAAAAAAAATCCTCAGAATGTTAATATAATTAAATTAAAGGAATTTTATACTCTGTAAAATCCAAGTTCAAAAATAAATTTGACGGTAACACTAAGGCGGACAAATTTGGGGTATGACACCTAGGCTAGCCATCATCACCCCTTTTTCTGATAGCACGTAGATCAAGACATGCGTGACACGCTAACTCTTCAGCTTTCGAAACCAAATAATTCCTCTCTCCGTGACTCAATACGCGCACAACACGATAATTGCTCAGAAAGAATGCTCGGCTATTCCCCTCCTCGCGAGGCGAACACAACGAGCATCCTTTATGCTCCCCAAACGAAGTCGACCCAGAAGCACCCCCATTTCGCATGCTAGTTCTAAGTCATCACTCTTATGCCCAGGAGCAACGACTTGGGGAGCTCTTGTTCTGGACTGGCCCAATGACTAGAAGTGGCCCAATCCGCTCCTGCAAATGGGCCGAAGGATGATCTTTGACTGGCTGGAAAGTTGAGGAGAAAAAGGGGTTGTACATGCAAGGCACTCCGATGATCAAGTAAGTGTGGGAGCAAAAAGATACAAGCAGAACATTAGGGTTTAAGGGTGAGATTGTGAATACCTGGCCCTCACATGTGTGAAGGTTTATATAATGTTCCCCCGTCGCGTAGCCATTGGTTCCTATTTTTGGGTCTAGATATGCGGGTCTGCAAAAATAGGTAACTGCTAGGACTGAGTTAAAACGAGCATGTATGCTCGTAAGTAGCCGTTTGTTCCGAGGAGGAAGATTACAAGCAGATGGTCGTTTTGATCGTTTCCTGGATGTTTGTCTGACTCATGTCTGACCGACGAGAAATATTTGTTGATCTTGTCAGGCGTGTATGTCGGGCATACCTGGTCAGATGATAATCGTCGTGGTCGACCAGATGTTGGGCCAGTTATCATCGAGTCGTGCCAAGGACAGAAATAAATTGGCTTAATTCTAGTCATTAGACCAATCTAGAATAAAATATAATATTTAATATATTTTTTAAAATAAAATATATTAGAGAACAGTCTTTTATTCGTCTTAAAAGTAAAATAAGAGCTATTAAAAAATAAATGTGTAATTTTAAAAATAAATTTAAATTAATTTCTAATAAATATTTTTTATTAAAAATAATTATAGTGAATATTAAGAGAAATAAAAGACTGTTTTATGTTTTCTATTTTTTATTATAGACCTGGTGATTTGTCTTGGTCCTTATCAAAAAAGTTTAAAAAAAATGATAACTTAAAAGAATAAAATAATATTTATGGTAATAATTTATAAAATAATTTAAAAAAATAAATAATGAATTTTTTTTGGCTAAATAAGAAAAATATAATCTTCATTAAAAATTGGTTTATTTATTTATTTCATACTTGCACTTTATATATTGACTCAAGTTTTAAAATTAAGATTTTCTTTAAAAAAATACATAAGATTCATATAATATGAATTTAGATTAGCAAAAATATCATATGAATGTAAAATTTCTATATTATATATTTATATTTATCCATCTTTCTTATAAATATTTAATATATAATAAAATAAATTAAATAAAAAGAATAATAAATTTATATTTTTCATAAGAAATTAGTGATTTCTATACATCATAATTATCTTGTGTTTTTTGTTAAAATAAATATTATATCAATTTTTAATATAAATGTTATCATTTTAGAGGACCTACACACCACAAAATCTTCACGTTATTTTTTAAATCTATTCCCTTTGAATTTAATTTTTTTAAATATATTTTATTATAAATAATAATATATAATAATAATAATATTAATAATAATAGCTAATTTATAGATAAAAATATATTATTTCATTTACTAAAACAAAACAAAAAATACATATTGTGAGAGTACATTAACTATTAAAATAATTTATTATTACAATTAATAAATATTTTTGTTATAAATATTATTTATAAAAAATATTAAAAATCTTTGTTTGTAATATAACATTTAGTTGTAATTTTGTATTAACGTGAACCAATATAAAAATTATAGTAAGTAAATAAACACAATCGCTATTCATAAAGTAAAATTGTATTAATTAATAATTAATTTTAATTTGACAACTATAGAAGGAAAAACAATTAACATGGATACTGACAATGAAAAATAAAGATAGAAATTGATATTAATTTGTTATGGGTTTGGCTTCTTGAGTTCTCATTTTATATTATTTTACTATTGTGAAAAATCAATAATAATTATATAAATTTAAATATATTAAATAATCATAAAATAATCGGTACAATAAACTTTTCATTTTAATTAATGATTCATATAAATTTTATTTGTCAACACATATACAATAAATTCAATCAATAATTTTTTTTTTACAATTTTAATTGTTAATATATATATATATATATATATATATATATATATATATATATATATATATATATATATATATATATATATATATATATATATATATATATATATATATATATATATATATATATATATGCAATAACTCAATCAACAATAAATTATTGAAAGACTAAAACTTAATGGAAGAAATAACTTTTGAGATTTACGAAATAAATAATTAAAGAGAATGTCTAATATTGGAATAAAACAACTATTGAAAGAATATTCATCTTTCGGTTTAGGTGATATCTGACAGATCAATTGCTGGTATAAAACCTATCTATCAAACGGATCAAATAATTTACATTAAAAATACGTTTTTGAGATCAATTGTTAATATAAAAACTTAATATATGTGTTTATTTCCTGCAAAAGTCATTCATCTTGTTTCTCTATCGGAAAAGATAAATATCAATCCTATTACATATTTTATAGGATCCATTCATCTTGTTTCTCTTTCTGAAAACATAAATATCAACCAAATTTCTAATATTCTTTTTCAAACAAATATTCAATAAAACAGCTAAAAAAACTAAAATTGACACAAAATACATCCAACAACAAATCAAATAAACATTCTAAAGAAATACCAAGAAGAATCTAGCAAAAAAAAATGGACATGACTATCCTTACTGTGTATCCACCCTGCATATGTTTCGGGAATACAATTAGTAATGTAAAAAGATAATGATTTGTATGAGAAATACAATTAATAATGAAAAAAGAAACTGATGGAAGTCTTCATCACATACAATTGGTACTACATGTATGACATAATAATATATAAATTAAAATCACCTTTATCATGAATATTTTCGGCATATAAATCCATCACCTTTATCACAACTCACTACTAGCTCCATCACACTATGTCCTCCATATTATTGTTTCTAAAATCATGTAATTGATTTCACAATGTGACTCAAGTTGAAATGAATAAAATGAATATTATATTAGAATTGCTACTAATGAAATGAAAAAACTTAACAAAAAGGATACACAATCAAGAGTAGTATGTTCACCTTCTGCACATTTGGGACTTTATCATTAATCAAATTTCCATATCGCAATTGTTTCTGCCATATTGCAATTACTTCCTCCATTCTAACCACCCGTCTCAGCTTTGGGCTCACTTCTGTGACTGCCACCCCCAATTGCATAAACCCAAAATAAATAAGACCAAGTAAAAAATGAAAATTAAATCACATAATGAGTATTTGAATCATGAGTGTTGAAATGTAAATCATGCACCTACTCATATAAGGCACAAAAGTACAAAAAAAATTAACCCTTTATATATAACATTTCTCCTCTCCTGTATCTCTCACTATAATTAATCATGTGTGGCGGAATTTGATTTATTTCAATGCCAAGTTCTTGTTCAATCCTATATCTGAACAAAAGATGGAACATATCAGCAACCTACATCCCGAATCTATAAAACTTATTCAACAACAACTATATTGCAAAAGAGAAGTATTTCTTAACTCATTGCTTCAAAGACAGCCGAATCATTATCTCTATATTTTTCCAACTCAACCTGCAAGCAAATGTAAAATATTATTTGACTGTTACAAAACTCATGCAATAAAGGTCAAACGTAATGCATTACTAACACATCATATGTAAGCCAACCTTCAATGTAATGCAACATACATATTCAAATCGAAAGAGAACTCAGCATGGACAGTCGAACGGATTTCACAGAATCAAGGATTTTGATTAGCATAAGAATATACAATATGATTAAAGGGTATTGAGCCTGAGATGCATACAAAACATGGCACAGACAATACATTGAAAAATATCATATAAACTCACCTCATTGTTCAAGCAAGAGATGTTAAGTGAAACTAATGATATGTAAGAATCAGAGAATTGGCTTAGCCAATGCCCACTAAGATCCTCCAGTTCACTCTCCTGCAAGTTCAATTCCTTCAAATTCCTACAATTCAAGAGAAAGTCTTTATCAATGACACTTCAGAAACAATATATCTCCTATGGTTTTTAAGAAGTAAACAATGTAGTAAACTAAATCACGCTGAACCAAATTTAACATCATTAGCAAACTCTTCAGTATTAACTGCTGGATAAAATAAAATTGGATACAATATGAAATTGGATATCTTCATCACGCGGTATAAGTCTCTGTCACCTGCTGAATAAAATAAAATTGGATACAATTATGAAATTGGATTAACATACCTCAGTTTTCCTTTAGGCAGCTTATCAACATCATATTTTGGGCTTAGAAGCTCGGCCATCTCACCTAGTCCAACCTAAAAGTACAGAAAACATAAGTGTGAGACTCTGAGAGAAGCCTTTAATGAACTCCTCTTCATCATCTTCTACGATATCATCAGATAGATCCAAAGACTTGTATCTATACTGAAATGGAATAATTCTGTCACAAAAACAATACCAAGCCCAAAGTGAAAAATATTGTTGGTTATAACTGACTAAATAGATAAACAAAGATAACAAAGGGAGAAGTTTCAAACATTTACAGAGAAACAATACAAACCTCCATCTTAAAACATTGATCCCACATAAACCATAACAACATAATATAAAAGTCAATTAAAAAAACGAAATGATGCTAAAATCGGAAAAAGGGACAAACCAAGAAGCAGCCACAAAACTTGATTGAGCAGAAGGAAGAATAACTTGAAGGAAAGAAAAATGGCCATAATAAGCCACATAGTGTAAGCAGATTCTTCCATTAGCAATATCAAACATCAAAACCTGAAAAATTCCATAACTTTCACAAATCAATTTTCCAATTTCATCTATAGATTAAGAAAAGAAACTAATAATGAAAATCTTCAAATTACATTAGCACCAGCTTCAAGTAGCTTCTCCACCAAATCTTTCACGAAATCCAACCGCCGTATCAAGGGCAGTAACAGTAGCTGAATGTGAAGACAAAGTGGCAAGAGCACTAACAGTATCAAAATTCATGGAGAAAACCTGGAATTATGTGGCATTACCAGAATTGTACTATAATGATGCATGGTACTTTATTTTTCATTTCAAGAACACTGAGGACAAGGAGAAGGTTATGTCATAGGGGCCTTATTTCATATATGATAAACCCCTCTTCTTCCTATACTGGTCAACAGACTTTGAGATCAAAGACGACCTTCTTCGTGTTCTTCCAATGTGGATCATATTTCCTAACTTGCCATTACATCTGTGGGAGGAGAGAAGCATATTAAAAATTGTGAGTGCAGTAGGAAAGCCCATCATGACATATGAATGTACTGCCAAGAAGCTTCGTATCTCGTATGCATGAGTCCTTGTAGAAGTGGATATAACACAAAAGTTGAGGGATAGAATTTGCATTAAAGATCACAATTGTAGAACCATGAAACAACAAATTGATTATGAATTGAGGCCTTTATAGTGCCACACATGCTTGAAAATAGGTCATGACTACGCTAAAAAGCATGGCCCTACTCAAAAACCACAGACAAATGTGTGGAAACCAGTGGTACACAAAGTGACTGAAGAGAAAAGTAGTGATCAGCCACCTGTAATAGACAAGGCCGAAGAAGGTGCAAGCTCAAGTGAGAACTATGTGGAAGAATGGAATTTGATTAGATCAGGAAAAAGAGATAAGAGTAAGCTACAAGGAAATCATACACCAACAAATAGGTGAATAAACAATTTTAAAACAACTTCACACACCTTAGGATTGGAGAAAGTTTGACAAGGGATCCCCATGTTCCATGATTGTTACATGGAATGTTAAGGGCCTAAACAAGGATGCTAGGCACAAAGATAATGGCTCTTATCTCTTAAGTTTTCAGGTGCCTATCGTCGCTCTACTAGAAACAAGAGTAAAGAAACATAATTCTGAAAGGATTAGAAAGAAATTTGGCCGAAGCTAGAAGAAATTCTAGTATGCATATACCATATGTCCTAAGAGATGTCGAGACACTAATATCTTATTGAAACACAATAACAAGTTAAGCACAATTAACAATACAGTAAATAAAAGAACATAAAAAGTTATTAACCCAGTTCAGTGTACAACAAAATCTACTATGTGGACTACCAAGCCATTGAGGAAGTTCACTAAATATTATCAGTTTGTAGACCCATAACAAACTATCACCAGTTTACAATCTACTCAACCTAATCACTACCCGTGCTTAACTTCTACCTAAGACTCACCTATGTATGAGATCCTTCTCAAATCCATTTCAATCATAACAATAATTATAAACACTAATACTTAGAAAGTTTCAGAAGACTTTCTTCAATGACACAAAATCATTCAATGCTTAAAAGCTTAAGAATGATTACAAAACTTACAACTCAAAGAAACAATCCTACTCTTATATCAAGATAATATTTGAGAGGCTTACAACTCACAAGAACACAAACCTTAAACTCTTACTAAAAGATAAAATATGTTCCACATTTGTATTAGGGTTGTAGCCTTCTTTTTATAACTTTGAATGGACTGGATTTGAGCTTCAAAAACGCAGTTGGTCAGTTGCTGAACATATGCAGAAACTTCGGTTTAAACATAGGACTTCAATCATATGTTTTCTAAAATGTATCAACATTTAAAGAAACAATTTTAATCTCCTTAATTCAGATAGAATATTTGATTCCTTAGTCTTTGACGACACATAGATTATTCTAATATTTCCAAAATATTCAGGATCTGTTAAAACATAATAAATCCAAGTGTACAGATGTAACATACAAGATGTCGGATAAACTAGATAGGACATCGTGTCCAACATGTTCTCTAAGAAAGTCTAGAACATCCTATTTAACTTATTGCTGCCAAATTGGTTTTACCAAAATTAAAGCCAATCATAAAAAATAGAGAATTAACAATCTCCCCCCCCCCCCCCCCCCCCCCTCCTTTGGCAAATTTTGGCTAAAACAAATTTACAAACCACGGTTCAGATTCCAGCAAAAAAACAAAGATTTGAAAATAAATCAAACACACACATCAGAGGCACAACAACATGAAAAAAGAATATCAGAAATAATAGCAACGGAAAAGAATAATTAGTGGAATCTGTAAGCACAACAACATTGAGAAGAATAAATCCTTGTAATATGGTGGAGAACTGACTTTTGGGTTTTATCACAAATGTTGTAGTTAACAAGAGTCGCCACCAAATTTTCTTTTATCCAACAATTAGGAAAGATGAAAAGAATAGGAAAGACCTTTGATAGATTTTGAGTTCAGGGGTAAGTTATGAAAAGGGAAGATGTTATCATCCTTTCCATCCGTAGTTATCTATGGGCTCTTAATAACTTAGCTCACTTTTGAAACTTGCTTTGTATGTGTATGATTTGTTTGAAAATATTTTGAAATGCCAATGTTAGGCTAACTTTGTAATAATTCTTGTATCAGTCCTCAAGAATTTACACAAAGTGTTTTTGAAAATATGTGTTTGATGTGTAAAAATGTACTTATTTTGTAAAAAAAGTTGTGAGCAAGCACTCAAGAGTTCTTACCCACTAAGGTCTTTCTTGTTATTTTACTTCTCCTTTGGAGATAGTATTATCCATATCATTAGTTGATAGGTAATCCTATCTATTGGATGTGAAGAGACATGCGTAGGGTCATCGTATGGTCATAGAAGGTAACATGTAAGGATACTTTAGCAATTGTATCGAAGGGACTATTATCATTTTGCTCGTAGGGTCATCGAGGGACTAGATCATTTTGTAGGCAACTCGGAGGGTCGTCGAGGGATTATGATCTTTATTCGAAAGGGAATATGATGATATTGTTGAATCGAGGGTCTTTTGCTAAAGTATCCCCACTTTCAAGGGACATGATCAATATTCGTAAGGCAACAAGAGTGGTTACCCTATAGGTGCAAAGTGTGCAAAGTGTGTATTTTCAGCAATTTAATCTTGGTAATTAGGGTTTTCTAGATTGCTTTTAGTCTTGCCATACAAACCCTAGTTACTAACAGTTAAATATGTACAAAACAATAAAGTGCATAAATTTAAACCTAAGTTGTTACATGACTTTATGAGAGATACATAGGTACAAAAAATACAGGAAAATAAATCTACGCTATTACATCCTCGGAGCAGATACATAATAGGAAAAATTGCAAGAACAGTAAATCTACGCTATTACATTGATAGTGCGACCTATACAGTTTTTCTAGGAATTTAAATAGCAATGAGAAAAAGAATATTTAGAAAAATATTTTAAAGACCTAAAATCTAAGTGTTAATGTTTTTGGTATTTTTGTAGAAAATAATTTAAGTGATAATAATAGTAATTAAAACTTAAATTCTAACTTATTTTAATGTTAATAAAAGAGCCAATTTAATTAGTTAGTAAAAAATATATTAAAAATTAATTACTAATTAAAAAATATAACCATAATTTGTTATAGTTTTGAAGAAAAAAAAGATTAGATTAGTTAATTAACAAATAATTAGTTAAGAAAAATGGAAAAGGAATTAGAATTAGTAAAAATAAGAAAAATAAGTGCATGGGGTGGGACTTGAATCCACGCCATTGACCTCACAAGCATGCCTTCTGTGATACGGTGGGAGAATTGATTTGAGGGTTTTGCGTTTGATCGCAAATGTTGCGGTTAGCAAGAGTCGCCACCGACTTTTCTTTTATCCAAAAGGAAATGTGAAAAAGCACAGGAAAGACCTTTGAGATTGTTTCTTGAGTTCGGGGGGTAGATTATGAAAAGGGAAGGTATTAGCACCATTTTCATCCATGGTTTTCCATGGGCTCTTAGTTACTTGCTAGATCACTTGCTTTTTGTTTGAAATTGTGCTTGGTGTGGTTTTTGAAAGTATTTTGTAAAGAGGCCATTATTTAGGCAATCTTTGTAATGATTCTTGTTCGTAAGAATGTATACAAAGATGTTGATCTTTTGAAAATATTTTCAAATTTGTAAGATGTTTGGAAGTGTGTGTGATTGCTTTGAAAATAGCAAGGATGTTTGTTTTTGAAATGAAGCAAGTAATTAGGAGCAATCTACCTACTCAAATGTGTTTCTTGTTTATTTTCTTTTCCTTTGACATTGTTGTATTACCATTGATTTGGTAAGCAACCATATCTTTGGATGTAAACGGGACGGACGTGGGTCATCGTATAACCATGATTAGCAATGTTGCAAGATATCTTAGCATTCTTTTTTAGGGACTAAGATCATTTGTAAGGTAACTTAGATAGCGTCATAGAGGGACTATGATCTTGTATTTGCTTGTTTTTGCTAAGATACTTTACATGTGTAATATGGCCATTTCGTATAAGACAACCAAGTGGAATAACCCTAGGGGTGCTTGTGTGCAAGTGTATCATTTTCATGCTTGTTTTTGTCTTGAATTAGGGTTTTCTAGGTGTTGATTTTTAGTCTTGTCATACAAGCCCTAATTACTAGCATATTATATAAAATCGATAAATTGCGAAATTTAAAGTTACTACGCTATTACAACATTTGTGAGGAAGGGGTATACAATTTGTAAATGGGGATTGCAAGAATTTAAACCTAATTAGTCTATTACAACCATATTGAATTGATATGAATATATAAGGAATTAAATAAATACAAAGTATAAAAACGAATAAATGTACAAGGATGCAAAATGTAAAGAAAATGAATTTTGTTTGGTTTTCATGAAAAAGATTTGGTCTTTAACCTAATTAAATAAAGAAAATAGTTAATTAAGTTTGAATTTATTAAAAAAATATTTTAAAAACCCTGATTCTATTAATTAATCAAAAGAAAATAAGTTTGAGAAAAGTATTTTTTGGTATAGTTTTTTTTATATTAAAAATAATGTATTTTAAATAGTGTGAAAAAATAAAATCATAATATTAATTAAGTTTATAAGATTTACTTAATAAAATAAATAAAGTATAATAAATAAAAATATTTTTATTTATGGAAAAATAAAATAAGATAAGTCAAAATATAAAATATATCATTTTTGTATTTTTATGATTTTTAGTATTTAAAAAATATATTTAAGAAAAGAAAAATAAAATAAATAAATAAGTAATAAAACTTGGGACAGGGGGTGTCAATGGGAAACATGGAGGTCAACTAGCAAAATAAAAATAAGCCAGGCCCAAAGGACCCAACGCCTGCCAAACAAAAAAAGTCAAAATTGTAAAAATATGAAGAAAAAAATGCAAAAGGGTACCACTAGGGCTCAAACCCAGGTCCCATAGGTTACAGGCGCACGCTTCTACCACTGAGGTGGCTATACATCCGTTAATACAAATTAAACAATAAATATGTAAGGCAAAACGTGTTCTGAAGACTTCATCTTCAACCTCCATCCAGACCAACTGTAACTTGCTTATTTCTCATCAAAAATGAAAACTGTAAACATGAAACTTGTAGCAAATTTTCTCACGATTCCAGAAATGTAAAGTATTAAAACTATAGATCAAAGATAAGCAAGAATTTTAATGGCCCTAATCTGAACCCTAAAAATTTCAGTTTCAAAAATCTCTAAGCTCATGCAAAATTAATGGAAACTAAGGACATGGTTAGCTTCAGGGCAATGCTATCTACATGTTTTATTCACAAATAAACTATTGATGATGCTTGTATGAAGAGTTCCAAGTTGAGAAAACTTACCTCAAAACTGGAAATTGTGTTTGGAGTTTGAGCTTGTTTCAAGTGATGGTGATGATCAGGTTAGCTTCCTTGAGGTCCTAGGAAGCTAATGCAATGGTTTGCTTGAGTTGAGAGTGGCTGAAATAACTTGGAGAAGTCAATTTGCAATGTTATGTTTTTGGTTATGGAAGATGGGGTAAATGATGTTACAGAAATGAAACAGGGACAAGTTATATTTTCAAATAAACTATTGATGATGCTTGTATGAAGAGCTCCAAGTTGAGAAAACTTACCTCAAAACTAGAAATTGTGTTTGGAGTTTGAGCTTGTTTCAAGTGATGGTGATGATCAGGTTAGCTTCCTTGAGGTCCTAGGAAGCTAATGCAATGGTTTTCTTGAGTTGAGAGTGGCTGAAATAACTTGGAGAAGTCAATGTGCAATGCTATGTTTTTGGCTATGGAAGATGGGGTAATTGATCTTACAGAAATGAAACAGGGACAGGGACAAGTTATATTTGATGTATAGGAGCTTTAGGAACTAAAAGGCCAAAGAACGCACGAGGGAAATAGAAGATACAAGTTCAAGGTCAGAACCTGCACAAAAATGGAGTTTTTGTGCAATTTTTGGCTAGAGGGAATTTTAGAGAGTTTCAGCTTTGCAAAAATCATGTCCTAAGTTGCATAATAGTGTCTCAATGTATAGGAAAAAGGTTTTGAGAGCTTGGGTGATCAGAAGTACAAGTTCACATGTTATGGCTTTTTGACTTGTTTTTGAAGCAAGCTTGACAAGCATTGTTCCAAGGCAAGGTACAAGGCTATCTAAAGTGGTTAGGCACTTTAAACATGCTTATCTGATTGTGTATAGGATGCTTTTGCAGAAAAAACAAATGCAAAGCTCAAGAGAAGTTGACTTTGTGATTAAAGCCACTTTACTAGAATGACAATGTTACTTTGTGCCATTAATGGAAATACAACTTGGATAAAGCTTGAATCAAGTGAATAATAGCTCAAAAGCAAGTGTAATCTTTTGATTATGGAGAGATCTTGTGGTTTAGAGGCCTGCAAAACAAGATTGTGCAGCATAGGTTTGAAATTGAATTCTTGTTCATCACAAAATGCCTTGTAATTCAAGTGACAAAACCCTAACTTCATCTCTTTGATTCTCCATACTCAAGAATGATATCAAGGAGTTCTTTGACATTTTGGAAAGCTTGCAATGTGATATACAACCCATATTTGAATTGATTTTGAAGATTCCCCTTGGAACTATATGAAAAAGTGCCATGAAGTTGGGTCAAAATCCTGACCAAATTAGGGTAAAATTTCAATAAGTGTTTAGTTTCATGACCCTATGTTCTTGAAATTATAACTTGATATCCAAGAACTTTTGGAAGAAGTTGTGTGAAGAAAATTTTTAGATTTCATGGAGATCTACAACTTTCATGTTGGAAGTTTCTTTTGAATCATCTTGCATCGTGGTAAAAATTTGGCTCAAAGTTATGAAAAAAACATGAATTTTCAACACTTAGAAAAATTTCTAAGTTTAGAAATTTTTACTTTTCAAAATGAAATCTTGACTTTTTGATTTCTTGATGAATAAGTTTCATATTTTGACATATTTTGATGAATCATGATCTTTGGCACTTGAATTTGACCAAAAAGTCAAAGTTTGACTTTTCAGTATACAATTGACTTTTGATTAGTTGACTGCAAAATTCATCTGTCAATCCAATGGACTTGCAATGTTTTGAACTATGTCATTAGGTTAAAATGATACAATTGGACTCTTGAGATCATGCCTTAAACCAATTAGCCATTTGCTAGGTCAAAAACCAAGGATTGCCTTTTCTCAATCAAAACCCTAATTTTGACCATTTTGCCCTTTTTGAGATTTGATCAAATTTCTTGAGGAGTTGTGGTCCAAACTTGATCAAATGATACATATGAGTTTATAATGTTGATATGGATAAAAAATTATGAAGTTTTACTGTAAATTGGCCATAGTTGACTTTTCCCCGATACAATTGATTTTTAGGTCAATTGCTCAATTGACTGATCAAAAGTGTGATCCAAGGCTTGAAACTTGGCATGAGTAATCTTGGGGGTCCATAATGATGCATGAAATTCATATGAAGCATTGGAAGTTTAAAAATCCTTGTGCAATCTCAAACCCTAATTTGGGTCATCAGTGCATAAGGAGGTGACTTAAGCTGATCAAACCATAATGCAGTCTTGAGCCCAAGGAGATCTTGTGAGAAACTTCTTGATAAGTGGGAGGGGAAATTTTGGGGTACAATAGCTTCCCCTATTCAATCTTCTTAAGCCTGAAGAGTTAGATTGGCATGTTTTGCCATTCGTGACTCGAAGGTCGAAGATGATTGGACACTAGAGTGCCCAGAAATTTGCACTCGGTGATGTGATGGTTGAGGGAATGGGATTAAAGATGCCATTTGGAGAGGTGATAGAAAGTTGCAGGAGATGGGCTCGTAGATGCCATCCAAGAGTGATTGTTGAATTGTAATTTGTAAGCTGAAAGAATGAGTATCAGGATGGCGTCCGTGTCTGGAGCGTATCTGAACTGTATCTGAAAGTTGACTCTGAATGATTATCAGAATGGCGTCCGTGTATGAAGCGTATCTGTATTGTATCTGAAAGTTGAATTTGAATGAGTATCAGGATGGCATCTGTGTCTGGAGTGTATCTGTACTATATCTGAGAGTTGAATTTGAATGAGTATCAGGATGTCATCCGTGTCTGGAGCATATCTGTATTATATCTGAGAGTTGACTCTGAATGAGTATCAGAATGGCGTCCGTGTCTGGAGCGTATCTGCACTGTATCTGAGAGTTGAATTTGAATAAGTATCAAGATAGCATCCGTGTCTGGAGCGTATCTGAACTACATCTGAAAACTTTGAACATTGTTAATGGTAGCTGTTAACCTTATCCTGAAAAGGGTAAAATGTTAGCTAAAATGTAAAGTCATGTTGTATGAAATGCATGGTATGATGCATTTGTGTAACCAATGTTTATGATATATGGGTGCGATGTATGCGCATGTGAGCTAATTCTGCTGTATTGCTATTGGATTGGGGAAAATAAATCCTTGTCCGCTGCTGAGGATTATAAGTCTTCATGTTGTGAAGTTTGAAGTGCTGATGAATTTCCCTTAGAGAAATAAACCCTGTTGTAAGGGAAATGCCGTGTATTGTTTGAAAAGTCTTGGTTGGGGAATTCTAAGAAATTTGGATGACTTCTATTGGGGATTGATAATTGGAAGCTTTGTTCCACTGGGGATTAAACTGCACATTGTGGGGAATTTTATGGAGATAAACTTAGAGAGATTTCCCTATCCCTTAAAGCCATCAGCGATTGTCTTTTATTTTGTTTATTTGTAACCAGTAATTATGTTCAAATGCATATGTTCAACAATGAATCATTGAATGTTTTTGTAAACAAAACACAAACGAAAAGAAAAACAGATAGTTTTTGCACTTTCAAAAGGGATATATTTGTATTGACTTTGAGTAAGTATTTTTGTATAATGAGACAAACATTCTAGTAAGATAATGCCGTCGTAAAAAAATGAAAATTTTAATACAAAGAAAAGATATCTATGTGTAATAATCACATGGGATTCCCATTCTGCTATAGCCTTTGTGTCTCTGAGTATCTTGTCTATTTGTTGCCTCGTCCGAAGATAATTGAATTGATCAGAACCTCTAAATTTGCAGGTTGTCCTAAGGTGATCCAACGGGACATAGTCATACGCTTTAATTCCCTAACTTTTTCCCGGACCGCCCTTTCGGGTTTTCAGTCCACCGGGAAACCCTTTTTTACCCAAGTCGCCCTTTCGGGTTTTCAACTTGTCGGGTGTATAGATTTTTTTGGTTTTATCCCTAATTTTTTCCCGAACCTTTTTGGTTCGCCGGTATGCCCTTGTTTTGCCTAGGTGTGTCAACCTAGCGGGTCTCTTATGCGTAGTATTTTTTTACTATATCTGCATTCGTAGGGTGCGGCAGGTCGTCGCCATCCATGGTGGTCAAGATCATTGCTTCACCCGAGAATATGTTTTTGATTACAAATGGTCCTTCATATGCAGGAGTCTATTTTCCCCTGGGATCACCTTGTGGAAATATGATATGTTTGATCACCAGATCCCCAACTTGATAACTTGGCGTCTGACCTTTCGTTGAAAGCCTTGATCATCCATTTTTGATACATTTGACCATGGCAGACATCAGTAAGCTTTTTCTCATCAATCAAGGTGAGTTGATCAAGTCGAGTCTGGATCCAATCTTCTTCATTCAGCCCCGCATCCTTCATAATTCTTAGAGAGGGGATCTGGACCTCAATAGGCAAGACAGCCTCCATGCCATATACCAGAGAGTAGGGTGTTGCCCCGGTTGATGTGCGTGCCGTGGTACGATATCTGTGGAGAGCGAATGATAAAATCTCATGCCAGTATTTATATGTGACTGTCATTATCTGTATGATCTTTTTAATGTTCTTATTTGTGGCTTTGACAACACCAGTCATCTTCGGCCCGTAAGGGGAAGACTTGTGATGCTGGATTTTGAATTGCTCATACAGGGCGGTGATCATAGTATTGTTCAAATTCGTACCATTGTCTGTAATGATCCTTTCCGGGATACCGTAATGACAGATGAGATTCTGCTTGATGAACCGGGCGACAACATTCTTGGTAACATAAGCGAAAGAAGCTGCCTCCACCCATTTTGTAAAATAGTCAATGGCCACTAATATAAAACGGTGTCCATTGGAGGATGTTGGCTTGATTTCCCCAATCATATCAATCCCCCACATAAAAAATGGCCAAGGAGCTGTCAAGACATTCAGAGGAATCGGAGGTACGTGGACCTTGTCAGCATAAATCTGACACGTGTGGCAGGTTCGAGAGTGTTGATAGTAATCTGCTTCCATGGTAGACCATTAATAGCCTGCTCGTAGGATTTTATTTTCCATTGTATACCCATTGGAATGGGTGCCAAAAGTTCCTTCATGTAACTCAGCCATGATCCTTTCAGCTTCAACCTTGTCTACGCACCGAAGTAACACAGAATCATGGTTGCGTTTGTAAAGAATGTCATTACTAAGGAAGAATTTAGAAGAGAATCTCCTTAAGAACTTCTTGTCGTTTACTGAAGCTCCTTCTGGATATTCTTGAGCCTCGAGATACCTCTTGACTTTGTGAAACCAAGGCTGGTCCACTACTTCTTCAGTATTAATCTCGTGATAGTGTGCTGGTTCCTCCATTCACTCGATAGTGATCTCGGGAGCCTCGTTATCCCATTTAAGTTTAAACATATATGACATTGTAGCTAGTGCGTCTGCTAGCTGATTTTCTTCTCGTGGGAAATGCTCGAAGGTAATCTTCTCAAAATATGGGAGCAACGTCAAAACATGTTCTTTGTAAGGGATAAGGTTAGGGTGTTTGGTGTCCCATTCCCCTTTGATCTGGCTAATAACCAAAGCTGAATCTCCAAATACATTCAAAGATTTGATCCCCAAGTCTATGGCAGCTTTGAGACCAAAGATGCATGCTTCGTATTCCGCCATGTCATTTGTACAATTAAAGCAGAGTCTTGCCGTAAATGGAGTATGACATCCTTCCGAAGATATGAGTACAACACCAATACCATTTCCGAGTGCGTTAGATGCCCTGTCAAAAACCAGGGTCCATCGGGATCCTTGTTCAGGTCTGTCATATGGTCTAAATTCTTCATAGTTGTTTACCATCATGATATCTTCATCTGGAAATTCGAACTTCATGGACTGGTAGTCTTCTACAGCTTGGTGAGCAAGGTGATCATCTAGTACACTACCCTTTATTGCTTTCTGGGTAGTATATTGTATGTCATATTTCGTCAGGATCATCTGCCATCTCACTATTCTCCCAGAGAGAGTAGGTTTCTCGAAGATGTATTTTATTGGATCCATTTTAGATATCAACAGGGTAGTATGGGTCAGCATATACTGTCTTAGCCGGCGAGCAGTCCATACCAGAGCGCAGCAAGTTTTCTCGAGCAGTGAATATCTTGTTTCACAGTCGGTAAACTTTTTGCTCCGGTGATAAATAGCGTGCTCTTTTCGGCCAGACTCGTCATGCTGCCCCAGCACACACCCTTGAATTTTCCAAAATGGTCAGATACATGATCAATGGTCTTCCCTCGACTAGTGGCATTAAAATAGGAGGCTCTTGCAGGTAATCTTTGATTTTGTCAAAAGAATTTTGGCATTCATTATTCCATTTGACTACTTGATCTTTCTTTAGTAGTTTGAAGATTGGTTCACAAGTAGTTGTCAGGTGAGAAATGAATCTAGCAATGTAGTTTAAACGTCCCAAGAATCCTCTGACTTCCTTCTCAGTACGAGGAGCATGCATCTCTTGTATCGCTTTTACCTTGGCGGGATCCATATCAATACCTTTATTGCCGATGAAAAAGCCTAGGAGTTTACCATACCTTACTCCAAACGTGCATTTATTGGGATTTAACCTCAGCTTGTACTTCTTTAGTCTCTCAAACAGTTTTTGTAAATGATCAAGATGCTCTTCTTCTATTTTAGATCTAGCTATCATGTCGTCCACATAGACCTCTATTTCGTAATGTATCATGTCGTGAAGTAAAGCTACCATGGCACGCTGATAGGTTTCCCCAGCATTCTTCAGTCCGAATGGCATCATCTTGTAGCAGAATGTGCCCGACTGTGTGATAAATGTTGTTTTCTCCATGTCTTCAGGCGCCATTTTAATTCGGTTCTAGCCTGAGAAACCGTCCATGAAGGAAAACACTTTGTGATGTGCCGTATTGTCAACTAGAATATCAATGTGGGGAAGTGGGAAAACATCCTTAGGGCTTGCCCTATTCAAATCTCTGTAGTCCACGCACATTCGTACCTTATCGTCCTTTTTGGGCACGGGAACAACATTGGCAACCCACTGCGGATAGAAGGTGATGGCCAAGAATCCAGCATTGAATTGTTTCATGACTTCTGCTTTAATCTTCTCCGACATATCTGGTCGCATGCGAAGGACCTTTTTTTTTACTGTTGGGTAACCCTCTTTTATAGGTAGACGATGTACCATAATATCTGCATCAAGTCCTGGCATGTCTTCATACGACCAGGCAAAGACCTCAACATATTTGTGTAGCAACTGAATCAGACGCTCCTTGACACTGGGTTCCAGATTGGCACCTACCTTGACCTCTCTTTTGTCTTCCTCGACACCTAGGCTGATCGTATCCACGGGTTCCTCGTGGGGCTGAATGGTCCTCTCTTCTTATTGTAGTAATCTGGAAAGTTCCCCTGGTACTTCACAATCTTCCTCACATTCGTCTTCGGCTTGGTAGATTAGATTTTCAGAGTCACAAAAAGCCATAGCATAACCATTATCCATGGGATCCCGAATGGATGTAGACCTGCATTGTGAGTGTGAGTGTGTGTAAAGGTATAGCTATCTTTGAAAGAAATGAAAATGTAAAAAAGGAAAAACAATGAGCACAAAGTTTGTATGCAAAACGTCCATGATTCATTGATGTCATATGGAAATGAGATAATAACCCTTACAAATGGACCATTGTGCCTCGGGTAAGACACAAGGTTTTAAGAGTCTAAATTGTTTTAATATTACAGATCCAACAAAATGTAAAGACAAATTACTGTGGGATAAAAGTGATCGGGACAAAGTCTCTAGCCTCCCAGTTGCCGAGCCTTCCGCTGACAGTTGGGAAGATCCAATCCTCCAGGTTGCAGCTGTCTTCATCATCTTACACTGTATTGACTTCGCGGTTGTTGTTCTTCAAAGGTGGTCCTCTGGCACGAGCGCGGCGCACAACCTTCTGGGCACCTAAAGTGAAACCTAGGCCAAACTCGTCAGATTTGTATGAGATATCCGGGAGTTTCCCCCAGATAGTGCACCCACCTTCTTCTATCACTGTCTTTGCATCCTTCAAAGATGACATCCTGAGTGGAGGCCTTGTGATCTTGGGAACAACCTTGGTTGCTGCCACTTCTTGCGGGACTTCTTCAAAGTGTTGGAATGGAGTTTCAATAAATTCACCATCTAATTCCACATATCTGAAGGAATTGAGATGGTTGATCATATACTCTTCTTCTCCATGAACGGTGATAATTTTCCCTTGAATTGGATACTTCAGCATTTGGTGCAACGTAGAAGTAATAGCGCCAGCATTGTGAATCCATGGTCGGCCTAGCAAGCAGGAATATGAAGGGATAATATCCATTACATAAAAGGTTGAATCAAATTTTTAGGTTCCAACCTTTATGGGGATATCCACTTCCCCATGCACCATCCTTTTTGAGCCGTCAAAAGCCCTCACTACTATGTTACTTGGTTTCAATGTCAATCCCTCGCAGTCAAGCCTGTCAAGAGCCTTTTTAAGCAATACATTCAGATATGAACCAGTGTCAACCAACACATGAGCCAGAGTCGTGCCCCTGCATTCCACTGAGACATGTAATGCCTCATTATGCTTCCTCCCTCTTGGCGTTAAATCAGCATCCGAAAAACCTAGACCATTATCTGCAGTCAAGCTGGCTACGCAGTCTTGGAACTGATCGGCATATGTCTCTTGGGGTACATGGGCAGTTTTCAGGAATTTTACCAAGGCTTTTGCATGCGCCTCGGAACATAGTAGTAAAGCCAACATGGAAATTTTAGATGGAGTTTGCCCCAGTTGCTCAACTACATCGTAGTCGCTTCTTTTTATGATCTTCAGAATTTCCTCCATCTCTTTCCGGTAGGTCTCAGGGATAGCTAATGATTGTGCCTTCGTCCGGACAGGCTCAATCAGAATATTTTTACCTCGAGTCTCGGTTGACTCGACAGCAGGAATGTCAGTAGGAGTGATAGCAGGGATTGTAATAGCTTTGTCAGTTGGAGTATTGGTGGAGATGATTGTAGGACTGGGAAAAACTTTTGGAGGAGTAACAACAGGAATGATTATGGGTCCAGAAACTGCTTTTGGGGGAGCAATTTCTGGAGAGAATATCCTTCCGCTTCGGGTAATCTTGCTAGTCCCTGCAATATTACTAATATCAGAGTCAACTTCCTCAGAACTTGAATCTTCGGCGGCTGGCCAATCTTGGTTGATACCATGGTAGTAGACATCCCCTCCATAATTCCATGGTATGGTTTTGTCTGATGAATACGGGACTGGTCCAGGCATTGTAATTATCAAAGGAGCTGCTTTTGGAACTGATGTAATCCTAACGGGTCTTTTGGTGGAGACCCTGGAAGAATTGGCGGAAATGGTAATGATGGAAACATCATTAAAAGGAACAGGTGGAACAGAAGTCTTTTCAAACAAAATTCCCTTGTTATCTATTAGGCACTGAACGTCTGCTTTCATCAAAGGACAGATGGTTGGTGAGGACAAACAGAAATGGCAGCTTTCATCACAGCCTGTGAATACAATGGAATTTAATAAGTTCTTTTTTATAGTCAAGAGTAGGGTCACAAGTTCATCAGCTGAAGTAACAAACATATTTTCTTCAATGGCGTTGGTAGCATGGCCATGTTTGGGCATAGGGGCAGAAATGTCATTTGGTTTTTCGGGCGCATTGAATTCAATATCTTTGGCTTCAATGAGATCTTGTACTTTGTTCTTTAGAGCCCAACAATTGTTAGTGTCATGGTCGGGACTCTCAGAGTGGTATGCACAGTGGGCATTAGGATGATAGTGAGGAGATGTTGTGTTAGGATCCTTTGGAGCTTATTTCAAAGTCACTAGGTTGGATCTTAACAGATGTGGAAATACTTGAGATAAGGTCATGTTAATTTTGGTGAATTATCTGACTGGTCTTTCCATCCTTGGTTGGTTATTTCTTTGTTGATCAGGCGCAGGCTTAGGAATCATAACAGCCCCCACCATCGAACGGCGTTCGGCCCTATCTTGATTTCTCTGAGGATAAATAGCAACCACTTCTTTCTTTCTGATAAATGGCTTCCTTACAACAGTAGAGGGTGCATCTTTTTTAATCTTTCCACTTTTTATCTCGGCTTCTATCCTCTCTCCGGTCAATATCAGTTCAGTAAAACCTGCCGATGAACTCCCAATTAGGTGATTGAAGAAGGGACCAGACAAGGTGCCCAAAAACATGTCTACTAATTCTCTTTCAGATAGGGGAGGTTGAACTCTTCCAGCCAAGTCTCTCCATTTTTGCGCGTAGTCCTTGAAGCCCTCACTTGAAACCATGGCCATACTTTGGAGTTGAGTACGGGTAGGCACAAGATCAGCATTGTATTGGTATTGTTTGTAAAAGGTTGCGGCAAGATCTTCCCAATTATGAACATTGGCTCTTTCTAAATGATAAAACCAATCGAGTTGAGTTCTAGACAGACTGTCTTGGAAGAAGTGTACCCATAAGTCTTTGTCAGCGGTATGGGGCTAGATTTTCCTCACATAGGACCGGAGATGCATTTTGGGGCACGAGACTCCATCATATTTGGAAAACACAGATGCTTTAAATTTTGGAGGAATGACAATCCCCGACACTAACCCCAACTCCTCAAAGTCCAAGCCAGGCACTTTTTGGATTTCCATTGCACTCAATCGTTCTTCTAGATGCTTATACTTGTCATCAACTGGAGGGTATTGTTCTTCATAATAGTCTTCTTCTTCCTCTTCCTCTTCTGACTCTGACTGGATAACTGTTTCTTTTCCCTTCCCATCTTGATTGTTGTGATACGGTGGGAAAACTGACTTGGGATTTTGCGTTTGTGTTCGCAAATGTTTCGGTTTAGCAAGAGTCGACACCGACTTTTTATTTTATCCTAAGGAAAGGTCAAAAAGCACAGGAAAGACCTTTGAGATGTTTTCTTGGGTTCGGGGAGTAGATTATAGAAAGGGAAGGTATTAGAACCATTTCTATCCATGGTTATCCATGGGCTCTTAGTTACTTGCTTAGATCACTTACTTTGCTTTTCAATTGTTTGAAATGGTGCTCTTCAATTGTTTGAAATGGTGCTTTGTGTGTGGTTTTGAAAGATGTTTTGAAAAGAGGCCATCATTGTGGCAACTTTTGTAATGATTCTTGTTTGAATGTATACAAAGGTGTTTTTGTCTTTTGAAAAGTTTTCAATGTTTGGAAGTAGGGTTTTGAAATTGTGTTGTTGAGTGTGTTTTGAAGATAACAAGGATGTTTTTGCAAGCTTTGATCAAGTAACTAAGAGTTATCTACCCTATTTTACTCAAAGATCTTTCTTATGTTTTTAACCCTTTTAACAGTGTTGTTTCACCATTGTATTTGGTGAACAACCTTGTGTTAGGATGTTTAACGGGACAGGCGCGAGTCATCGTATAGACCATGATAGCAATAGTGTCAAGTATTTTTTTGGCAATTTTCTTGAGGGACTAGATCATTTTGTATAGGCAACCAAGGTAGCGTCATCGAGGGACTATGATCTTTTGTTTTGTTTTTGTTTTGCCAAAGTACTTGACATGCATACCATGACCCATTTTTGAAGGCAACAAGTGGATTGTAACCCTAGGGGTGTAACTGTGCATTGTGTTTGTTTTCATGCATTGTTATCTTGGATTAGGTCAAACTAATTGTTGATTTTATTTTGCATACTAACCCTAGGTCTAATCATGGCATAATTGAAAGCATAAAGGTGTGAGAATTTTAAATTCTACACTATTACAACATGATATAGGGAGGGGGTACAAATTTGAATTGGGGACTATTTTGTAAGAAATTAAATCTTAAATTATTACAACCAAATTGAATGTACAAGGCATAATATTTAAATGTACAATATTTAAATAAATACAATAAATAAATATTAAATAAAGTGTATTATGCAAAAAAATGTTTTTATGTATGTAAAAAGTATTTTTAATGTGAAATGCTAATAAATAAAAAGTTAATTTCAATTATTTTATTTTTTAGGGCAAAACCCTAATTTCTTAAATAAATAGTATTATTTATTATTTATATACAATAATGTATTAATTGATACAAAAATATAAGTATATTGAAAAATGGTATTTTTAGTATAAAATATTAATAAAAATAAAAATGTATTATTTTTGTGTTTTTTGTCCTAATTAATTAATAAGATATGTATACATATGTATTAAATATATTAAATATATTAAGTGTGTATAAAAAATAAAATAAATTATTTACAAAAGGTATATTTTTCAAGAAAATGTTTTCAAATGTGTATAAAATAATAAATGAAAATAAGCATATTTTTCACATTATTTTTTTTTAAGTTTTAATAAAAAGAATATAAAGTATTTAAACACTTTTATACTAGTAAAATAAAAATAAATATCAAATAAATATGAAAAAAATATAAAAATAATTTTTTGGCATTTTTTATATTTAGACATAAAATAATAAAGTCAGAATAAAAATAAAAATACAAAAATGACAAATATACAAAGAAACGGGCCAGGGGGGTGTAAACTGAAAAGGCAGGTGTTAGAAGTAAAAACAACCAGGCCCAGCCCAATCAACTTCATCTTCTTCCTCAGTTCAAACCAAAACGTGCGCTTTGTACACAAAATGCTATCTCCTGATTCCTTTCTTTTTTGACAAAACTCATAACATGAAACTTGTAGAGCATCAAATAACGAACCTAACCATATAAAAAACTTAAGCTAACTCTCAAAGACCAGAGAGAATTTCTCTGGCCCTAATTCTTAACCTAGTTTTTTCAAGAAGTTCATGAACAAAATTCTTCTAGCACGATTAATATAAATGAAAACTAAGCACATGTATGGTTTCAGGGCTATGAATACAACATCTTTCATTCACAAACCTAAGTCTAACTATTCCTAAATAGAGAGATAGAAGTTCATGAAATACCTGTTTCAGTTGACTTCGAGCTGGACAATGCAGCAACTTCCAAGGGTGCTTGAGGTTCCTTTGAGCTTGCCTGAGGTCCACTGAAGCTTTCCCAATGCTTGGCTTGTTTTGAAGTAGCCTGAATCGTGCTACAGAACTCAACCTGCAAAGCTTTCAAACAAAAATGGCAATGTGTGTTAATGGTGTTACATCTAGCAATGGAGGTCTGGGATAGTTCAGGTGAGTTGAATGGAAGATATTGGAACAAGTTTGAGGCAAAACGCACGAGGGAAAGTGGAGATGGAGGTGGTTCTGCAGGGCTTGCCCTGTTTTGCAGAAAAATGGTGTTTTTGAGTATGAGGGTGCTTTAGGGGTGAAAGGATCGTGCTTCTGACTTGTGAGGATATGCAAAACCTGTTTGACAACTTTGTTTTAGTTGGTTTTATCAGATATCAGAGATGTAAGCTTTTGGCCCTTTGACTTGTTTTAAAAGCAAAGTTGGAAGTGAAGTGTGATAGGCCTGTACAGGATATCTCCAAGCATGCACCAACTTTTTGTACTATGCCTGAGATTGTGGAGCTTGTTTGCTGCAAAGGAAGAAAGTCCAAGGCTCAAGAAAAAGCAATTTGACATAAAGTCCCCTTTATGAAAATGGAAGTGTGCCCTTTATGCTTAAAATGACAATGTTCATTGTACAAAGCTCTCTTGATCAGAACAATGCCAATATCCAATGTATTTGCATTCAATTTTGGAGTTTAAATTGGTTTAGAGGCCTGTAATCATGTACTAAGCTATCTTGGTCAGATCTGCAACTTGGTATGAACATGTATTGGCCATGGATCAAAGTGAGTTTTTGCCAACTTCAAGCATTCAATTCTCCCTAACCACAAAGGTGTTTGAGGAGTTCTTGGACAATTTGGAAAGCTTGTAACATGTAATATAATCCATATTTGAAATGCAACTTGAAACTCCAAGTGGAACTATGTGAAAAATGGCCAAGAAGATGGGTCAAAATCCTGCCTAAACCAGGGCAAAATTTCTCTAAGTTAAAAGTTTTAGATACCCTTGTTCCAAAAATCATAACTTGAGATAAAAGCTTCTTTTGAGAAAACTTTGTGATTCAAAGTTGTAGACTTTCTGATGGACTACAACTTTCATGTTGTATGTTTTGTTTTAATCCATTTGTATCTTGGTGAAAAAGTGGGACAAAGTTAGGAAAAAATGAGAAAATTTTATAACTTAGAAAATTTCGAAGTTATGAAATTTTTCCATTTTAAACCCTAATTTGCATTTTTGGGTTTCTTGATGAACAAGTTTCATAATTTGACATGTCTTGATGAAAAATGACCTTTGGCACTTGATTTTGACCAAAAAGTCAAAGTTTGACTTTTCAGTATACAGTTAAATTTTGATCAGTTGACTGAAAAATTCATCTGTCAATCCTATGCGTTTGAGATCTTTTGAACTTGTTAAATGGGTCAAGACAATGTCATTGAGTCCTTGAGTCCATGGTTAAGCTTGATTTGCCATTGGCTAGGACAAACAGTCAAAAATTGCCTTTGTACAGTCAAAACCCTAAAAATGACCATTTTGCCCTTTTGATGATCTGATCAAATTTCTTGTGGAATTGTGATCCAAACTTGGTCAAATGGTTCATATAAGTTCATAATGTTTATGTGGGTCAAATTTCATGAGGTTTGACTGTCAATTGGCCACAGTTGACTTTTTCTCCAATACAACTGATTTCTAGGTCAACTGTCCAATTGACTGGGCAAAAATTTGAATCAAGGCTTGAAACTTGGTATGGACAAAATTGTGAGTACAACATGAAGTATGAAAGTCAATTTGGGCATTGTAGGTCAAAACATCACTGTGCAAACCCAAACCCTAATTTAGGTCAACAATGCAAAGTGGTGTCTTGAGCAGAGCAAACCCTAGCTTGATCCTGAGTTCCAAGAGTCTTGTGATGAGAAATGTTGATGAAATGAGAGGGAAAATTTTTGGGTACAACAGTTGCCCCTGTTCAATCTTCTTGAACCTGAAGAGTTAGATTGGCAAGTTTGCCTTTCGCGACTCGAAGGTAAAAGAGGATTGGACACTAGAGTGCCCGTAAATTTGTACTTGTCAAAACATAGATGCGGGAATGGGCTTAAAGATGCCATTTGGAGATGGTACAATCTTGCTAGAGATGGGCTTAAAGATGCCATCCAAGAATGTTTGTTGAATTGCAATGTGGTAGGTCAGAAGAATGAGCGTCAAAATGGTATTCGTGTCTGGAGTGCATTCGAACTGTATCTTGGAGACTGGGTCTGTATGAGCAAAAGAATGGCATCCGTGTATGGAGCATATCTGAGTTGTAACTGTATTTGAACTTTGAATGAATATCAGAATGACTGTCGTGTCCGGAGTGTATCTGTATTGTATCTGAATTTTGAATGGGCGACAAAGAAACATCTGTATAGAGCATCTCTGTGTTGGGGATAAATTCCGAATGAGTGATAGAATGGCAACCGTGTCTGGAGCATATATGGAGTTGAGATCTATATGAGTAGCAGAATGACTTCCGTGTTTGGAGTGTATCTGAGACTGTAACTGGTATCTGAATAAATGACAGAATGACTTCCGTGACGACTGCACTGGGGAGAATCAAACTGCTGGTGTAAAGGCTAGAATGGCGTCCATGCTTGGAGCGTATCTGAACTTGAAATTGATAGTTGAATCTGAATGAGAGATAGAATGGCCTCCGTGCCTGGAGCGTATCTAGTCTGTATCGGATTGCCGAAGTCTGAATAAGTAGTAGAATGACCGCCGTGTCTGGGGTGTATATGTACTGTATCTTGACTTGAAATTCTGAATGAGTAATATAATGACCTCCGTGTCTGGGGTGTATCCATACTGTATCTGAACAAGAGATCCGAATGAGTAGCAGAATAACCTCCATGTCTAGGAGTGTATCCATACTGTATCTGAAATCTTTGCATAGTTTGTTAGAGATAGCTTTTAATCTTATCCTGAAAAGGGTAAAATGTTAGCTGAAACACAAAGTTATGTTGCATGACATGTATGATGCAATAAACTATGTTTCATCAATGTTTATGATATATGAATGTAATGTATGTGCATGTAAGTTGAGTAGTTGTCTTGCTGGGGAAAATAAATCCTTGACAACTGGAGATAATGAAATCTTTGACTGCTGTTGGGGAAAGTAAATCCTTGACCGATGCTGGGGATTCCAAAAATATTTGAATATTGAAGATGAGAAATCCTTGCTGACTGCTTGAGGATTAAAGATCTCTGATTGTTGAGAAGGATAAATCCTGGGACCACTGCTGGAGATTGAAAATCCTCGGCGATTTGCGGGGATTAACAAGGTCTTTGACAATTTCTGCAGGGGATAAGAATCCTTTATGACTTTCCTGGGATGCAGGGAAAATTCTGAAAACCTCTACTGGGGAGTTAAAACCTAGGAGGCTTTTGCTTGGGGAAATGAGACCGAGAATCTTCGATCTTGCTGGGAGATAACTTTGTGGGGGAAATGTTCACTATTCTGGTTCCACTGGGGATAGGATTTTCAGGGTTTTCGGGCTCCACTGGGGACCTTGAAGCTTAACTCTGATGGGAACTTTGAAACTTAACTCAGTTGGGGAATCAAGTCTTTTAGAATGCACTGGCTCCGCTGAGGATCTTGAAGTTTAACTCCGCTGGGGAAATATACTCCAAATTTTAGCTTTGTTGAGGATCTGAATGGTGTATCATAGGGGATTTCTTCTGAAATGGCACAAAGATATCTTCCTACACCTTCAACCTACCAGTAATTAGCCTTTTTTCAATTTCGTTTTATTTGTAAGCAGTGATTATATTCAAATGCATATGCCTATTTAACAAAACATTGGACGTTTTCAAATAAAACATAAGTGTAAAAAGAAAAGAAAGGCAAGCAAATTTCTGTACTTTGAAGTATCTTTGTATTTAACTTTCGTGAGTATATTTGTACAAAGGAGACAGACATCCTAGTAAGAGAACGTTCGTAAAAATTGAAAAAATTTATACAAAAGAAAGATGGATATGTGTAACAATTCCATGGGATTCCCATTCTGCTATAGTCTTCACAACTCTGAATATCTTGTCCATTCGCTGCTTCGTCCGCCGATGACTGGATTGATCAGAAACTTGGAGCTTGTTGGTGAAGAGATTGTTCTTAAAGTGATCTGACGAGACATAGTCGTACGCTTTAATTCCCTAACTTTTTCCTGGACCGCCCTTTCGGGTTTTCGATCCACCGGGAAACCCTTTTTTGCCCAAGTCTCCCTTTCGGGTTTTCAACTTGCCGGGTGTACAGATTTTTTTGTTTATCCCTAATTTTTGCCTGAACCGCCCTTTCGGGTTTTCGATTCACCGGGATGCCCTTTTTTTTGCCCAAGTCGCCCTTTCGGGTTTTCAACTTGCCGGGTCTTTTTATGCGTAGTATCTTTTGACTTTGTCTGTGTTCGCAGGGTGCGGCAAATCGTCGCCGTCCATGGTGGTCAGAATCATTGCCCCACCAGAAAAGATGCTTTTGATCACAAATGATCCTTCGTAAGTAGGAGTCCACTTGCCCCTGGGATCACTTTGCGGCAAGATGATCCGCTTGATTACAAGATCTCCGACTTGATATACCTGACGCCTGACTTTCTTTTTGAAAGCCTTGATCTTCCATTTTTGATACGTCTGACCATGACAGACAGTAGTAAGTCGCTTCTCGTCGATCAAATTAAGTTGGTCAAGTCGGGTCTGAATCCAATCGTCTTCACTCAAACCAGCGTACTTCATAATCCTTAAGGAAGGAATCTGAACTTCCATGGGTAGAACAGCTTCCATGCCATACACCAAAGAAAATGGGGTTGCCCCTGTTGAAGTACGTGCCGTGGTATGATATCCATTCAGAGCAAACAGTAACATCTCATGCCAGTCCTTGTAGGTGACTGTCATCTTTTGAATGATCTTCTTGATATTTTTGTTCGCGGCTTCAACAGCACCATTCATCTTTGGCCGACAGGGAGATGAATTGTGATGATAAATCTTGAACTGTTCGCATAGAGCGGTGATCATGGTGTTGTTCAAATTCGTACTGTTGTCTGTGATGATCCTGTCAGGGACACCATACCGGCATATGAGGTTCTGCTTGATGAAGCGGGCAATCACATTATTTGTAACAGAGGCAAAGGAAGTTGCTTCGACCCACTTGGTAAAATAATCAATAGCGACCAAGATGAAGCGATGTCCATTGGATGTCGTGGGCTTGATCTCTTCAATCATGTCAATGCCCCACATTGCAAATGGCCAAGGAGCTGTCAGAACGTTGAGAGGAACATGAGGAATATGTACCTTGTCGGTGTAGACTTGGCATTTGTGGCAAGTACGGGAATGTTGATGACAATCAGCTTCCATGGTAGACCAGTAGTAGCCTGCCCTTAGAATCTTCTTAGCCATCGTATGTCCGCTCAAGTGGGTGCCGAATTTACCATTGTGTATCTCAGTCATGATCAACTCTGCTTCAGTTTTGTCCACACAACGCAGTAGAACACAATCATGGTTGCGCTTATAAAGGATGCCATTGCTTAGGAAGAACTTGGCAGCAAATCTCCTTAAGAAATTTTTGTCATTGACGGAAGCTCCTTCAGGGTATTCTCTAGTCTGGAGATACCTTTTGATTTCATGAAACCAGGGTTGTTCCACTACTTCTTCGATATTAATCTCATGACAGTGCGCAGGTTCATCCATTCGCTCGATGGTAATTTGGGGAGCTTCGTTATCCCATTTGAATTTAAACATGGAAGACATTGTAGCCAGAGCATCTGCTAGCTGATTTTCTTCTTGCGGGAAGTGCTCGAAGGTAATCTGCTCGAAATGAGACAACAACGTCAAAACATGTTCTTTGTATGGGATAAGATTAGGATGCTTGGTGTCCCACTCTCCTTTGACTTGACTGATAACCAAAGCCGAGTCCCCAAATACGACCAAAGATTTGATTCCCAAGTCTATAGCAGCCTTGAGACCAAAGATGCAAGCTTCATATTCAACCATGTTGTTGGTACAGCTGAAGCAAAGTCGGGCAGTGAAGGGTGTATGGCAACCTTCCGGAGAAATGAGTACCGCACCGATACCGTTTCCAAGTGCATTTGAAGCACCATCAAAGTACAGGGTCCATCGGGATCCTTGTTCAGGTCCGTCATACGGTCTGTTACCTTCGATGTTGTCCAACGCCATGATGTCCTCGTCAGGGAAGTCGAATCTCATAGATTGGTAATCTTCGACGACTTGATGAGCTAGATGGTCAGCTAATACACTCCCCTTTATAGCTTTTTGGGTAGTATACTGGATATCATACTCAGTCAGGATCATTTGCCATCTAGCGATTCTTCCAGATAAAGCAGGCTTCTCGAAGATATACTTGATCGGATCCATTTTGGAAATCAGCAAAGTGGTATGAGTCAACATATACTGCCTTAGCCGGTGAGCAGCCCATACCAAAGCGCAACAAGTTTTCTCGAGCAGTGAGTAGCGAGTCTCACAGTCGGTAAACTTTTTGCTAAGGTAATAAATGGCATGCTCTTTTCGGCCAGACTCGTCATGTTGGCCCAGTACGCACCCCATTGAGTTATCCAAAATAGTCAGATACATGATTAACGGCCTTCCTTCGACAAGTGGCATCCGAATAGGAGGTTATAGTAAGTACTCCTTGATCTTATCAAAAGCAACTTGACAATCATTGTTCCATTCAACCACCTGATATTTCTTCAACAGCTTGAAGATTGGCTCACAGGTAGATGTCAGGTGAGAGATGAACCTGGAAATATAGTTCAAGCGTCCCAAGAATCCCCTAACCTCCTTTTCAGTACGGGGGGCAGGCATTTCTTGTATAGCCTTTACTTTAGCTGGATCAACCTCAATTCCTTTGTTGCTGACAATAAATCCCAAAAGTTTACCAGACCTAACTCCAAAAGTGCACTTGCTTGGGTTTAGTCTGAGCTTATACTCCTTCAACCTGGCAAACAGCTTTTGCAAATGATCAAGGTGTTCTTCTTCTGTCTGTGATCGAGCTATCATATCGTCTACGTAAACTTCTATCTCATGATGTATCATATCATGAAAAAAAGCTACCATGGCGCGTTGATAGGTTGCCCCTGCATTCTTCAGTCCGAATGGCATCACCTTGTAGCAGAAGGTACCCCATTGCGTGACAAAAGTAGTTTTCTCCATGTCCTCGGGGGCCATTTTGATCTGGTTGTATCCCGAGAATCCATCCATGAAAGAAAATACTTTGTGCTGAGCTTTATCGTCAACCAAGATGTCGATGTGTGGTAGTGGAAAATCGTCTTTAGGGATAGCTTTGTTCAAATCTCGATAATCCACACACATTCTGACTTTGCTGTCCTTCTTAGGCACGGGCACAATGTTAGCCACCCATTGTGGATAGGAAGTAACAGCCAGAAAGCCAGTGTTGAATTGCTTCATAACCTCAGCCTTAATCTTCTCGGACATGTCAGGCCTCATTCGGCGGACCTTTTGCTTGATTGGTGGACAGTCTTCTCTTGTAGGGAGACGGTGAACCACGATATCTGTGTCTAGTCCCGGCATGTCTTCATAAGACCAGGCGAAGATTTCAACATATTCATTCAACAACTGCACTAAGCGCTCCTTGACACTTGGTTCTAGGTTGGCACCCACTTTTACTTCTTTCCTGTCTTCCTCTGTCCCCAAGTTGATGGTTTCTAGCAACTCTTCATGAGGCAGAATGACCCTCTCTTCTTGCTGCAAAAGTCTGGCTAACTCTCCCGGTACTTCACAATCTTCGTCAACTTCGTACTCAGCATGATTACCCAAATCTTCAGAGTTATCGAAGGCTAAAGCAGAATAGTCACCCATGGAATCCGGAGTGGATGGGTACCTGCATTTGTGAGTATGGGTGTGTGTAAGGGATAGCCATCCTTAAACAAACAAAATGCAAAAGGAAAGAAAACGAACACAGCAGTTTATAGATGAAAAACGTCCAATGATTCATTAAAACATGGCATATGATAATGAAGAAAATCAAGCCCTTACAAATGGACCTACATGCTCCGGGCAAGGCATGAGGTGAAAATAGTGTGCGAATTGTTTAGTTATTATAGACCATAAATGGGAAATTGTTCAAAGATAAAATTACTGGTTGATAAAGGTGATGGGAATAAAATCCTTTGCTTCCCAGTTGCTCAAACCCTCTCCGACGGTCGGAAAGATCCAATCTTCAAAGTGGCTCTCTTCATCTTCATCTTCTACAACATTGATTCCATGGTGAGAGATCTTGACGGTTGGTCCTCCGGCCTTGGAGTGACGCATATCCTTTTGTCCTGCAGTAGTGAACCCTAACCCAAACTTGTTCGTCTTATGGGGAAAGTCAGGCAATTTCCCCCATAATGTACTCTTCCCTTCTTTAATTACAGCCTCTGCGTCCTTGAGAGATGCCATCATAGATACGTGCTTGGGAACGACAAGCACCTCAACCATTGTCTTTGCAACTGCTACCTCAGGGGATACTTCCTCAAAATGTTGGAAAGGCGTTTCGATGAACTCGCCATCCAACTCCACATAGCGGAAGGAATTGAGATGACTTATCATGTACTCTTCCTCACCGTGCACTGTTATAATCTTACCCTTAACAAGATATTTCAGCATTTGGTGCAAAGAGGAGGTAACTGCCCCGGCATAATGGATCCACGGTCTTCTTAACAAACACGAGTATGACGGACGAATGTCCATCACGTAAAAGGTTGAGTTGAAAACTTCAGTGCCTACTTTGATGGGAATATCAACCTCTCCATGAACCATTCTTTTGGACCCATCAAAGGCCCTAACAACGATGTTACTAAGTTTGAGGGTCAGTCCTTCGCAGTCCAAACGGTCTAAGGCTTTCTTCGGCAGCACGTTCAAGGAAGAACCAGTATCAACTAAGACATGGGCGAGGGTGGTTCCCCTGCATTCAACTGAAACATGTAGCGCGTCGTTGTGTTTCCTTCCTTTGGGGGTTAAGTCAGCATCGGAAAAGCCTAGGCCATTATCAGCAGTAAGACTGGCCACACACTCCTGAAACTGGTTAGCCGAAGTCTCTTGGGGTACATGTGTCGCCTTCAAGAATTTGATCAGGGCCTTAGCATGGGCCTCAGAGCAGAGTAGAAGAGCCAACATTGAAATTTTAGAAGGGGTCTTCCCTAGCTGGTCCACAACGTCGTAGTCACTTTTTCTGATTATTTTCAAGATTTCATCCATTTCTTTCTGAGTGGTTTCGGGGATAACCACAGCATGAGCCTTCGTCCTAACAGGAACTTCTAGTATCCCCTTACCCTTATTGGTAGTATCAGCAGATGGTCTTACTTCAGGAGTATCCAATTCTTCAATCATTGGGCCTTGCACAGATGGTCCAACAGGTACAAAAGCTTTCAAGGGTCCGAAGATTGCTCGAGGGGGACCAATCTCCGGAGAAAAGATCCGGCCGCTGCGGGTTATCTTGCTTGTACCCGCAATGTTCCCTATATCAGGGTTTTCTTCTTCAGAATTCTCTTGGACTGCCTCAATTTGTTTGATACCATGGTAGAAGATTTCTCCTCCATAGTTCCATGGTATCGTTTTGTTGGATTGGTACGGGACAGGTCCCGGCATGGTGATCTTTAATGGCACACACTTAGAGTTGGGTGTAATCCTGATAGGCCTTTTGCAAGCCTTGGGAGGATTGTCGGAAATGGTTATGATCTCAATATCGTTGGTTGAAGTAGCAAAAGTAGCAGGAGTAACAGGATTGAAGGTATCAACAGGGGTTTTCTGGAAAAGTATCTCTTGGGTATCCATCAGGCGTTGGACACCTGACTTCAACATTGGGCAATCACCTCGTATGTTCAAACAAAAATAACAGTCTTTACCACAACCAGGAAAGATCCCGGCTCTCATCAAATTCTCTTTAACCACAAGTAACAGCGTCAAAAGATTGGCAACATCAGTAACATGGAGGTCTTCTAAAACGGCATGAACATTGTGGCTGTGTTTGGGCATCGGAGCAGATATAGCATTGGGATTCTCAGGAGCATCAAATTCTACTTCTTTGGCATCAATCAAGTCCTGGATTTTGTTCTTAAGCGCCCAACAATTATTGGTATCGTGCCCAACACTGTCAGAATGGTAAGCACATTTGGCATTAGAGTGCTAGTATGGAGAGGAGGTGTTAGGGTTCTTTGGCGCTTCCTTCAAACTGGTAAGATTCAGTTTCAATAAATGAGGGAGTACCTGAGCGGGCGTCATGTTGATTCGGGTGAACTGTCGTTGTGGTCTTTCTACCCGTTGTTGATTAGGTCTCGACTGATTGTTACGAGGTTGATCATTTGAAGAATTTTGAATCATCACAGCCCCTACAGTCGGCCGGCGCTCGGTTCTTCCCTGACCCTTCTGAGAATACACAGCAGATGCTTCCTTCTTAGCTGGGAAGGGTTTCTTAACAGCTGTGGATGCGGAAGCATCCTTTTGAATCTTTCCACTTCTAATACCGGCCTCGACCCTTTCGCTGGTCAAAATTAGTTCAGTAAATCCCGCGGAAGAACTCCCGATTAGATGATTGAAAAAAGGGCCAGACAGGGTCCCCAGAAACATGTCAACTAACTCCCTATCTGACAACGGTGGCTGCACCCTCCCAGCCAGATCACGCCACTTCTGTGCGTACTCTTTAAATCCTTCATTGGAAGCCATCCCCATACTTTGTAACTGAGTACGAGTGGGCGTCAAATCAGCATTGTATTGATATTGACGATAAAAAGCGGCAGCTAAGTCTTCCCAATTGTGAACCTCTGATCTCTCGAGTTGATAGAACCAATCCAACTGCGTGCCAGATAAACTGTCTTGGAAAAAGTGTACCTAGAGGTCTTTATCAGATGAGTGGGGTTGGATTTTTCTGACATACGATCTTAGGTGCATCTTTGGGCAAGATAAACTGTCGTACTTGGCGAACGTTGGCACCTTGAACTTGGGAGGGATAACAATCCCAGATACCAGCCCTAGTTCTTCAAAATCCAAACCGGGTACCCTCTGCAACTCCATGGCTGCTAGTCTATCTTCAAGATTCTTATATTTATCATCCGCTGGAGGATACTGTTGTTCGGAGTAGTCTTCGTCTTCTTCCTCTTACTCCTCTTCAACCTCGGATTCAGAAGTTACAACAGTCCCTTTCCCTTTACCGTCCCCTTCATCAGACATTGAGGGGAACTCAAGAACCTTTCTGGCATTGCTTTCAAACCTTCTTCCAAAAGTGGCTACTCCAGGTCTCTTTTTCTTTTTCTCTTTATTCTTCTCCAACAGAGTTTTGAGGTCCTCTTGACCCTTTGCCAAGGTCATGAGGAGTTGCTGGAATTATGAATTTTGTGCCTGCAGATCCTTTACCGTCTGCTCCAAATCCATCTTGCTGAAATAAACAGCAGAAAGATAAGGAAACCTGGTGTGAAGACCTGTTTAGGCATATGATGAATGATATGTTATTCATGTAATGCATTCAAGGATTCAGAAATTCAAAATTGTTGCAAACAAAAAGAACGCACGTCATATTAAGAAGAAATTGTTAATACATAAGTGCCCCATGGGCCAAATATTACAAAATCTTTAATGTAAAAAGACATTGCGCATCCTCTTTGGTGCGATGTAAGTGTTGAGAGTTTCCTCCTCATGAAGTATGCGGGTAAGCTCCAAAACCTTCTTCTCACTGGCATAGAAGCTGGATTCAAAAGTATTCCGTTCTTCTTTGAGTTGGATCCAACTCTTTTGCATTTCTTCCCATGATGTTGGCATGTCAGGATGTAGGATGGTGTATGGAACATCTCCTTCCATAACAGGCTCTCTAATCACGGGGAGAATGTGAGGATATGGCATCATAAGATTCTGGGCGCGGGTTCGTACCCACTTGAGATAAGGCTCAAGGGGGGTGGAATTCTTGTGCCTCAGTGTCTTACTATCCACCTTGTTGGGCATCCTCCAAGCTCTGATGAACCTTTGTCGAAGTCCTTGTGCATCGTTGTTGAAGTCAAAAACTAGGTCAGGAATCAGCATGTCATGAGGGCCATCCCTCCGAGCATATCCAAATTGTCTCAAGGCTAGACAGGGGTTGTAGGTAACCCCCCCCCCCCCCTAATGCCAAGTAGTGGGACATTGGGTAATTCCCCACAATGATCAATGATGATGACATTTTCTCTGGACCGAGAACACCAATGTACATCAGAATGTGTGAGGGTCATCAATCGTTGTGACCACCTTAAACCCTGCTCATTCTTCAGAACTGATTGTGGAAGGTGAGAAATAAACCACCTTGCTAGGAGAGGAGTACAGCACATGAGGACACCTCTTTTCCTCATTGTTCGTGTGTAAAATGAGTGTAGGATGTCCCCAAGCAATGTAGGTATAGGATTCTTGGATATGAAAATCTTGACAGCATTCACATCTATAAGCTGGTCAGGGTTTGGGAACAAGACCAACCCATAGATAAGGAGTGCCACAATCTCTTCAAAGGCTTGTAGATCAAGAGAATTCCAGCAGTCTTGGGCCTTCTCAAACAGAAACTTTGCCAAGAAACCCTTGACACCACTTCTAGTTTCCCAATGCCCCTTGATGTCAGATGGTTGCAAGTGTAATGCTTGAGCAACATCTTCAGGCTTTGGTTCTTTTTCCATACTGTTGTAGGGTAGTTGATGAAGAATAGGAATTCTCAGGAGTTGAGAAAATTCCTCCAAAGTAGGCACCAACTGGTGATCAGGGAATGTGAAACAGTGGTGTAGGGGGTCAAAGAACTGGAAGAGAACTTTCACCATGTCTTCTTCAATCTTGGAGTTGACCAAGTTGAGAAGTCTACCATGTATTTCACTGAAGAGAGAATTCTCTGGAATCCTGGAAGTAAGCTCCTTGAGTTGAGGAGGGATTCTCACAAGGTTGACTTGAATTGTTTTCCTGCGAAGAGATTCCATGACCTACAAAACAAGAACAAAGATGAAGATCCAAACCCTTGAAATGGTTAGTGGATGCATATGATGCTTTATGATGTTCATGATGTATGCACAAGCACATGTACAAGCAAGTCACACAAAACCCTAGTTTCAGGCTTGCATGAGGTTTCATGGGTAAGTACCTTCTTGAGTTTAGTTGGCTCAAACTTGTCCTATAGATAGTAACCAGTTCTAAGGAGCTCAATATCACTGGATTATTTTCCGTGTTCATTGTTTTGGTTTAGCCACTTAACTGGCGACCAAAATATTCCAAGAAAACAACCCTCAATGAGTGTAGTATCGAGTATCTACCAACTTCGGACTGCACCAAAGTCGGTCATCTCACTACCCCTAAAAAAGGCTAAGATGGTCAAGTAAGGTTCTAAGAGTTCATTAGTGCTTCATGACATCACTCAGCGGCCCCGTATTCTCTTTGATTGACTCAAAGGCTACCGGTACTCACAAATATGTCACACTAATATAGTTATTGCTTCAACCATGTCGGTATACCCCGCACAGTTTCCACAACGTATTTCTATTTACCTATGAATGTTTCCCCAAATTCGGGTAGAGGATTTCAAGCCCAAACAAGAGAACCAAATGTAAAGCAATCAAGGCAAATAATATAATCATGCAAAGGGTGATATAAGCCCTAATGTTACTCCACTTTTAAAATTATCCCCAGTAAAGTCGCCAGTTCTGTGATACGGTGGAAGAACTGACTTGGGATTTTGCGTTTGTGTTCACAAATATTTCGGTTTAGTAAGAGTCTCCACTGACTTTTTATTTTATCCTAAGGAAAGGTCAAAAAGCACAGAAAAGACCTTTGAGATGTTTTCTTGGGTTCGGGGAGTAGATTATAGAAAGGGAAGGTATTAGCACCCTTTCTATCCATGGTTATCCATGGGCTCTTAGTTACTTGCTTAGATCACTTGCTTTGCTTTTCAATTGTTTGAAATGGTGCTCTTCAATTGTTTGAAATGGTGCTTTGTGTGTGGTTTTGAAAGATGTTTTGAAAAGAGGCCATCGTTGTGGCAACCTTTGTAATGATTCTTGTTTGAATGTATACAAAGGTGTTTTTGTCTTTTGAAAAGTTTTCAATGTTTGGAAGTAGGGTTTTGAAATTGTGTTGTGGAGTATGTTTTGAAGATAGCAAGGATGTTTTTGCAAGCTTTGATCAAGTAACTAAGAGTTATCTACCCTATTTTACTCAAAGATCTTTCTTATGTTTTTAACCCTTTTAACAGTGTTGTTTCACCATTGTATTTGGTGAACAACCTTATGTTAGGATGTTTAACGGGACAGGCGCGGGTCATCGTATAGACTATGATAGCAATAATGTCAAGTATTTTTTTGGAAATTTTCTTGAGGGACTAGATCATTTTGTATAGGCAACCAAGGTAGCGTCATCGAGGGACTATGATCTTTTGTTTTGTTTTTGTTTTGCCAAAGTACTTGATATGCATACCATGGCCCATTTTTGAAGGCAACAAATGGATTGTAACCCTAGGGGTGTAAGTGTGCATTGTGTTTGTTTTCATGCATTGTTATCTTGGATTAGGTCAAACTAATTGTTGATTTTATTTTGCATACTAACCCTAGGTCTAATCATGGCATAATTGCAAGCATAAAGGTGCGAGAATTTTAAATTCTACACTATTACAACATGATATAGGGAGGGGGTACAGAATTGAATTGGGGATTATTTTACAAGAAATTAAATCCTAAATTATTACAACCAAATTGAATGTACAAGGCATAATATTTAAATGTACAATATTTAAATAAATACAATAAATAAATATTAAATAAAGTGTATTATGCAAAAAATGCTTTTATGTATGTAAAAAGTATTTTTAATGTGAAATGCTAATAAATAAAAAGTTAATTTCAATTATTTTGTTTTTTAGGGCAAAACCCTAATTTCTTAAATAAATAGTATTATTTATTATTTATATACAATAATGTATTAATTGGTACAAAAATATAAGTATATTGAAAAAATGGTATTTTTAGTATAAAATATTAATAAAAATAAAAATGTATTATTTTTGTGTTTTTGTCCTAATTAATTAATAAAATATGTATACATATGTATTAAATATATTAAATATATTAAGTGTGTATAAAAAATAAAATAAATTATTTACAAAAGGTATATTTTTCAAGAAAATGTTTTCAAATGTGTATAAAATAATAAATGAAAATAAGCATATTTTTCACATTATTTTTTTTAAAGTTTTAATAAAAAGAATATAAAGTATTTAAACACTTTTATACTAGTAAAATAAAAATAAATATCAAATAAATATGAAAAAAATATAAAAATAATTTTTTGGCATTTTTTATATTTGGACATAAAATAATAAAGTCAGAATAAAAATAAAAAACAAAAATGACAAATATACAAAGAAATGGGTCAGGGGGGTGTAAACTGAAAAGGCAGGTGTTAGAAGTAAAAACAACCAGGCTCAGCCCAATCAACTTCATCTTCTTCCTCAGTTCAAACCAAAACGCGCGCTTTGTACACAAAATGCTATCTCCTGATTCTTTGCTTTTTTGACAAAACTCATAACATGAAACTTGTAGAGCATCAAATAACGAATCTAACCATATAAAAAACTTAAGCTAACTCTCAAAGACCAGAGAGAATTTCTCTGGCCCTAATTCTTAACCTATTTTTTCCATAAAGTTCATGAATAAAATTCTCCTAGCACGATTAATATAAATGAAAACTAAGCACATGTATGGTTTCAGGGCTATGAATACAACATCTTTCATTCACAAACCTAAGTCTAACTATTCCTAAATAGAGAGATAGAAGTTCATGAAATACCTGTTTCAGTTGACTTCGAGCTGGACAATGCAGCAACTTCCAAGGGTGCTTGAGCTTCTTTTGAGCTTGCCTGAAGTCCACTGAAGCTTTCCCAATGCTTGGCTTGTTTTGAAGTAGCCTGAATCGTGCTACAGAACTCAACCTGCAAAGCTTTCAAACAAAAATGGCAATGTGTGTTAATGATGTTACAGCTAGCAATGGAGGTCTGGGATAGTTCAGGTAGTTGAATGGAAGATATTGGAACAAGTTTGAGGCAAAACGCACGAGGGAAAGTGGAGATGGAGGTGGTTCTGCAGGGCTTGCCCTATTTTGCAAAAAAATGGTGTTTTGGAGTATGGGGGTGCTTTAGGGGTGAAAGGCTCGTGCTTTCGACTTATGAGGATATGCAAAACCTGTTTGACAACTTTGTTTTAGTTGGTTTTATCAGATATGAGAGATATAAGCTTTTGGCCCTTTGACTTATTTTGAAAGCAAAGTTAGAAGTGAAGTGTGATAGGCCTGTACAGGCTATCTCCAAGCATGCACCAACTTCTTGTACTATGCTTGAGATTGTAGAGCTTGTTTTCTGCAAAGGAAGAAAGTCCAAGGCTAAAGAAAAAGCAATTTGACATAAAGTCCCCTTTATGAAAATGGAAGTGTGGCATTTATGCTTAAAATGGCAATGTTCATTGTACAAAACTCTCTTGATCAGAACAATGCCATTATCCAATGTATTTGCATTCAATTTTGGAGTGTAAATTGGTTTATAGGCCTGTAATCATGTACTAAGCTATCTTGGTCAGATTTGCAACTTGGTATGAACATGTATTGGCCATGGATCAAAGTGAGTTTTTGCCAACTTCAAGCATTCGATTATCCCTAACCACAAAGGTGTTTGAGGAGTTCTTTAACAATTTGGAAAGCTTGTAACATTTACTATAATCCATATTTGAAATGAAACTTGAAAATCCAAGTGGAACTATGTGAAAAATGGCCAAGAAGATGGGTCAAAATCCTGCCTAAACCAGGGCAAAATTTCTCTAAGTTAAAAGTTTTAGGTACCCTTGTTCCAAAAATCATAACTTGAGATACAAGCTTCTTTTGAGAAAACTTTGTGAATCAAAGTTGTAGACTTTGTGATGGACTACAACTTTCATGTTTCAAGTTTTGTTTTAATCCATTTGTATCTTTGTGAAAAAGTGGGAGAAAGTTAGGAAAAAATGAGAAAATTTTATAACTTAGAAAATTTCGAAGTTATGAAATTTTTCCATTTTAAACCCTAATTTGCATTTTTGGGTTTCTTGATGAACAAGTTTCATAATTTGACATGTCTTGATGAAAAATGACCTTTGGCACTTGATTTTGACTGAAAAGTCAAAGTTTGACTTTTCAGTATACAGTTAAATTTTGATCAGTTGACTGAAAAATTCATTTGTCAATCCTATGCATTTGAGATCTTTTGAACTTGTTGAATGGGTCAAGAGAATGTCATTGAGTCCTTGAGTCCATGGTTGAGCTTTATTTGCCATTGGCTAGGTCAAACAGTCAAAAATTGCCTTTGTACAATCAAAACCCTAAAAATGACCATTTTGCCCTTTTGATGATCTGATCAAATTTCTTGTGGAATTATGATCCAAACTTGGTAAAATGGTTCATATAAGTTCATAATGTTGATGTGGGTCAAATTTCATGAGGTTTGACTGTCAATTGGCCACAATTGACTTTTTCCCTAATACAGTTGATTTCTAGGTCAACTGTCCAATTGACTGGGCAAAAATTTAAATCAAGGCTTGAAACTTGGTATGGACAAACTTGTGAGTCCAACATGAAGTATGAAAGTCAATTTGGGCAATGTAGGTCAAAACATCACTGTGCAAACTCAAACCCTAATTTAGGTCAACAGTGCAAGGTGGTGTCTTGAGCAGAGCAAACCCTAGCTTGATCCTGAGTTCCAAGAGTCTTGTGATGAGAAATGTTGATGAAATGAGAGGGAAAATTTTGGGGTACAACAATTGTGTTTATCACCGAATGTCGTTGCAAAGTCTAAGTCCCTTCTTGTCTTCCCTTGGAATCTTCTTCCCATGTTTAGAACTCTGGTTATCTTCTTCGTCTTCTTTTTCTTCTCCTCATCCAGCAAGGTCTTTAACTCTTCTTGTCCTTTGGCTAGAGTTAAGAAAAACTTTTGAAACTGCGCATTATGATCTTGGAGGTCCTTCACCGTTTGCTCGAGATCCATCTTACTGAAATAAACAGTAGAGAGATGAAGAGGCTTGTTGCAAGAGACCTGCTTATGTTATGATGAATGGTAAATGCATATGCAATGATTTCAAGGATTTTAAGATTCAAATTTATTTTATACAAAAAGGAAACGCACGTTATATTAATAGATTAAAGATCGAGTACATCAATGCCTTCTTGGGCAAAATAATACAAAAACTCTAAGATAAAAAGGTAGTACGCATCCTCTTTGGTGCAATGAAAGCATTCAAAGTTTGCTCCTCATGAAGTAGCCTAGTGAGTTCCAAAACCTTATTCTCGCTTGCGTAGAATTGGGCTTCGAAAGTATCTCGCTCCCTTTTGAGTTGTATCCAATCCCTTTCTAGGTCTTCAAGAGAGGTGGGCATGTCAGGATGTAGGATAGTGTATGGAACATCTCCTTCCATGACAGGCTCAATGATTACCGGGAGAATGGAGGGGTAAGGCTTCATAAGACTCTGAGTACGAGTTCGTACCCATTTGAGGTAAGACTCAAGAGGGATGGAATTTTTGTGCCCCAGTGTCTTGCTATCTACCTTGTTTAACATCCTCCAAGCTCGGATAAATCTCTGGCGAAGACCTTGATTTTCGTTGTCATAGTCAAATACCAAACCTTGAATCAGCATCCCGTGCGGTCCATCCTTTCGGGTGTAACCAAACTGTCTTAAAGCTAAGCAGGGGTTGTAGATGATTCCTCCCCTAATTCCAAGTAAAGGGACATTAGGAAATTCCCCATAACGGTCGACAATAGTAACATTCTCTATGGATTGGGAGCACCAATGAATGTCTGAATGTTTGAGCATCACCAGCCTTTGTGACCATCTTGAACCTTGCTCATTCTTTAATACAGATTGGGGAAGATGCAAAATAAACCATCTTTCCAAGAGAGGAGTGCAACACATAAGGACACCTCTTTTCCTCATTGTACGAGTGTGAAAAGAGTGTAGGATATCCCCTAGAAATGTAGGCACCGGGTTGTGGGATATGAAGATTTTGACGGTGTTCATATCTATGAGTTGGTCGGGATTTGGAAACAAAACCATCCCATAGATGAGGAAAGCCACAATTTCCTCAAAGGCTTGCAAATCCAAGGAATTCCAACAGTTTTGGGCTTTCTCGAACAAGAACTTTGCCAAGAAACCTTTGACACCACTCCTTGTTTCCCAATGAGTTGTGACATCAGATGAGTGTAAGTGTAGAGTTAAGAAATCTCTTCTGGCTTTGGGTCTCTTTCTGTACCGTTGAAAGGTAGTTGATTGAGAATGGGAATCCTCAAGAGTCGGGAGAATTCTTCCAAAGTAGGTGTTATACCCCAAAATTTGCCCTCCCATATTCTTCAAGAAATTGCCAAGCCAAGCTACAAAATTCCCCAAGGGTTGTGCAGTGCAACAGTCTCCCATACAGTCAAAATTAGGGTTTTGAGTCTGATCAAGAAAAGGAAGTGTTCAAAGGCCCAATCAAGTCTCATATGCTTACAAACATGGTCAAGCATCCTCATACCAAGTTTCAAGGCATTCAGCTCAAGATTGCACAGTCAAAACCCTAAATTGCACTACAGTCAACTGTAGGGGCAAAATGGTCATTTGACAGTCAAAAGTCCAAATGTTTGGTCAACATATCATTTTGAAGCCACAAACATCATTTGATCAATGCTTGATCATGATTCTCAAAATTTGGCTCAGAAATCATCAAAGATGCAAAAGTTGCTATATTTGGACAGCTGAAAAAGTCAACTGAAATTGACCAGGGCATAACTTTCACATGGATTATCAGAAAAATTCCATCCAAAGCTCATTTTGAAGAGAAAGACATTTCCTACAACTCATCTTCATACTTCAAGTCCAAGAAATGCTCTCACAAAAAGTTATCAATTTCAACATTACAGGTCATTTTCAAAAGTCAACAAAAAGGGACTTTAAGTCAAAGGCCATAACTTGAGATTGGTAAATCAAAATGACATGGGACCAAAGGCATTGGTTAAAGGACTCAAAGACCTTTCCAAAATGTCCAAGAACATGTGAAAATCTTAAAAATTGAGCAAGTTATGCCTTGTAGAAGTTGGGAAATTTTTGTGAAATGGCAAAAGTCAACTATCCTTGAAAATCCAATTTTGACAAAAAGGCCCCATTTTTCTCACTTTGTTCATCCTTGTCATGCCACACACGTGTTCCATGGTTGATTTCAAGACCAAATATTGATTTTTTTATTTTATTTAATTTTTGATGATTTAATTCATTTTAATTCTTTGAAAATTCAAATAAAATTTAAAAACCAATGGAATAGTGTCAAATGAACTTGGACAATTCCTATGTATCATGAACCAACTCAAGAAATCAGGCTAGGGTTCATTTGCATACTAGGTCTAGGTTTTGGCTAAAAAGAAGGAAAATGGTTAATGGAAGAAACCCTAAGACCAATTCTTTCCCAAGCTTGAATTTAGGTCAAAAAACAAACCAATTCCCTTCCATGAGATGCATTGAGTCAAACCCTAACCATAGTGCAGCAAAAGGCTCGCTCAAAAGTGGATTGGAATTTTGAAAATTTGGACATAAAATGCAAATCTGATTTCAAAGCTATGGATCTTTTCAAGCCTTAATTTTTGTTCCATAAGCATCCTGGACAATCACTGAACACGTTCCAATTGAAAACATCTTCCAAAACTCCCTAAACTGGTACCCCTAACTCAAACTGTACAGCATTTTTTTTGAAATCGTATTCTTAATTCTAAGCATCTTCACTGCATTCCAATTGGATATCCTTGTTCCATGTGATGTTTCCAAGCTATTCATTATGTTTAATTTCATTTTTGTTGATCATACACGAAGTTACCATTTTCGAATGTTAGGGTTTCCAGCTTTTTAATTTAGGGCTTTCAAAAATAGGCAAAATCAAAGCTCAAGACCATCGCCATTAAAACCAGCATGTTCCAATGAGCAGGAAACAACCATCGCGAACAATTTATGTAGCCTATATGGCTATTCGCTATTTTCCCATAGCAGACTTAAGGCAACGCTTCAAAACCGTTGCTATTGTGTTTTATGTTTCAGGGCACGCGAGGAAGAAGAAGACGTGTCCACCAGCGGTTCGTCCATTCAAAATTCGCGCGTCTCAGCCACTAGCGCGTTGTATTTGTTTTATATAATTTATTTATATATTATATATCAAAGTGCTTAAGTAGCTCAGTTGGCAAGCTATTAGCGTGTTAACCTCAATGACCTGGGTTCAAGTCCCAGGTCAGAACAATTTCCATAATGTTTTTCCATCTTAATTCCCATGCAGCGCTGCTATAGGGGTACACCATACACACTCAGAATCAATTGGCCACGCGTCTTGGAGATCTAATCCAGGGATCAGGAGGAAAGCATATCATGGAGGCCAGTCAAACATGTCACACACAATCCAGAAAGTCAACAAATTCTCACAAATAGTTGGGCCAGGCTATTCTAATCAACACCTCCACAATGGGACAGAACACCCCCTGGTTCCATTTTTTTTTCCTAATTTTCTTTATGTTCTATTATTTTTAATCATTTACTTGTGTATTTTATTTTCTGATTTAATTAATTTTTACAAAAAGAAAACATAAAAACATTAAAATTCAGAAAGGATAAAAATTTAATAATTATTTTATTATAGTTATTTTTCATAAATAAATGCTTGTAATTATTTAATTTAATTATAACCTTAATTCTTTTTTTAATCAAAAAATCTAAAAATGTGTAGAATTAGGTTTAATGAATTCTTTTTATCCTTTCTTATTTTTTCTCTTTTCTACAATAATAATATTTAATTCATTTATTTTCATAATTAAATTGTATATGAATTAACTTAGGTTTAATTTAGGTTATATTTTAATTCTTTCATAATAAATAAAAAATATTAGAATTAGGGTTTAACACTTTAATTTTAATTAATTTTTTCCTTTTTCTTTTAAATCTAAAAAACACAAAAAAATACTATTTTTCATTTAATTTTAATTTTAGATTCCTTGATTAATTTTAATTGTTTGTAAAAGGGTCCAACGCCCTAATTTTGTTAATCTCTTTATTTCGCGCATTTGTTTTATATTGTTTAAATAATTCTGTATATGCCCCAAAGCCATGTAATTTAAAATTCTCGCATCTTTATTTATTCGCTTTATTTATTTTCAGTCAAATCGGGTTCGGTTTTTTTTGGCGATGTGGACCCGCGCCAGTTGTAATAGTTTAGATTTATTTTCTCGCAAATATATAACTGTTAATAAATATGCATGAAAGAATGAATGCCCAAAAAAATAAAATCGAATCGTTAGATCACCATTACATGACAAGACAAACAATAAACTGAAAATGACACACAATTCGCACACACCACCCCTAGGGTACGCCTCACTGTTGCCTTTCGAAAGGTGATCGTCGAGTAGAAAACGTCTTAGTAAGTCCTCATGATCCGGGAACCTGGCATGAGGGTAGCTTCTAAGGTGTCTTCCTATTGCTCTGGTGATCACCACGTCCCTAAAACTCGAATTGACCCGAACACCTCCAACGGTGGTGCTACCTACCTCTCAATGGTGGGATAGCACTACTTTCAAGGACTTTTACACAGACGAATTCCTTAGGGTAGGTTGGTTCTCAAAGATACTTGCTCAAATTTCAAACAAATCAAAACATCTTTTCACTAACACACTTTCAAAAAACTTTCAAAACAAACTTTTCAAACACTCTGACGTATGAGTTGAACGGAAACTTTTCAAAGAATATTTTTGAAACCCACAATTGAAAAGCAAACAAACAATTTTGAAAACACATTGAGCAAGTACCTAAGAGCCCATGGATAACCATGGATAGAAAGGGTGCTAACACCTTCCCTTTCTATAACCTACCTCCCGAACCGAGAGCAATCTCTTAAAGGAATTTTTCTGTGCTTTTGTCCTTTCCATTTGGAGAAAATAAAAGACGGTGGCGACTCTTGCTTCCGCGACATTTCGCGAACCAGCGTTAAACAGTCAGTTCCAGATCCACCGATCACAGAACTGGCGACTCTGCTGGGGAACAAACTTAAAGTGGGGTGTACCTTAGGACTAAGATCATTGTGTTTTCAATTGCTTTCCTTGTTTGCTTTAAATTGTGGGACTGTCTTGGGAATTCTATAGATCCTAACCCGGATCTGGGGATACCTTCTTAGAAAGTAGCAACAAGGATGTGAGGGAACTGTGTGGGGTATACCGACATGGTTGAAACAGTCTGCTACGTTGATGTGGCACTTTGGTGTGTACCGGTAACCCTTGAGTCAGTCAAGGAGAGTACGGGGCCTCCATGTGGTGTCATGAAGCATCAACAGACCTTAGGAACCTTAATTGAACCATCTTGGCCTCTTTAGGGTAGTGAGATAACTGACTTTGGTGCAGTCCGAGGTTGGTTGATACTCGATACTACACTCAATTGAGGGTTGCTTTCCTGGAATATTTCGGTCGCCAGTTCAGTGGCTAAATCGAAAAGATGAACAATGAAAGCAATCCCGTGATATTGGGAACCTTAGAACCCGGTTACTTTGATTAGGACAGGTTGAACCCACCAACTTCAAGAGGGTACTACCCAGACCTCATGCTGGCCTTAAACCTTAAGGGCCTGTCTTGTGTGCCTTGTGTGCCTTACATGTTTGTCTTTGTAAATATCTGTGTTTAATCATAGCATCATGACATCATCCAGCATCATATGCATTGACTAACCATTTCAGGGGTTCGAATTTTCATCTTTGTTCTTGTTTTGTAGGACATGGAAACTGTTCGTAGAAAGACAATTCCAATCAGTCTTGTAAGGATCCCTCCTCAGCTTAAGGAGCTTATATCCAGGGTTCCTGAGAACTCTTCATTCAGTGAAAGGCATGGAAGCCTCATCAGCTTGGTCAACACCAACATTGAGGAAGATATGATAAAAGTCCTGTTCCAATTCTTTGACCCTCTGCATCACTGTTTCACCTTCTTGGACTATCAGTTGGTACCTACATTGGAGGAGTTCTCCCGACTCCTGAAGATCCCTATTCTTGATCAGCTACCCTTCAACGGTACAGAAAAGGAACCTAAGCTTGAAGAGATTGCTAAAGCCTTGCACCTACAGTCATCTGACCTCAAGGGACATTGGGAAGTTAGAAGTGGTATCAAAGGATTCTTAGCCAGGTTTCTGTTTGAAAAGGCCTATGATTGTTGGAACTCCCTTGACTTGCAAGCTTTTGAAAAGGTTGTGGCCCTCCTTGTTTATGGTTTGGTGTTGTTCCCTAATCCAGATCAGCTCATTGATATCAGTGCTGTCCAGATCTTTATGTCCAGGAATCCTATACCTACGTTGCTGGGGGACCTCCTTCACTCATGTTACACTCGAACCATGAGAAAAAGAGGTGTCCTTATGTGTTGCACTCCTCTCCTGGGAAAGTGGTTTATTTCGCACCTTCCACAATCAGTCCTGAAGAACGAGCGGGGTTTGAGATGGTCACAACGGTTGATGGCTCTTACACATGCAGATATACATTGGTGCCCTAGGTCCAGAGAAGATGTCACTATCATTGATCGTTGCGGAGAGTATCCTAATGTTCCTTTACTTGGAATCAGAGGGGGTATTACTTATAGTCCATGCCTGGCTTGGAGACAATTTGGTTATGCTCGGAGGGATGGTCCTCATGACATGTTGATTCCTGACATAGTTTTTGACTTCGACAACGATACTCAAGGACTTCGCCAGAGGTTTATCAGAGCTTGGAGGATGCCTAGTAGGATAGACAGCAAGACACTGGGGCACAGGAACTCCATCCCTTTGGAGCCTTACCTCAAATGGGTACGAGCCCGCTCTCAGAAATTAGTGATGCCTTATCCTCACATGCTTCCAGTAATCAAAGAGCCTGCCTTGGAAGGAGAGGTGTCTCATGTTATTCAGCACCCTGATATGCCCACATCCTGGGAAGAGATGCAGAAGAGTTGGATCCAGCTTAAGGAAGAGCGGAATTCTCTTGAGACTAGTTTACATGCCAGTGAAAGGAAGGTCTTGGAGCTCACCCGCCTGTTGCACGAGGAAAGGAATCTCAACACTTACATAGCTCCAAAGAAGATGCGCAACATATTTTGGATGTGATTTGATCTTTTTGTACTTTTGCCCATGAGGCTTTGATGTATTAAACAATGATTTTCTTAATAATAACGCGTGTTCCTTTTGGTCTACAACAAATTTGAAATTTCGAACTCTTGAATGCATTGCATAAACACATATCATTCATCATGTGCATCATAAATACTCTTCTTTTCAGGTTGTTTACCGTTCTTCGCTGTTTATTTCAGCATCATGAACCCTCCTGAATCATCAACCGATGCGGCTATCAAGGCTCTTCAGGCGCAGAACGTCCAGTTTCAGGCGCAAAACGCCCAATTTCAGGAGCTGATCAAGGGCTTGTCTCAGGGTCAACAAGAGTTAAAGACCATGCTGTTGAAGAAGACTAAGAAGAAGAGGAGGACTGTGCTATTTAACACTGGGCGCAGACTCGGGAACACTTTGGTTGTTGAAGCTGAAAGGACTCCTCCATCTGTGACGGAAGGTAGTCACCATGAAAGGGAGGTCACTACTCCTGTGGGCTCTGATACTGAAACAGACTTCAATGACGACCAGTACCCTCCTGCTGAAGACCGGTACAAACAGCTGGAAGACAGATTAAAGGCTGTGGAAGTTCAACGGGTACCTGGATTGGATTTCGGAGACTTGGGGTTATCTACTGGAGTGGTGATCCCACACAAGTTCAAAACACCTGCCTTCGTGAAGTATGATGGGGCTTCCTGTCCCAAGATGCACCTCCGTTCTTATGTAAGGAAGATCCAGCCTTACACAGCAGACAAGAACCTTTGGATCCACTTCTTCCAGGAGAGTCTTTCAGGGACTCACCTCGACTGGTTCTATCAGCTGGATGGAATCAGCATTCGTAACTGGGAGGATCTGGCCACTGCTTTTTACAAGCAGTATCAGTATAATGCCGACCTCGCTCCTACGCGTACCCAACTCCAGGGTATGTCGCTAGGGTCGAGTGAAGGTTTTAAGGAGTACGCTCAGAAATGGAGAGACCTGGCTGGCAGGGTGCAGCCACCATTGACGGATCGGGAGCTAGTAGATATGTTCTTAGGGACCCTATCTGGTCCATTTTTCAATCATCTCATTGGTAATTCCTCTGCTGGGTTTACTGATCTGATCCTGACTGGTGAAAGGATCGAGGCCGGTATAAAATCGGGGAAGATACAGAAAGTTGCCTCCTCCAGTACTGAGAAGAAACCCTTCAAAAAGGAGGCTAGTGCTGTATATGGCTCCCGGAGAACAGAGCGACCTGAACACCGCCAATCTGTCAACGCGGTAATGATTGCCAAACCTGCTGCCGCTCCTCGGCCAACTAATCCACAAAAGTTTGAAAGACCCCGGAGAGAGTTCACCCGGTTAAGCATGACCTTATCACAAATCCTGCCACAGTTGCTATCCTCCAATTTAGTGACTGTCAAGGAGGCTCCAAAGTTTCCCAACACTGCATCTCCCAAGTTCAATCCAAATGCTCGCTGTGCTTATCACTCTGATAGCCCGGGGCATAACACAGATGACTGTTGGGCCCTAAGAAATAAGGTTCAAGATCTCATTGATGCAAAAGAAATACAGTTTGAGGCGCCCGAGAGGCCGAATGTTGTAAATGCTCCCATGCCCCAGCATGGAGTGAACGCTGTTGAGGAGAATTTGTATGTAGCTTCGGTGGATGATGTTGCTACTCCGTTGCTGATGGTCAAGAGGAATCTGTTGCTAGCCGGTTTATTTCCGGGATGTAGCGAAAGTTGCCCTCTATGTGTTGCTTCCCCTGCTGGTTGTTCTCTGTTGAAGTCAGGCATCCAAAACCTGATAGATAATAGAGAGATTTTGTTTGAAAAGACTGTTGTTCCTGCTGCTCCTGTTGAAGAAGTGTCAATCGTTACCATCTTCAACAACTATTCCGAGGCTCCTTCAAAGAAGCCTATACAAGTTTTGTCAGTTCACAAGAATGTTCCCATCACCATTACTGTTCCGGGGCCTATACCCTACAAATCTGATAAGGCTGTCCCATGGCACTATGGGGCGGATGTTTATGTTCTGGGTGTGAAACAAGAGTGCAACATTGATACTGGTGTCTCCAACATCACCGGGCCTGCTAAGGTCACTCGTAGTGGAAGACTGTTCTCGCCAGACATTGCTACTCCAGCAATTCATAGGCCTTTGATCTTCACACCTGCCAGAGTGCCTGTTTCTCCTTCTGACCAAGTATCCACCCCTGCTGCTGAGTCATCTGATACTCGGGGCAAGGGAATTGCTGCTGATGTGCCTGCCAGGACGGAGGCACCAAAGACCATTGTTGAGGCTTCCAAGCAGGAAATGGAAGAAATTCTCAAGATAATAAAGAAAAGTGATTTCAATGTTGTGGAACAGCTGGGGCACACCCCCTCTAAAATCTCCATGTTGTCACTGCTGTTGTGTTCAGAGGCCCATGCAAAGGCTCTGATTGCTTTCTTAAAGACTGCCCATGTACCCCAAGATACGACTGCTGACCAGTTCACCGATTGTGTGGCCAACCTAACTGCTGATAATGGCCTGGGTTTCTCTGATGCCGATCTGACAGCAAAGGGGAAGAACCATAATGATGCCCTGCATGTCTCCATTGAATGCAGGGGCACTACTCTTGCTCATGTGCTGGTTGACACAGGTTCTTCATTAAATGTGCTGCCCAAGAAGGCTCTGGATAGGCTGGATTGTGAGGGTCTAGAGCTCAAACCAAGTAGCATTGTTGTCCGGGCCTTTGACGGGTCCAAAAGAATGGTGCATGGTGAAGTGGACATCCCAATCAGGGTTGGGTCACAAGTATTTGATTCAAAATTTTATGTGATGGACATCCATCCGTCCTATTCTTGTTTGCTGGGTCGCCCATGGATCCACAAGGCTGGAGCGGTGACCTCCACATTGCATCAGAAGCTCAAGTACCCAGTCAGGGGGAGGATCGTAACAGTGCAAGGGGAGGAGGAATACATGGTCAGCCACCTCAACTCTTTCAGATACGTGGAAATGGATGGGGAGTTCATTGAAACCCCCTTTCAACATTTTGAGGAGGTACCACCAACCTTGGCAACAGCAGAAGATGAAGAGGTTTCTCCTATGAAGATGGCCTCCTTAAAGGACGCCCGGGCTGTGATCGAAAAAGGCGAATGTGCAAACTGGGGCAAGCTCCCTGATCTTACTCCTAAGACTAACAAGTTTGGGCTGGGTTTCACCACAGAAGCTCAGAAAGCGGTGCGCAAGGCAAGAATTGGAAGACCTCCGGTGCTCATCACTCAGCATGGAGTGAATGCTATTGGAGAGGAAGATGAAGTGGGAGAGTCAGAGTTCGATAGCTGGATCTACCCAACGGCCGACGGTGGATTGACCAATTGGACTGCTAAAGATTTTACACCCATAACTTTTGTCTCCCAGTAATGAATTTCTTTGTTTTTTGATTTGTAATAAACAATAATTTGAGACTATATGGCCCGGTGTCTTACCCGGGGCACCGTGGTTTTATTTATGAGGGCTTTTTGTTTGTCACTATCATATATCATGAATAAAAGCATTGGACGTTTTTCACATTTCAAATTTTGCGCTCCTTTTCTTTCCTTTCTTTACATATTGCAAAACAGCTGTATTTACACACACACTCACTCATACAGGTTTCAATCCACTCTGGATCTCACTGGTAACGACTCTGCTACTGCCAGTTATGACTTCGAAAATCCGATCAACTTGGCCGCAGACGAAGGTGAAGATGATTGCGAAGTGCCTGGTGAACTTGCAAGATTGTTACAACAGGAAGAGAGGGCAATTCAACCCCATGAAGAGCCAGTGGAAATAATAAACTTGGGTACGGAGGAAGACAAGAAAGAGGTGAAGATTGGTGCCAACCTAGAACTCAGCGTGAAGCAACGGTTGACTCAGATGCTGCAGGATTATAAAGAAATCTTTGCCTGGTCCTACGAAGATATGCCCGGATTAGATACCGACATTGTGGTCCATCATTTACCAACTAAAGAAGATTTCCCTCCGGTTAAGCAAAAGGTTCGTCGGATGCGTCCAGAGATGTCTGAGAAGATTAAAGCCGAGGTTATGAAGCAGTTTGATGCCGGGTTTCTTGCAGTAACTTCTTACCCTCAGTGGGTTGCTAATGTGGTGCCGGTACCTAAGAAGGACGGCAAGGTCAGGATGTGTGTTGATTACAGGGATCTGAACAGGGCCAGCCCCAAGGATGACTTCCCTCTACCCCACATTGATGTCCTTGTTGATAATACAGCTCAGCATAAAGTGTTCTCTTTCATGGATGGTTTTTCAGGCTACAATCAGATCAAGATGGCACCTGAAGACATGGAAAAGACTACCTTTGTTACTCAGTGGGGCACCTTCTGTTACAAGGTCATGCCGTTCGGGTTAAAGAATGCTGGGGCAACCTACCAACGTGCCATGGTTACCTTATTTCATGATATGATCCATCATGAGATAGAAGTGTATGTGGACGACATGATCGCTAGGTCCCAGACTGAAGAAGAGCACCTAGATCATCTGCAGAAGTTGTTCGACCGGTTGAAACTGTACAAGCTGAGATTGAACCCGAACAAGTGCACCTTCGGGGTAAGATCTGGGAAGTTGCTAGGCTTCGTGGTCAGTGACAAGGGAATTCAAGTGGACCCTGCTAAGGTCAAAGCCATTCAAGAGATGCCAGTTCCTAAGACAGAGAAGGAAGTCAGAGGCTTTCTAGGACGTCTGAATTACATTGCTCGGTTCATCTCACATTTAACTACTACCTGTGAACCAATCTTCAAGTTGCTGAAGAAAGATCAGGTAGTACGTTGGAATGATGAATGCCAGGCTGCTTTTGACAGAATCAAAGAATATCTCCAAGAACCACCCATCCTTATGCCACCAGTTGAAGGGAGACCTTTGATACTTTACCTGACAGTGCTTGATAATGCAATGGGGTGTGTGCTGGGGCAGCATGACGAGTCTGGCCGAAAAGAGCATGCCATTTATTACCTTAGCAAAAAGTTTACCGACTGTGAGACCCGATACTCACTGCTTGAGAAAACTTGCTGCGCTTTGGTATGGGCTGCTCGCCGGCTGAGACAGTATATGCTGACTCACACTACCTTGTTAATCTCAAAAATGGATCCTATAAAGTACATATTCGAAAAGCCTGCTCTGTCTGGGAGAATTGCAAGATGGCAGATGATCTTGACGGAATACGACATTCAGTACACGACCCAAAAAGCCATCAAGGGAAGTGTATTGGCAGACCACCTAGCACATCAAGCTGTGGATGACTACCAATCAATGAACTTCGAGTTTCCAGACGAAAGCATTATGATAGTAACTGACTGTGAAATACCCGGACCGGATGAAGGACCTGAACCAGGATCCCGATGGTCTATGCACTTTGACGGAGCCTCCAATGCTTTGGGAAATGGTATCGGCGCCATAATCGTATCTCCACAAGGTACTCATACTCCACTCACCGCCCGGCTGTGTTTCAACTGTACCAACAACATGGCGGAGTATGAAGCGTGTATTATGGGTCTTCAAGCTGCGATTGACCTGAGGATCAAATTTCTAAGTGTCTTCGGAGATTCCGCTCTCGTGATCAATCAGATCAAAGGAGAGTGGGATACGAAACACCTAAACTTGATTCCTTACAGAGAATGCGTGTTGGCCCTGATCCCCCACTTCACAGAGATAACATTTGAGCACTTTCCAAGAGAAGAGAATCAGCTGGCGGACGCGTTGGCTACAATGTCTTCAATGTTCAAGGTTAAATGGGACAACGAAGCTCCCCGGATCATCATTTGGAAACTGGACGAACCGGCATACTGTTGTGATCTCGAAACTGAATTGGTAACTGAGAAGCCTTGGTACCACGAAGTGAAGAGATACCTAGAAGCTCAGGAATACCCTGAAGGAGCATCTGTCAATGATAAGAAGTTCCTGAGAAGGTTTGCAGCCAAGTTCTTTCTTAGCAACGGCATCTTGTACAAGCGAAACCAGGATTCAACTCTACTGCGTTGTGTAGATAAGACTGAAGCGGAAAGAATCATGGAAGAGCTACATGATGGGACCTTTGGTACACACTCCAGCGGACATACCATGGCAAAGAAGATTCTACGGGCAGGGTATTACTGGTCCACCATGGAAGCTGATTGCTACCAACATTCTAGGACATGCCATAAATGCCAGATCTACGCAGACAAGGTGCATGTTCCTCCGGTTCCCCTGAATGTTCTGACTGCGCCTTGGCCATTTGCAATGTGGGGCATAGACATGATCGGTGAGATAAAACCTACGGCATCCAATGGACATCGCTTCATCCTAGTGGCAATTGATTATTTCACGAAGTGGGTTGAGGCAGCATCCTATGCTACGGTAACCAAGACTGTTGTGGCACGGTTCATTCGGCACAACCTGATCTGTCGGTACGGCGTCCCTGAGCGGATTATTACAGACAACGGTACCAATCTGAACAATAAGATGATCACCGAGCTTTGCGAACAGTTCAAGATACAGCACCACAATTCTTCTCCTTACAGACCGAAGATGAATGGGGCTGTAGAAGCAGCTAATAAAAACATCAAGAAGATTGTGCAGAAGATGACAGTAACGTATAAAGATTGGCACGAGATGTTACCGTTCGCTCTGCATGGGTATCGTACTTCAGCTAGGACGTCAACTGGGGCAACTCCTTTCTCTCTGGTTTATGGCATGGAGGCAGTCTTGCCGATCGAAGTACAAATTCCTTCTCTCCGGATAATGAAGGATGCAAATCTGAACGAAGATGATTGGATCCAGACACGACTTGATCAACTCAACCTTATTGACGAAAAGAGACTTGCTGCTATCTGCCATGGTCAGACGTATCAGAAGCGAATGATCAGGGCATTTAACAAAAAGGTCAGACCACAGGAATATCAAGTCGGGGATCTGGTGATCAAGCGAATCATCCTTCCTCAGAGTGATCCAAGGGGCAAATGGACCCCTACGTACGAAGGGCCATTTGTGGTTAAGCATGTGTTCTCAGGAGGAGCAATGATATTAACCAACATGGATGGTGACGACCTTCCTCACCCCGCCAATGCAGACATAGTTAAAAAATACTACGCATGAAAAAATGACCCGCTAGGCTGACATGCCTAGGCAAAAATAAGGGCTTCCCGTCGAACCAAAAGGGTTCGGGCAAAATGAAGGGATGAAAATGAAAAAATCTGTACACCCGGCAAGTCAAAAACCTGAAAAGGCGGCTTGGGCAAAAATGGGTATCCCGGTGGACTGAAAACCCGAAAGGGCAGTCCAGGCAAAAATTAGGGATAAAAGCGTAATACTATGTCTCATTGGATCACTTTGTATCCAGAATCCGTTACCTACATCAAGTTCAGACGGCATCGATCAATCAGCTTCACTTTCAACCCAGGTCATCAAGTGACGAGACGCACAGAGTATAAAGGCAATAGCAGAATTGAAACCCAGTGGATCATTCATCTTTCACACAGCTGTTTTATTTTCTTTTGTACAAAACTTGTAATAAACTCTTTTGCTCGGCGACATTCCGCTTACTAGGACGTCAGCCTCTTGTACACAAAACGCCTATTCACAGGCTATTCAAAATCAATACAAATATACTTTTCAGTTAAACGTGCCAACTGTTTTTTCTTTTTCTGTTTTGGTTTTGCGAAAAACGTCCAAGGTTCAATTTGTGATATATGCATTGATAATAATTTGCTAGCTCATAAATATTTGCATACGAGACAAAGAACTAATTGCAGGTGACACTAGAAACAGGGGCAATAAAGAGTTGTTTGAGCAGTCTAATTGTTCTATCCAAGGTACCAAAGTAGGTTCAGCTAAAGAACCTAACCAGACATCTTAAATTCCCCAGAGAGTGAGACAGCAAGTCAGTGCATTCTTCCCCAGCATATCAAAACTTCCCCAGGAGAGTCCCATCCAAGTTCCCCAGGAAAGGTGGAATTCATCTCCCCAAGCAGTAAGCTTATCCCCAGTAAATTCTGGAAGCTTATCCTTCACAGGACACGAACGCGTCGTCTGGCTTGATTTAAAGAGTTATTTCCTCAACAGGATATAACTGGGTTATCCTCAGCCAAAAACCAAGGGAAAGTCGTCGTCAACGTAGTTCTTTCCTATCCCCAGCGAAGTCTATTCACACTTCCAATACAACAACGGTATCCCCAATAGAGTTACTATCAACATTCAGCAAGGCATCACTCTTCCCACAGAGTATTGCTTTCCAGCATGATCGCTAGAGTATCTTTTCTCCCCGCAGAATCTTCCATTCGCCAAGTTTATTCCGCAACGGAGTCATCTTCTCCTACCGGTATCCTTGCAGTTATCATCCCCAGCGGAAGCAAAATCTATCCTTCGACATCAGCCCAGGATACGATTTCCCGGCACCCGTCAAGGATTTACTTTCCTAGACGAAAACATACATAAAACGTCACATACATCATTATAGCATGCATAACGCACTGCATCATACAAATCTCATTTATGTTGAGAACATCATTGCTTGATCCATATCATGCATTGCATATGACTGACTTTTACCTTTCAGGGAAGATCCAGTTAAATTCTCAATCATATTTCAAGACCTAGACTGGTTCAGTCAAAGGCCTTCTCTGGTTCAGTTAAATCGTCCCAAGATTTTCCTGATGCTTATCCCTTTGAAGACATTTCAAGACCTAGACTGGTTCAGTCAAAGGCCTTCTCTGGTTCAGTTAAATCGCCCCAAGATTTTCCTGATGCTTATCCCTTTGAAGACATTTCAAGACCTAGACTGGTTCAGTCAAAGGCCTTCTCTGGTTCAGTTAAATCGTCCCAAGATTTTCCTGATGCTTATCCCTTTGAAGACATTTCAAGACCTAGACTGGTTCAGTCAAAGGCCTTCTCTGGTTCAGTTAAATCGTCCCAAGATTTTCCTGATTGCTTATCCAGTTGAAGACATTTCAAGACCTAGACCGGTTCAGTTAAATCGCCCCAAGATTTTCCTGATTGCTTATCCAGTCAAAGGCCTCTCTGGTTCAGTCAGATCGACCTTAAGATCTCCCTGATTCTTATCCCAGTAGAAGACACCCCAGATTTTTCTCAACGAGCGTTGTTGAAGTTAAAGTCGCCCAAGGCTCTCTTACCATTCACGCTAAGGTAGTAATCATCCCTGGTTCTTGCATCGCCGTTTGAAGCTCCCGACTCAGCTCCTGTAACCAGTCAGGACACATCTATACCAGGCATCTAAAAATCAGCTCCTGCAACGTGTCAGGTACTCATTTTCTGTTTTGCAGGTATGCAGGTTCTAGCGAAGGAATCTCTTACGCAATCAAAACATCCAGATGGCATCTATAAGCCCATTACCCTCATTGCCAACATGTGAGCGCAAATTTCCGGGCACTCTAGTGTCCAATCATCTTTTACCCTCGGATTACGAAAGGCACGTCAGCCAATCTACATCCTCAGGTCTAAGAAGATTGAACAGGGGCAACTGTTATACCCCAAAATTTGCCCTCCCATATTCTTCAAGAAATTGCCAAGCCAAGCTACAAAATTCCCCAAGGGTTGTGCAGTGCAACAGTCTCCCATACAGTCAAAATTAGGGTTTTGAGTCTGATCAAGAAAAGGAAGTGTTCAAAGGCCCAATCAAGTCTCATATGCTTACAAACATGGTCAAGCATCCTCATACCAAGTTTCAAGGCATTCAGCTCAAGATTGCACAGTCAAAACCCTAAATTGCACTACAGTCAACTGTAGGGGCAAAATGGTCATTTGACAGTCAAAAGTCCAAATGTTTGGTCAACATATCATTTTGAAGCCACAAACATCATTTGATCAATGCTTGATCATGATTCTCAAAATTTGGCTCAGAAATCATCAAAGATGCAAAAGTTGCTATATTTGGACAGCTGAAAAAGTCAACTGAAATTGACCAGGGCATAACTTTCACATGGATTATCAGAAAAATTCCATCCAAAGCTCATTTTGAAGAGAAAGACATTTCCTACAACTCATCTTCATACTTCAAGTCCAAGAAATGCTCTCACAAAAAGTTATCAATTTCAACATTACAGGTCATTTTCAAAAGTCAACAAAAAGGGACTTTAAGTCAAAGGCCATAACTTGAGATTGGTAAATCAAAATGACATGGGACCAAAGGCATTGGTTAAAGGACTCAAAGACCTTTCCAAAATGTCCAAGAACATGTGAAAATCTTAAAAATTGAGCAAGTTATGCCTTGTAGAAGTTGGGAAATTTTTGTGAAATGGCAAAAGTCAACTATCCTTGAAAATCCAATTTTGACAAAAAGGCCCCATTTTTCTCACTTTGTTCATCCTTGTCATGCCACACACGTGTTCCATGGTTGATTTCAAGACCAAATATTGATTTTTTTATTTTATTTAATTTTTGATGATTTAATTCATTTTAATTCTTTGAAAATTCAAATAAAATTTAAAAACCAATGGAATAGTGTCAAATGAACTTGGACAATTCCTATGTATCATGAACCAACTCAAGAAATCAGGCTAGGGTTCATTTGCATACTAGGTCTAGGTTTTGGCTAAAAAGAAGGAAAATGGTTAATGGAAGAAACCCTAAGACCAATTCTTTCCCAAGCTTGAATTTAGGTCAAAAAACAAACCAATTCCCTTCCATGAGATGCATTGAGTCAAACCCTAACCATAGTGCAGCAAAAGGCTCGCTCAAAAGTGGATTGGAATTTTGAAAATTTGGACATAAAATGCAAATCTGATTTCAAAGCTATGGATCTTTTCAAGCCTTAATTTTTGTTCCATAAGCATCCTGGACAATCACTGAACACGTTCCAATTGAAAACATCTTCCAAAACTCCCTAAACTGGTACCCCTAACTCAAACTGTACAGCATTTTTTTTGAAATCGTATTCTTAATTCTAAGCATCTTCACTGCATTCCAATTGGATATCCTTGTTCCATGTGATGTTTCCAAGCTATTCATTATGTTTAATTTCATTTTTGTTGATCATACACGAAGTTACCATTTTCGAATGTTAGGGTTTCCAGCTTTTTAATTTAGGGCTTTCAAAAATAGGCAAAATCAAAGCTCAAGACCATCGCCATTAAAACCAGCATGTTCCAATGAGCAGGAAACAACCATCGCGAACAATTTATGTAGCCTATATGGCTATTCGCTATTTTCCCATAGCAGGCTTAAGGCAACGCTTCAAAACCGTTGCTATTGTGTTTTATGTTTCAGGGCACGCGAGGAAGAAGAAGACGTGTCCACCAGCGGTTCGTCCATTCAAAATTCGCGCGTCTCAGCCACTAGCGCGTTGTATTTGTTTTATATAATTTATTTATATATTATATATCAAAGTGCTTAAGTAGCTCAGTTGGCAAGCTATTAGCGTGTTAACCTCAATGACCTGGGTTCAAGTCCCAGGTCAGAACAATTTCCATAATGTTTTTCTATCTTAATTCCCATGCAGCGCTGCTATAGGGGTACACCATACACACTCAGAATCAATTGGCCACGCGTCTTGGAGATCTAATCCAGGGATCAGGAGGAAAGCATATCATGGAGGCCAGTCAAACATGTCACACACAATCCAGAAAGTCAACAAATTCTCACAAATAGTTGGGCCAGGCTATTCTAATCAACACCTCCACAATGGGACAGAACACCCCCTGGTTCCATTTTTTTTTCCTAATTTTCTTTATGTTCTATTATTTTTAATCATTTACTTGTGTATTTTATTTTCTGATTTAATTAATTTTTACAAAAAGAAAACATAAAAACATTAAAATTCAGAAAGGATAAAAATTTAATAATTATTTTATTATAGTTATTTTTCATAAATAAATGCTTGTAATTATTTAATTTAATTATAACCTTAATTCTTTTTTTAATCAAAAAATCTAAAAATGTGTAGAATTAGGTTTAATGAATTCTTTTTATCCTTTCTTATTTTTTCTCTTTTCTACAATAATAATATTTAATTCATTTATTTTCATAATTAAATTGTATATAAATTAACTTAGGTTTAATTTAGGTTATATTTTAATTCTTTCATAATAAATAAAAAATATTAGAATTAGGGTTTAACACTTTAATTTTAATTAATTTTTTCCTTTTTCTTTTAAATCTAAAAAACACAAAAAAATACTATTTTTCTTTTAATTTTAATTTTAGATTCCTTGATTAATTTTAATTGTTTGTAAAAGGGTCCAACGCCCTAATTTTGTTAATCTCTTTATTTCGCGCATTTGTTTTATATTGTTTAAATAATTCTGTATATGCCCCAAAGCCATGTAATTTAAAATTCTCGCATCTTTATTTATTCGCTTTATTTATTTTCAGTCAAATCGGGTTCGGTTTTTTTTGGCGATGTGGACCCGCGCCAGTTGTAATAGTTTAGATTTATTTTCTCGCAAATATATAACTGTTAATAAATATGCATGAAAGAATGAATGCCCAAAAAAATAAAATCGAATCGTTAGATCACCATTACATGACAAGACAAACAATAAACTGAAAATGACACACAATTCGCACACACCACCCCTAGGGTACGCCTCACTGTTGCCTTTCGAAAGGTGATCGTCGAGTAGAAAACGTCTTAGTAAGTCCTCATGATCCGGGAACCTGGCATGAGGGTAGCTTCTAAGGTGTCTTCCTATTGCTCTGGTGATCACCACGTCCCTAAAACTCGAATTGACCCGAACACCTCCAACGGTGGTGCTACCTACCTCTCAATGGTGGGATAGCACTACTTTCAAGGACTTTTACACAGACGAATTCCTTAGGGTAGGTTGGTTCTCAAAGATACTTGCTCAAATTTCAAACAAATCAAAACATCTTTTCACTAACACACTTTCAAAAAACTTTCAAAACAAACTTTTCAAACACTCTGACGTATGAGTTGAACGGAAACTTTTCAAAGAATATTTTTGAAACCCACAATTGAAAAGCAAACAAACAATTTTGAAAACACATTGAGCAAGTACCTAAGAGCCCATGGATAACCATGGATAGAAAGGGTGCTAACACCTTCCCTTTCTATAACCTACCTCCCGAACCGAGAGCAATCTCTTAAAGGAATTTTTCTGTGCTTTTGTCCTTTCCATTTGGAGAAAATAAAAGACGGTGGCGACTCTTGCTTCCGCGACATTTCGCGAACCAGCGTTAAACAGTCAGTTCCAGATCCACCGATCACAGTAGGCACAAGTTGATAGTTTGGAAATGTGAAGCAATGGTGTAAAGGATTAAAGAACTGAAAGAGCACCTTCATCATGTCCTCATCTGTGTTGGAGGTGACCAAGTTGAGTAGGCGACCATGTTTCTCGGTGAATGGAGAGTTTTCTGGAATCCTTGAAGCTATCTCTTTAAGTTATGGAGGGATACTTAAAAGATTGACTTGAATAGTTTTCCTGTGAAGTGAATCCATATCCTACAAAACAAGAACAAAGATGAATCCCAAAAATCCTTGAAATGGTTAGTGAATGTGTATGATGTTCATGATATTCATGATGTTATGTACAAATATGTATATACAAACAAAATAAACAATTCCTTAGGTTTAGGTTTGCATGGAGTTTTATAGGTAAGTACCCTCTTGAAGTTTAGTTGGCTCAAACTTGTCCTAATAATAGTAACCAGGTTCTAAGGAGCTCAATATCACTGGATTGTTTCCTTGATCATTATTTCAGCACAAGCCTCTTAAATGGCGACCGAAATATCCCAAGAAACCAAACCTCAATGAGTGTAGTATTGAGTATCTACCAACTTCGGACTGCACCAAAGTCGGTCATCTCACTACATCCTAAAGGCCAAGTTGGTCAAATAAAGGTTCTAAAAGTTCATTAGTGCTTCATGACATCACTCAGCGGCCCCGTATTCTCCTTGATTAACTCAAGGGCTACCGGTACCCACAAATATGTCGCACTAACATAGATATTGCTTAGACCATATCGGTATACCCCGCACAGTTTCCACAATGTATTGCTACTTACCTATAAGGTATCCCAAATCCGGGTAGAGGATTCAAACCCAAACAAAGAACCATAATATAAAGCATAAAAATCAAACAATGAAAGCAAGTAAATGTGATCTAACCCTAAGGTAACCCCACTTTTAGAATGATCCCCAGCAGATTCGCCAATTTTATGATACGGTGGGAGAGCTAACTTGAGGGTTTTGAGTTTGATCGCAAATGTTGCGGTTAGCAAGAGTCGCCACCAACTTTTCTTTTATCCAAAAGGAAAGGTGAAAAAGCACAGGAAAGACCTTTGAGATTGCTTCTTGAGTTTGTGGGGTAGATTATGAAAAGGGAAGGTATTAGCATCCTTTTCATCCATGGTTTTCCATGGGCTCTTAGTTACTTGCTAGATCACTCGCTTTTTGTTTGAAATTATGCTTGGTGTGGTTTTTGAAAGTATTTTGTAAAGAGGCCATTGTTTAGGCAATCTTTGTAATGATTCTCGTTTGTAAGAATGTATACAAAGATGTTGATCTTTTGAAAATGTTTTCAAATTTGTAAGATGTTTGGAAGTGTGTGGGATTGCTTTGAAAATAGCAAGGATGTTTGTTTTTGAAATGGAGCAAGTAATTAGGAGAAATCTACCTACTCAAATGTCTTTCTTGTTCATTTTCTTTTCCTTTGACATTGTTGTCTTACCATTGATTTGGTAAGCAACCCTATCTTTGGATGTAAACGGGACGGGCGTGGGTCATCATATAACCATGATTAGCAATGTTGCAAGATATCTTAGCATTCTTTTTTAGGGACTAAGATCATTTGTAAGGCAACTTAGATAGCGTCATCGAGGGACTATGATCTTGTATTTGCTTGTTTTTGCTAAGATACTTTACATGCGTAATATGGCCATTTTGTATAAGGCAACCAAGTGGAATAACCCTAGGGGTGCTTGTGTGCAAGTGTATCATTTCCATGCTTGTTTTTGTCTTGAATTAGGGTTTTCTAGGTGTTGATTTTTAGTCTTGTCATACAAGCCCTAATTACTAGCATATTATATAAAAGCGATAAATTGAGAAATTTAAAGTTACTACGCTATTACAACATTTGTTGGGAGGGGATATACAATTTGTAAATGGGGATTGCAAGAATTTAAACCTAATTAGTTTGTTACAACCATATTGAATTGATATGAATATACAAGGAATTAAATAAATACAAAGTATAAAAATGAATAAATGTACAAGGATGCAAAATGTAAAGAAAATGAATTTTGTTTGGTTTTCATGAAAAAGATTTTGTCTTTAACCTAATTAAATAAAGAAAATAATTAATTAAGTTTGAATTTATTAAGAAAATATTTTAAATGAAAACTCTAATTCTATTAATTAATCAAAAGAAAATAAGTTTGAGAAAAATATTTTTGGTATAGTTTTTTTATATTAAAAATAATGTATTTTAAATAGTGTGAAAAAATAAAATCATAATATTAATTAAGTTTATAAGATTTACTTAATAAAATAAATAAAGTATAATAAATAAAAATGTTTTTATTTATGGAAAAATAAAATAAAATAAGTCAAAATATAAAATATATCATTTTTGTATTTTTATGATTTTTAGTATTTAGAAAATATATTTAAGAAAAGAAAAATAAAATAAATAAATAAGTAATAAAACTTGGGCCAGAGGGTGTCAATGGGAAACAGGAAGGTCAACTAGAAAAATAAAAATAAGCCAGGCCCAAAGGGCCTAGCGCCTGCCAAACTAAAAAAGTCAGAATTTTAAAAATATGAAAAAAAAATGCAAAAGGGTACCACTAGGGCTCGAACCCAAGTCCCATAGGTTACAGGCGCGCGCTTCTACCACTGGGGTGGCTATACATCCGTTAATACAAATGAGACAATAAATATGTAAGGCAAAACGTGTTCTGAAGACTTCATCCTCAACCTCCAGCCAGACCAACTGTAACTTGCTTATTTCTCATTAAAAATGAAAACTGTAAACATGAAACTTGTAGCAAATTTTCTCACGATTCCAGAAATGTAAAGTATTAAAACTATAGATCAAAGATAAGCAAGAATTTTAATGGCCCTAATCTGAACCCTAAAAATTTCAGAAATTTCAGTTTAAAAAATCTCTAAGCTCAGGCAAAATTAATGGAAACTAAGGACATGGTTAGCTTGAGGGCAATGATATCTACATGTTTTATTCACAAATAAATTATTGATGATGCCTGTAAGAAGAGTTCCAAGTTGAGAAAACTTACCTCAAAATTGGAAATCGTGTTTAGAGTTTGAGCTTGTTTCAAGTGATGGTGATGATCAGGTTAGCTTCCTTGAGGTCCTAGGAAGCTAATGCAATGGTTTGCTTGAGTTGAGAGTGGCTGAAATGACTTGGAGAAGTCAATGTGAAATGCTCTATTTTTGGTTATGGAAAGTGGGGTAAATGATGTTACAGAAATGAAACAGGGACGGGGACAAGTTATATTTGATGTATAGGAGCTTTAGGAACTAAAAGGCCAAATAACGCACGAGGGAAATAGAATATACAAGTTCAAGGTCAGAACCTACACAAAAATGGAGTTTTTGTGCAATTTCTGGCTAGAGGGAATTTTAGAGAGTTTCAGCTTTGCAAAAATCGTGTCCTAAGTTGCATAATAGTGTCTCAATGTACAGGAAAAAGGTTTTGAGAGTTCGGGTGATCAGAAGTACAAGTTCACATGTTATGGCTTTTTGACTTGTTTTTGAAGCAAGCTTGACAAGCATTGTTCCAAGGCAAGGTATAAGGCTATCTAAAGTGGTTAGGCACTTTAAACATGCTTATCTGATTGTGTAAGGATGCTTGTGCAGAAAGAACAAATGCAAAGCTCAAGAGAAGTTGACTTTGTGATTAAAGCCACTTTACTATAATGGCAATGTTACTTTGTGCCATTAATGGAAATGCAACTTGGATAAAGCTTGAATTAAGTGGATAATAGCTCAAAAGCAAGTGTAATCTTCTTATTATGGAGAGATCTTGAGGTTTAGAGGCCTACATAATAAGATTGTGCAGCATAGGTTTGAAATTAAATTCTTGTTCATCACAAAATGCCTTGTAATTCAAGTGACAAAACCCTAACTTCATCTCTTCGATTCTCCCTACTCAAGAATGATCTCAAGGAGTTATTGGACATTTTGGAAAGCTTGCAATATGCTCTACAACTAATCTTTGAATTGCTTTTGAATATTCCCCTTGGAACTATATTAAAAAGTTCCATTAAGTTGGGTCAAAATCCTGACCAAATTAGGTCAAAATTTCACTAAGTGTTTAGTTTCATGACCCAATGTTCTTGAAATTATAACTTGAGATCCAAGCACTTTTGGAAGAAGTTATGTGAAGAAAAGTTGTATATTTCATGGAAATATACAACTTTCATGTTGGAAGTTTCTTTTGTATCTGTGATCGGTGGGAATGAGAACTGACTGTTTTGGAATGCTGGTTCGCGTTTGCGTTTGTTTTTGCAAAATGTCGCGGTAAGCAAGAGTCGCCACCGTATTTTATTTTATCCAACAAGGAAAGGACAAAAGCACAGAAAAATTCCTTTTCGAGATATTTCTCGGGTTCGGGAGGTAGATTATAGAGAGGGAAGGTGTTAGCACCCTTTCTATCCGTGGTTATCCACGGGCTCTTAGGTACTTGCTCACTATGTTTTCAAAAAGTTTGCTTTTCTTTGTGTTTGTGGATTTGAAAGGAGTTTTTGTTTTGAAAGGGGTGTAAGTGCGAAAAGTTTTGTTTTTTTGTTTTCAAAAGAGCAAGTACTTAAGAACATCTACCTACTCAAAAAGGAACTAAACTGTGCAAATGTCCTTTAGACAATGCTATCCCACTATGGAGGAGTAGGTAGCATCGTCGTTGGAGTTTTCGGGTCAATTCGATTTAAGGGACGTGTGGTCACTAAAGCAACGTTAGGACGCCTTAGCGGTAACCCTAATGTCTTAGATCATTTTATTCGAGGCAACCGTTTCGAGGCAACTTATGATCTTTGGACAAAAGGACGACCTCTAACACATCCTATACTCAATGACCACGTTCGAGGAAACCAAGTGAGACGTACCCTAAGAGTGGCATGTGCGAGTGTATTGTTTTTCAGTTATATTATCTTTGTATATTTAGGTGTTCTACCATTTGTTTTTAGATCTTGTCATGCGATCCTAGTTAGCATACATCTAAACAGTTAATATATGTACAGGAATTTAAAGTGCGGGAATTGTAAATCCTACGCTATTACAAGGCTTCGGGGAGGGGGATTATTTACATGTCCAAAATTGGGGGAATAAAGCAGTAAAGTGTAAAAATCTTAGTTAAGCTATTACAAACCAGTAAGCAGTTACAATAAAATAAACGCGCGCGAATCTGAAAAATAACCTCTAAAAATCCTAAGAATAAAATCTTTTTGTTGTTTTATTTTATTTTGGGAAAATGATCTAAATCTACTTAATTTTAGTTTTGAGAAAATGTTAAGATAATTAAATGATTAATTGACAAAGTTAATTTAATAGAAAAAACTAGCCTAATGTTTTTGTGGTTTTTCTTTTAATTGATTTTATGTTGATTAAAAAAAAGAAATAAAATAGTCAAAACAAAGATGAAATCGAAGGAAACAGGCAGTAAATCAAAAAAAGGTATAATTCTGGAGGCCTGGATCGAAAGAGGTGTGGGCTGTCTTTCGATCCAGGGAAGAGGCTTGATCAAAGGTGCATGAGGGGCTGCACTTTGGGGGTGTTCGATCTGGGATTCTGCAAGGAAGTTTGTTAGAAATTGAAAATACAAGGCCTGGATCGAAGAAGTTTGAGAGACGACACATTTGGGGCTTTCGATCTGGGATGTTGGACCTGCAAGGAAGTTTGTTAGAAATTGAAAATACAAGGCCTATGATATTGGATCCTAGTCCCTTCGATTGAGCGAATTCCCTTTCACCCCTGAGCTGCTTGCTCATTCAAAAGGCATGACTCCTGCTTTTGGCCCTGCAAATTAGTCAGTTCAGAACTAAACAACATAGAGAAACGTCTCACTCGAAATCAATTCTTGAACCCAGATCTGGGTTGGTTTCGATTTGTCACAGCCAAGATCATGGATTTCAAATGTAACCTGCTTTGAAAGAAACTTTATCCATGGGGGGTTCAAACGTATGAGCACTGCAGCTTATACATGCTTTGTTAAATCGCTCACAAGTAATAACAAAAAAAACTATGAATATGCAATTATGAGTAATTTTAAGATTAAGTGAGATTGAACATTATACCACTGGAGGCGCCTGGATTTGGACGGAAGGTGCCTGCAACGGAGTCTAGACTTTCGTGGGGAAGGTGGTGCTTTTGCGAGGCAAGGTATGTGTGGCCGTCTTCGTGGGTTTTTCGTTTCTGCAGAGTTTTTGTGTGTTTTCCCCCTTGTTCTGTGATTCTGGTTTTCTCCCTTTACTATAATTTTTGTAATGTTTTTGTTCCCCCCTTTTTTTGTTTGTTTGGCACTGTATGTTGGCCCTTGTATTTATAGGAGTATGATGGTCTAGTAACGGCAAGAGACAACCAATTAAACAGGCCTTTAAAGCCATGAGACAAGAATCAGACACATTAAAAGATTTCCTTTTTTGAAATATTCATGTCTCTTTGGAATCTTGAATGAACCTGAACACCTTTGATTTTCGAATGCCTCCAGGCCATGCTCTTCGATTGGTCTTGAGTTGCCTCCTTCGAATGGACTTCTTATGTGCCCTTCGAATGGGCTTTCTGAATGCTTCGACTGCTTGATTTGAAAAGAATCACTCTGGTCGAATCAGCTCTTGTGGAGTTAGGAACAGAAAAGGCAAGAATCTGGCCTTTAACTCAGGAATTGAATCCACAATCAACATTTAATTATTTCTATATTTGCAAGGGACACATGCCATTGTGAACTTTGGGTGAACCTGGACAGGTTAGGATATGTGTTTTTGCTTAGTCATGCCAGCCTACTTCATTCCTTCGAATCTGCCTTCTTTGCCAGCTTCAAAGTCCAATTCGAATTTATTTAGAACATTCCCTATTAGATAACTTCGACCATCCCTTGGCCTTGTGATGAGTCTAAGTTCTGATTCGAAGTGTCCAGAACTTCCTTCATCAGAGCATCTTAGATTAAGAGAAACTCTGCACTGAAATGCCATTCGAAGGTCATTTCGTTCTGATGTTCTGATTGAGGTAAACTCTGAAGTTCCAGTCGAAGGACACTCTGAAGTTCTAGTCCAAGGACCTTTTGAAATTCCAATTGAAGGGTATTTGTCCATATACCAATCAAAGGGTACTTGTTAAAATTCCAATCGAAAGGCTTTGTTAAAAGGCCAATCGAAAGGTGTTGTTCATGCTAATCGAAGGACATGGTTAACATGCATGTCGAAGCTACCTTGACACAATGCTAAATCGAAGGATCCCTTGGCATGCCAATTGAAAGGCTTGGCCCAGGGTGCCAAATGAAAAGGTCTTTCAGAATTCTAATGGAAGGCCTTGACACAATGCCAATCGAAGTGTTTGTCCATAATGCCAATTGAAGGGAATTATCCATGCCAATTGAAAGGCTCCTTCATAGTACCAATCGAAGGGTCTTTCAGAATGCCAATCGAAAGGTACTTAAAGCACCACTCAAAAATTTTCTTTTTCCTTAGGCAAGGGTTTCTGGTCAACCATGCAGGGGGAAGACTTTGGAAAACATGAGAGGACAAATTTTGGGGTGCAACAGTATCATCTTGCATCATGGTGAAAATTTGGCTCAAAGTTATGAAAAAAACATGAATTTTCAACACTTAGAAAAATTTCTAAGTTTAAAAATTTTGACTTTTCAAAATGAAATCTTGACTTTTTGATTTCTTGATGAATAAGTTTCATATTTTGACATGTTTTTATGAATTATGATCTTTGGCACTTGAATTTGACCAAAAAGTCAAAGTTTGACTTTTCAGTATATAGTTGACTTTTGATTAGTTGACTGCAAAATTCATCTGTCAATCCAATGGACTTGCAATGTTTTGAACCATGTCATTAGGTTAAAATGATTCAATTGGACTCTTGAGATCATTCCTTAAACCAATTGGCCATTTGCTAGGTCAAAAACCAGGGATTGCCTTTTCCCAGTCAAAACCCTAATTTTGACCATTTTGCCCTTTTGGAGATTTGATCAAATTTCTTGAGGAGTTGTGGTCCAAACTTGATCAAATGATATATATGAGTTTATAATGTTGATATGGATCAAAAATGATGAAGTTTGACTGTAAATTAGCCATAGTTGACTTTTTCCCCAATACAACTGATTTTTAGGTCAATTGCTCAATTGACTGATCAAAAGTGTGATCCAAGGCTTGAAACTTGGCATGAGTAATCTTGGGGGTCCATAATGAACCATGAAATTCATATGAAGCATTGGAAGTTCAAAAATCCTTGTGCAATCTCAAACCCTAATTTGGGTCATCAGTGCATAAGGAGGTGTCTTTAGCTGATCAAACCCTAATGCAGTCTTGAGCCCAAGGAGATCTTGTGAGAAACTTCTTGATAAGTGGGAGGGAAAATTTTGGGGTATAACACCCTCATACCACTACGCCAGCGCTTCCTTTGTGTTATGGAATAGGAATCAATCAACATATTGTAAACCTGCGCGTTAGTTTGGAAAAAAACAAAATAATTTTGACAAAAGCTGAGATCGAACCCATGCTCTCACGCAATACCACTGTATCACTCACCACTACGCCATATATTTTTTGTGTTATAGAATATAAACAAATCATTATATAATAAAAACATTAGATCAGAGAAGCATCGGAGCCCTAGCTCCAGTCCTCTTCTCTGGTGAGTCAAACATCTTATCCTGCAAAAACACATGAGTTAGATCATAACAAGGACCCTATCCCCCTAATTTGACCCTTGCAAATATAATGGTAGCATTTGTTTGACCTAAAAATGCCTGTAGAGTGGGTTTTAAAGCAAAAGTTTCAAACTGCCCTAACAATGGCGTTTTGTTATTCCTGCGTCAAAGCTTGCAAACGATGCGTCAAAATCATTCCAAACATCAATATGAACATGAATGTATGCATCAAATCATTAAAAAATGCATATATTAAAAGTTTGAATTCAAGAAGTTTACCAAACCGGTGATGCTTGGCTGCGACGATCTGGGATGCTTCAAGCTTGAGTGGTGGGTGGGATGAACTCCTGGGATCTTCAGGAGGCTAGTGTGATGCTTGGAATGGATTAAAAATGGCTGGAGACAAGGGTTTAATCGTGCTGTAGTATCTTGAACATTTGAAGTTTTTAGGGTTGCCTTTATGATGTAGCATGTGTGTTCTTTTGATGTCTGAACATGTTATGTATTTATAGAGAGAAGATTAGGTCAACTTTTGTGAGATAAATCTTGTGCAATCATGGTATAATATTTGATTTGAAATTTTGCATGAAAAGCTTCTATTTTAGGCCAAATCAAATATTCATACTCCACACGGTTTTGGCAAGTTGTCACTAGCTCTTTGGACTTATGATTTGATTCAAAAATAGATCCACACGCTTTGTATCATTTATTTGGTATTTTATTTGATTTATTTTGATTTTAATTGAATAAAATCAAAATAAAAAGAAATAAAAATCACAAATATGCATGAATGGATTTGGGGGTCCCTTATGAGGTCATGAACACGCTTGAACCTGAAAACTTAGGCCCATTATTTCAAAATTTCAAGTTTGCTCAATTTGATCTTCACGCGTTTTCTCAAAATTTATCAACTTGCACAACTCATAACTCTCTCAATTTTTGTCATATGAAGATGATCTTTGACTTTTTGGAAATCTCAAGATGTCTCCTAAAACTTTCATGTTGGCCATTTTTTCATTTGAAGTATTTAAATTGATGTAAATGGCTTTGACAAAAAATGTCTTTTTGTTGAGTTTTAAAATGACCTGTAATATTTTGGCTCATATCTCTCAAATGAAGCATTTTTTGGCCTTGAGCTTAGAGAGATAAAGTTGTAGAGAATTTAATTTCCTTTAAAATAGGCTTTGGTTGAGGAATTTCTGATGAAGTATGTGCAAGTTATGCTTGGTCAAAGTTCAGTTGACTTCTCCTTAAGAAAACCCTAATTTAGTAACTTTTGACTTTTGATGAATCTTGAGTTTTCTTGATGAATCATGATCAAACCTTAATAAAATGATGAATATGACATTAAAATTTTTATGTTGACCAAAAATATTGAAGTTTGACTGTCAATTGGTCAAAGTTGACTTTTTGTTCAGTACAGTTGATTTTCAATCATCTGATCAATTGAATGGGCAAACTTGTACTGCAAGGCTTAAAATTTGGTATGAGGATACTTTGAGACATATGAGAAACCATGAAGTCCACTTTAGGCATTAGAAGTCCAATTTCCTTTGAGAAAAGTAAAACCCTAGTTGTAGGTCAATTGCTTAGGAGGAGAGTTTGTCTAGTCAACCCTTGAGTAGTCTTGAGTAATTGAGACTTTCATGAGCATGAGGAGATATCTCGAATTAATTTGTCTTAAAAATGGGAGAGTAAATTTTAGGGTATAACAACTGTCCCTGTTCAATCTTCTTAAACCTGAGGAGTTAGATTGTCATGTCCGCCATTCGTTATCTAAAGGTGGAAGAGGATTGAATACTTATAAGTGCCCAGAAATTTGCACTTACATGTGCATAAAGTAACACTGTTGGTTGATTGTATTTCTTGAACAGGGTTAAAGATGTCTTTCGGAAAGTTGACAGAGTATCGAAGGAGATGGGCTTACAAATGCCATCCGAAGTAAATGTTGATAGGAGTATCAAAATGAATATATGCCCGACTGTATCTAAAAAAGTTTACTAGAATGAGTCTGTGTCCGACTGTATCTGGCAGACGTGCTAGGGAGTGTCAGAATGAATCTTACGTCTCGATTATATCTGAATGATGTTCTAGAATGAGTTTATGTCTTGATTGTATCTATAAGAGGATCATAATGAGTCTTCGCGCGACTGTATCAGAATAATTTATTTTAATGAGTCTATGCCCGACTGTATCCAAAAGTGGATCAAAATGAGTCTTCACCCGAATGTATTTGAAGAATATACTGGAATGAGTCTATGTCTGACTGTATCCGAACACTATATTGGAATGACTTTATGGCCGACTGTATCCAGAAGAGTATCAAAATGAACTTTTGTCTAGTTTTATCTGACTGATGCTTTTCAGAATGAATCTATCCGAGGGAAATGTTTTTTAGAATGAATCTCTGAAGGAAATTCTCGTCAGAATTAGTCTCTGAGGGAAATCATCAGGTCATGTAGATAGTCGCCATGTCCTGTTTCTGGAGTTGATCTACAACCTGTCTGTAAATCGCTAATAACATTCGCCTGTTTGCGAACTTAACCTGAAAACAAAGTTAGCTTCACGTAATGTCATGATGCATGAAATTTATTTTATAGTGATGCTCTCAAAATAAATGAGAATATTATATGCGTTTCGTATGCATATGTTATGATATTTTGTAAATGATGTATGGATGCAATATGTCTTTGGAGTGTATTGATAGCTTCTTGTAACACTCTTTAGCTGGGGAAAATAAATCCCTGACTGTTGCTAAGGATGAAGAAAGTAATTCTTTAATTTTGTTTAGAAGACTTTACTGGGGGTTCCCGTTTTCTGTTTGAGGATACTCCGCTGGGGATCTTCGACTTTTGCTTGGTGTAATACGGTGGAAGAACTAACTTTTACTGGTTTTTGCGTTTTATCGTAATTGTTGCGGTTAGCAAGAGTCGCCATCGACTTTTCTTTTATCCAACAAAGGAAAGGGTGAAAAGAACAGGAAAGACCTTTCAAGATTATTTTTTGAGTAGGGGGGGTAGGTTATGGAAAGGGAAGGTGTTAGCATCCTTTCCATCCGTAGTTATCTACGGGCTCTTAGTTGCTAGCTCATTTTGAAAATGCCCTTTTTTATGTAAGTTTATTTTGAAGATATTTTGAAAATACTCTTAGTGCGGTGAAATTTGTAATGTTTCTCGTTTTGGCGAGAACGTATACAAAGTGTTTTTTGTCTTTGAAAATATTTAGAAAAGAGTTTGTGTATGTGTGGAAAAATTATTTTTTGATTTTTTTTATGAGCAAACAACTAGGAGCTATCTACCTACTCGAAAGGTTTGTTCTTTTCCTCTTTTCCTTTAGACAATGCTATCCTACTATTAGTGAGTAGGTAGCCCTATCGCTGGATTTTTGAGGGACGGGCGATGGTCATCGTACAGTCACAAAAGCAACTAGTAAGATACTTTAGTAGTTACCCTAAGGTTTTAAGATCATATACTGAGGAAACTTCGAAAGGGTCGTCGAGGGACTTATGATCTTTAAACCAAAGGGTTACCACTAAAATCTCTTACGCTCGAGAGTTGTGACTGTTTATTTATCTGAAGGCAACAAGTGGAGGTACCTTAGAGGTGCGCGTGCGCGAGTGTGTTGTGTTTCAGTTATTTATCTTGAGTGTTAGGTTTGCTAATGTTTGCTTTTATCTTGCCATACGCGACCTAATTACTAACAGTAATATACATGTATATACAGAGGTGCGGAAAGTAAAAGTGCGGGAAAGTAAATCCTAAACTATTACATCTCATGAGCAGTTACAATATTTAGAAAGAAAATGGGAAAAAGATAAACTAACTATTACAAAATCATATGTGCGACCTATACATTTATTTCTAAAATGGTAAATAAAAAGAAAATAATAGGAAAGATTATTTAGAAAGAAAATTAAATATCCTAAAAAGAAAAGCCTAAATATTTTTGGTTTTTTTGTGATTTGATCTTAATATTTAAAAAAAAGTCTAAAGTAATTAAAAATTATTTATGAAATAAACATTAAAATGGGATTAAAATAAATTAGTCAAAAATTAATTTTAGTCTAAAAAAAAATCTAAATCTATTTTTTGTGATTTCAATTTTATGATTTTTTTTGTTTATTATTATTTTTAATTGACTTAAGAAGATTAAGTTAATGATGATAAAAAAAACTAATGTCTAATTGATTTTAACTAAAAAAAAGGAAGTGTTTATTAATTAAAATTAAATCTATTTTTTTTTGGGTTTATGATTTTATGAGATTTTTATGATTGAGTTAATTATCTAAAAAAAAGTTAATAAGACAACATAAATATTAAAAAAAGAAAATGTCCTGATTCCGAATCTGAGCTTATTTCTCTTTGGATCGTCCCATATCCTGAGATCCGAAACCAAACGTTCTTGATGCCCTACCGATGGCATCATATTATTTATGCCTTCGTACTTGCATGTAAAACGTTAGACTTGCTCAAAACATCAATAGTAATAAGAATATACGCATAAAAATGATTTAAATTACGAAATCAACGAGATTTAAAATCAAAATTACCAAATCGGAGGGATGGTATGAAGGGATTCTGAGAAACGTTGGGGTTGGATAATGATGTGGATCGCCTCCTTGGGGTCTCAGAAGGATGAGGGAGTCACTGGTTTTGAGTGAGAGAAGTTGGAAGTTGGGTTATGAGTTTTACTACTTTTTGGATTTTTTTGTTAATTTCGAGCTCTCTCTTAGGAAATTATTTTTTCATGCTCTTAGGAAATGATTTTTTTCGTCCCTTTGTAGCTTGCATAGTGTAGTATATATAGAGGAGTGAGAGGAGAGCAAACAAGTAACGTAAGAATCAAGGCATTAATGCCCTTTTCAAAAAAAGATAAAACACATTAAAATGTTTCAAAAATTGTGAAATCCTTGTCATTCTTGACATGCATTGAACATGGACTTCCTTGCTGGTAATTACACAAAATTTGAGCTTCAATCTTGACCCATAAGTCCAATCATACGCCTAAGCCTATTTGCTTTACACTTTGTTCTTTATTTAATTTGTTTTAAATGAAAACAAATTCAAACAAAATAAATAAAAATCATAAAAAATAAGGGAATGGTTTTAGGGGTCCTCTAACATATCATTAACATGTATGAGTCTAAAAAATTAGGTTTATTGGTCTAAAAGTTCAAAATTGCCCAACTTGAAATTCATGAATTCCTTTAAAATTCCCAAACCTGTGCAACTCATAAATTGCTTAATTTTCACCTTTTGGAGATGATCTTTGACTTTTTGGAAAGCCCAAGATGTCCTCTATAATTTCTATTTTAATCAAATTTGCATTTGGAGATATTATCTTGATGTAAGTTGCCTTGACAAAAAGTGTCTTTTGTTGACTTTTTGAAAATGATCTATAATGTATGAGATCATATCTTCCAAATGAAGCATCTTTTGGACTTGAGAATATAAGCAAAGTTGTAGAGAATTGAATTTTATTCAAAATGGGATTTGGTTAGGGAAAAGTTGATGAAGCGTGTGAAAGTTATTCCTGGTCAAAGTTCAGTTGACTTCTCTTAAGGAAAACCCTAATTTGGCAAATTCCTGACTTTTGATGATCAGAGAACTTTACTTGGGGAATCATGATCAGCACTTGAAAAAATGATGAATATCACTTCAAAATGTTTATGTTGACCAAAAATATTGAAGTTTGACTGTATGTTGGCCATAGTTGACTTTTTTATCAATATATTTGATTTTCAATCATTTGAGCCATTGATTGAGCAAACTTGTGATGTAGGGATTGAAACTTGACATGAGCCTTATTGAGGACCTATGAAGAAACATGGGAGCCACTTGATACTTTTGCAGACCAAATTTGCTTGAGAAACTCCAAACCCTAATTGTAGGCTTTTGGTCTAGGAGGTACATCTTGACTAGTCAACCCTTGGGTGCCTTGACCATTTGAAGAGACTTGAAAGAATTCTTTGAAGAAAATTGGAGGGAAAATTTTGGGATACAACAACTGCCTCTGTTCAATCTTCGTAAACCTGAAGAGTTAGATTGACATGTCTGCTATTCGTTACTTGAAGGTAGAAGATGATTGAACACTTAAGTGCCTAGAAATTTGCACTCACCTGTGCAAGAAGTAATATTGTTGGTTGAATATACCGGGATTGAGATTATAGATCCCATTTGGAGAAGTGACAGAGAGTTGTCGGATATGGACTTCATTATGCCATCCTAAATAGCTGTTGACTTCAACTGGAAGAATAATCATAAAAAATCTCCAGGCAACTTTAACTAAACCAGAGGAAGCGTCTACCGAAAACGAATCAGGATAAATCATTGGTTAATTTAAACTGAACCAGTGGAGGAAGTCTACCGGAAAACAAATCAGGATAAATCATTGATCGATCTAAACTGAACCAACAGGGGTCTCAAATTATCTTTAACTGGAAAACAAATTAGTAAAATCTTTGAGTTGATTTAGCTGAACTACAGAAAGAAGTCAACCGGAAAACAAATCAGGATAAATTGTTGATTGATTTAAATTGAACCAGCAGAGGTCTCGAATTATTTTTAACTAGAAACAAATCAGCAAAATCTTAGGATCGATTTAACTGAACCAGAGAAAGAAGTCTATCGGAAAACAAATCAGGATAAATCGTCGATTGATTTAAACTAAACCAGTAGAGGGCTTGAGTTATCTTTAACTGGAAACAAATCAGCAAAACCTTTGAGTCGATTTGGTTGAACCAGAGAAAGAAGTCTATCGGAAAACAAATCAGGATAAATCGTTGATCAATTTAAACTAAACCAGCAGAGGTCTTGAATTATCTTTATCTGGAAAACAAATCAGTAAAATCTTCGAGTCGATTTAGCTGAACCAGAGAAAGAAGTCTACCGGAAAACAAATCATGATAAATCATTGATCGATTTAAATTGAACCAACAGAGGTCTTGAATTATCTTTATCTGGAAAACAAATAAGTAAAATCTTTGAGTCGATTTAGATGAACCGGAGAAAGAAGTCTACCGGAAAACAAATCAGGATAAGTTGTTGATCAATTTAAACTGAACCAACAAAGGTCTCGAATTATCTTTAACTGGAAACAAATCTGTAAAATCTTTGAGTCGATTTAGCTGAACCAGAGAAAGAAGTATACCAGAAAATAAATCAGGATAAGTCGTTGATCGATTTAAACTGAACCATGAGAGGTCTTGAATTATCTTTAACTGGAAAACAAATCAGAAAAATCTTCGAGTCGATTTAGCTGAACCAGAGAAAGAGGTCTACCAGAAAAAAAAATCAGGATAAATTGTTGATCAATTTAAACTGAACCAACGGAGGTATTGAATTATCTTTATCTAGAAAACAAATCAGTAAAATATTTAAGTCGATTGAGCAAACTTGTAGTGTAAGGCATGAAATTTGTCATGGACAATCTTGAAGGAATATTAGGACAATGGAAAATATTTGAGACTTCTGGAGCTCAAACATTTGAATTTTTTTATTAATAACCAAGTATTAAAAAAATATTTCGCAAATAACCGGGTTTCGGAAAAAATTACGCAAATAACCATGTTTGAGATGGCTCCACAAAGGAGGATCCATCTCATTTGGCGCATGCACCTAGGGTTTTGCCCTAGGCGCCATCTCACTTGGCGCCTCCATTGGCTTTTAGCCAAGTGAGATGGCGCATGCTCCTTAAAAAGGAGAGGAGGCGCCATCTCACTTGGCGCCTAGGGCAAAACTAGGGTTTTTTGCTGTTTTATAAATAATTCGTCCGTTTCTTTGAAATTTCTCACACTTTCTCGCACTGTATTTTTATTTTGTACTCCCTTATTTACGTAATGACGTCGCCTATGATTTTTAGCAGAGATGGTTACGTTATATTCTCCGCCACGAAACCTGCGATGAAAATGAAATTCTGGCACATTCACTCCATGGAGCGTCTGAAGCGGGAGTTGATGCGGTGGCTAGATGGAGACATCGTCGAGGGGGAAAAAATTCGAAGGATCCAGCGAAAACGAACAACAACCTCGTATGCGACAGGAAGACCTAATGTGTGGTTGGAGGAAGTCAAAACAGACAGTGATGTAATGATGATGATGCATGGGTCAGATGAAATTGTGTTAACAGTTGTAATTTCCTAGATTGATTATCGTTAATCATTGTTGTACGCAAAAACCCTAATGTAATTTCCTATATTGAATTTCTTAAATTGTGTGAACAGTTTTATTAACGGAAAACCCATAATGTTTACAACACAAATATTGAAAAGATTTATTGTATTACAAAATTTATGTGGTCGAGCCAGACGCCCGATTCGGACAGTTTTTGCGATTGTGTCCGACCTGACGGCATAAACCACACTTTCTTTCCAACCTGTCAAGATCGTCCATTTCTGTTGTTATGCGCCTGCTTTTGGGACGACCCTTCTTGTTCCTTCGCATTTGGTCATTGTGCCAAACTATATCACCGTTGTATTCAGGCCAATAGTCCGGTTTTGCCACCAAAGGAAAGTTGTTGTTGTAAACAGTGAGCAACGTTTCAGATTTATAAACGTTTGAGAGCAGTTGAAGCGCGTCTTGATGGGTATGCGCACAAGCGGCAATGACATGAGAGCAAGGCATACGAAAAGCTTGAAACCTACCACAATCGCACCATTGAGAAGGTAAAATGACCCTGTATTCCTGTCTTGCCAGGCCTTCATTGTGGTCAATTGTCTCTTTCACAATGAAGTTGTGGCTATGGCGGTCAAACCGTGTAACCATGTGAGTGTTGGCTTTAGCACTTTCAGCCTTAATGTATTTCATACAGCTTTCACTCCATAGTTGTCCTGATTGCAAGACCGAATACCACATTTCACCTCTTTTGGAAAATAACGCAGCCATCCTAAAATACGTGGATTTCACCAAGGCAGTGATGGGGAGGTTTCGTATGCCCTTGAATACCCCATTCATTGATTCAATAAGATTTGTTGTCATATGCCCCCATCTTTGGCCATTGTCGTATGACCTAGTCCACTTTTCGACCGGTATGTTGTCGATCCACGTACCGGCTTCTGGGTTAGACAAACGGATCTCGTTGCGGTAATATTTGAATGTGGGTTGTGTCAGTGCGTATCCCGCATTCATCACCGCTTTCCTCAAAATTTTGTCCTTGACCTCCCTCGAGAAATTCTGGACGATATGCCTGATGCAATAGACATGCGTAGAAGGAGGGTCATGCCAACCATTTGCCGGATTATTATAGGCACTTTCAATGGAGGCATGTCTGTCCGAGATCAAACATAAATCTGGTTGAGGAGCCACGTGTGTACGAAGATTTTTCAGGAAAAAGCTCCAAGCACCACCGGTCTCCCCCTCGACAAGGGCAAACGCAACGGGGAAAATGTTATTGTTGCCATCTTGTGCAACTGCCATCAAAAGAGTGCCTTTGTACTTCCCATACAACCAAGTCCCGTCTATTTGTAGAATTGGTTTACATGATGCAAACCCTGTGATGCATGGTTGAAATGCCCAAAAGACGCGACTGAATATTCCGTTGCCATGTAGTACACTACCATCTTGGGCGTACGCGGGCAATGTTTCCAGAACATAAACACTACCTGGAGAATATGTCTTTAGTGCATTGAGGTAGCGGGGAAGTTCTCGGTATGACTCCTCCCAGTTTCCATACACCCTTTCAATCGCCTTAGTCTTTGCTAACCACGCCTTACGGTAAGACGGAGTGTAGTTAAAAATCGTGGTGATGTGGGAGATGATTGTTTTCACCTTCAAAGAAGGGTCATTGCTCACCAGGGGTAGGATTTCTTGACAGATTAGATCATGGTTGAGTTTTCGGTGGTCTTGTGATTGAGTGGAACTTACACAAGTATGGGTTGTCATGGAACCTATGACCCAGCAGTCACCCCTTAGTCTGTATGAAGCGGTCAGCTTGAACATGCAGTCAGGGTGGACACACTTGATCTTGTACCTTTCCGGGTTTACACGATCCACCTTATAATCAACCGAGTTAAGCATGTGAAATTTTTTGATGGCCCTTATGCATTCCTCTCTATTACGAAACTTGTCCTTCTCTTTTAAATTTTCATCTGATTGCATATACGGTTGGAAAAACAAGTCCGTAGAAGGTTCATCTCCGCCCATGTTGAAGTTTGTCATGTGCGTAGGTGGTGTGTAGATTTTATCGGTAGGAATACTTGGGATGCCATCATCGTCAGAATCGTCGTTCACCATTTCATCGAACTCTAACTCGTTATCTTCTTCTTCATCATCAACTGCATCCACCTCGTCTTGCTCATTCTCCAAAGGATCAACCTCCTGTGTCACCGGAGGCTCTACCTCCTGTGTCACCGGAGGCTCTTGAAACAGAACGTACAACTCAATAGAGTCGTTTCCAGAATAGACATGGCTGGAAATCATGTTCTGGAAATCCTCGTCATCTTGAATTGCAACCTTATAAAATATGACTTGGTTGTTTCCAAAAAAGACTGGACTCTGATAAAATATCTGGGATATCGGGCCTCGTTCAAGTTTGGCCTCCAATCTTTTCTTAAAGTAGGAGAAATTTGCTTTCCCGTTTAAGAGAAATCGGACATTGTCGGTGTTTCTAAACAAAAACCCAACTGTGGGACACATGTATGTCTCACCGTTGAAATGTGCTTTGACAACAAATTGTGGTGAAGAGGCCATTGTGTAGAATTGTTTTAGGTATGAAGGTGGGAATGTTTTGGGTTTATTGATTATATGAAGGTATGAATGCTGGAATGTTTGAAGGTTAGATGACTGATTCGAAGGTTGGAAAATTTTACAGTTTATGTGAATGAATGTTATGTTCAACCTAAGGCAAAATATTTCAATTAAGTAAGTGATGCAACCCCCCAAGGCTGCCAATAATATTACATGCATGGGCTTATGCTGCCACCTAGCCTGGCCCTATAATACACACATTAATGTTTTGTCTAAGCCTGCCACCCGTCTACTCCAATGGCCTTGCATGCAACAGAGAAAGGAATCCCAAAGGCTGTCACGTAGCCTGAGCCAATGCTGTAAAACGTGACACCTCTTATTCGCCAAATGGGGTGACGACACCATTCATTTTTGTACTATTTCGCCAAGTGAGATGGCGCCTCCCTTACTGTCCAATCGTGATACATGCATGGGCTTATGCTGCCACCTAGCCTGGCCCTATAATACACACATTAATGTTTTGTCTAAGCCTGCCACCCGTCTACTCCAATGGCCTTGCATGCAACAGAGAAAGGAATCCCAAAGGCTGTCACGTAGCCTGAGCCAATGCTGTAAAATGTGACACCTCTTATTCGCCAAATGGGGTGGCGACACCATTCATTTTTGTACTATTTCGCCAAGTGAGATGGCGCCTCCCTTACTGTCCAATCGTGATACATGCATGGGCTGCCACCTAGCCTGCAAGAGTGACACCTTACATTATTTGTAAATGCATGCATGCATATGTGTAACTCCCTAAGCATGCAAATGTGACACCTCGCAGGCATGCAACCACTACATCAAAATTATTTGCCTATAAATACATACCTTATGAAACATCTCTCACACCCACACAACTCTCACTCTCTGCTACGAAATATTTCTTAAGTCTATCATACTCTCTATTTCTTCCTAAGTCTTTCATTCTCTCAAGCGTTCTGAAGAATGGCCCTTCTAACAATGGGAGAAACTCACAGAGGCACAAGGGAAAACATTGCTGCATTTGTAAGTCTCTTCTTTGGTTATACATTTTCATACTTTAAAAAACGTGTTGTTCATCTTAATTAATCTTACTCTTGTTTAATTATGATCTCAGGATACACAAAGATTCAGAATCCGTTCGCACAAATACCTGGCTCCCGACCCTTTCATCGTCCCTTATCTGGAATATGCAGGTTTTGGACACGTGATAAAGATCTCCAACTGCACCATTGACTCCAAATTCATCCTTGCAATGTTGGAGAGGTGGAGACCGGAGACCCATACATTTCACCTACCAATAGGTGAATGTACCATCACTCTCGAAGATGTGTACATGCTACTGGGCCTCCCTATTGACGGTAAAGCGGTGAACGGGTCGGTTCAACAACCCAACTCACAGTGTGAGGAACTGTTAGGTAGGGACATGGTAGAAGGTGGTGGAGCAAGAGGGCAGGGAATACTACTCACTGACCTGAAACGGCATTATGCAAGTATGGAATTAAATGAAAATTCCTCAGAGAATGACCGAGTAGTAAAAGCCCGAACTTATATTATGATACTTTTTGGTACTTTTTTATTTCCCGAAAGTACGGGAAATAGTGTAAATTTCATGTACTTACATTTACTAACAAATTTTGATAAAACTAGAAAATTTAGTTGGGGTTCTGCAGTATTAGCCCACCTGTACAGTTCCTTGTGCAAAAACGCAGTCAAGGAAAAATGTACATTTTATGGGTGCGCATTTTTACTACAAGCCTGGGGTTGGTGGAGGATGGAGTCCTTAAACCCCATCAACAACAACACTTTTGGTTTCCCTTACGCAACAAAGTAAGTCATTAAGTTATAGCATTTATAACTATTCTTCTCTTTCCAAAATATATGCTAAAAATAACATGTTTCTCATTTCCTATAGGTACTGCGTGAGGGGTATGGATTACGGCAAGAATCCCAGATTCAATGTCGCACTCTACCGGAATCTGTTGGATCACTTAGGCCCAGATGACGTAAGTCGTAGCTTTTAACTTTTGTTCATTTTAATTATTTATACATTACTTTTGCGCTTACCTGATTTAAATTTTATCGCAGTTCGTCTGGAGACCATATTTGGGTTTGGACCATTCTCCAAATCCAGAGGATGCAGCAACTTGGACTGCAAAGACTGCACTCATTCGGTTCAACATTGTGGAGATGCACCACAGCGACCGTGTGAAGATGCAGTTCGGAATGATCCAAGACATACCAAGTGATCCAACAGATTTGTCCCCCTGGCATCTAAAAAGGGTCGACGCCCAGTGGAATCTAACCAACTGGAAAGACTTTGCTCCAGAATGGTGTAAAATGTGGCAAAGGCGTCACCGCTACATCTTGCAATCCCCTATTTTCCTTACTCAAGGTAACATGCGACACACCGATCAATATATGTCGTGGTACAGGTCGGTTAGTAACCCAGATATGCACGTGTCTCATCCGAGGTACTTGGTTGACCCACGCACACAATGGGCACAACCCTCGATTCCCCACCAACAAACCCAAAATCCATCAACCTCAAACCAACCCCCTAGAAGAAACAGACCAACAAACACACAACCACATTCCCCACCACAACACAACTACAACCAAATGCCGTACTACCAACCACAGTCACCGCCAAACTACCAATACCCAAATATCCCTCAAACCCAACCACAATACCAACCCCAATACCAGCAAACCCACATACCCCATACACAATTTCAGTCTTCCACATATCCCAATATGGGGCCCTCAACATCCAGCCTTAGCCCTGATATGGGAATGTCAGAAGATTATGACGAACCCGACCAAACCTACCATCAACCACCATTTCACCAAACAACCCAACATCCACAGTACCAAACACCCCAAGATCCATTTCCTTTCTACCCCCCATACTCAGACGACCAATGCTACCGACCAACCATGGAACCCCACCCACCGCCAACACGACCAAACTTCGAGGGTATGGGTAACCGACTGTACCAGAGCAGATCTTCGAGATATGGAGATCTTACTGATTTTATGGATTCGGATCGCATTGACTTCGCTGGGCCATCGACCTTGCCGCAACAGGAAACGAGACGGCACCCAGCAAGAGAAAGGCGAGGACGGGGATGCGGAACTGGGGGTCATTACCGGGTTCCTGGGGATCATTGATGTATCTTTTTTTTTTCCAGTATTTTTTGTATCTTTTTTTTACTGTTATTTCAATGTAAAACAGTTCAATGTAATTATTTTTTATCAAATAAAAAATCAATTTTGTTTATCTCTGTCTAATACGCAACGCGCAGGAAAGAAAAAAAAATTTTTTTTTTTGACCTAGCTTTGTACATAGGCGCCATCTCACTTGGCTTAGGGCTTGCCATTTGCCCTTAGGCGCCAAATGAGATGGCGCCTCCCTTATAAAAAGAGGAGGATGCGCCAAATGAGATGGCTCCTCCTTTATGGAGCCATCTCAAACATGGTTATTTGCGTAATTTTTTCCGAAACCCGGTTATTCGCGAAATATTTTTTTAATACTTGGTTATTAATAAAAAAAATTCCAAACATTTTGGTGAAAAGTTAAACCCTAGTTGGAAGTTCATTGCTTGGGAGGAGAATTTGTCTGGTCAATTCTTGGTCAACCTTGAGCAATTGAGGATCTCTAGGAGCATGTCTTGAGTAAAAATGGGAGGACAAATTTTAGGGTACAACAACTCCCTCTATTTATAGTTTTAGGTTAGTTGTCTCTCTAAGCCAAAACCCAAAACACAAAAGTCAAAAATACCTATTTTGGATTTAAGTCGAAATCCTGTGAAAAGCAACATGCTTCGACACTTCGACTCCTACAACTCGACACACATTCTTCAACACGCTTCTACAGACTAAGTTAAGCTAATATGATACAACTTGTGTAAAACAACATACTATTTCAACATAAGAAATTACATTTCAACAATTTTGACGATGATTCTCGTTCGTTTTTTCAATTTTGGATTGATTTGAATCTAATATCATATTTCAATAGATTTTACATATTAATAAAGTTAAAATCAATATAAACTGACTAATTTTTAATTATTATTATTATTATTAAATTTTTCTTCTAAATAATTTACATTTGCAAGTGACTAATTTTAATTATTATCATTAAATTTTTCTTCTAAATAATTTGCATTTACATTAAATATCAACATGTTCCTCTGCCAACTCCAATCGGTAGTATAAGGGGTGTTCAAAACTAAACCGGTCTAATAAAAAATTGCAAAATCGAACTGAACTAAATCGAAACCGTAAAAAATCGTATTTGATTTGGATGTGTTTGGATCATTTTCTCACGAAATCGCATGGCTCGATTCGGTTTACGGTTTATACTTTACAAACCAAACCAAACCAAACAAAACTGCGTTATGTTATAAAATCTTAGTAACTAATATATATTTCTTTAATTCTTTAGAGAAACATATATTATATGTATATTTGATCATACTTTATATTATATTCATTTTAATTTACGAATCATAAAAAAATAAAATGTTATTCATTTATAAATACTATTTTCATAAAATATATTTTATCGTATTCTTTGTATAATATTTATTTAAGAATATAATCTTATTTATATCATTATTTAGATTTAGATAAAATTATAATACGCAATTTTATGTATCAAATTATAAACTTATTTTGACAATTATAAATTTTTTTATGGTAATGTATGAACAATTAAACACAAAATTATATTTTCCTCTATATTTGTATGTATGACTTAATAATATTTTTTTATAAAAAATCGAACCAACCGAATCAATTCAAACTGCATTAATTTGGTTTGGTTTAGTTCGAATTTATTTTTAAAAGTCAACTAAATCAATCTGAATCACATATTTTTTCTCTATTACGATTTAAATAATTTTTTGTTTCAAAACCGTCCAAACCGCACCGCAAATAAATTTTTTTAAATTCTTTCACCTTATTTATTATAATCTTTAATGGTTGTTGCTTTGAATTTTTACCGATTAGTAAAGCAAAAAAAAGTTATATCGATGTTAAAAAATTAAATAAAAAAATTAAAACTGTTATAAATCATATAAAGCTCTAATACTGATATTATATAATATAAAAATACACTTTTGAAATATGAATACTGAGTTTATATTTTGAGTCTTCCGTTGCAAGATCACGATGCTTTAATATGAGATTTTTATTAAAATAAATATTTTTATCAAGATTTTATTTCAATTTTTTTTTGTAATCAGGATTGAGAATCCTCAATTCTCTCGTCAAATATCTCTTGCTTACAGGAAAAGAAAAAACAACCGTAGTTTAGTATAACCAAAAAAAACCTAACACCACCCATCATAAATCATAAAAGTTGAGGATACACTTTATATTACACCAAACAAAATTAATGTTTAAAATTCATTATTTTATGAGACAACATCTTCAGATTTACAACCGTTTTGTAAAATCAAAAGTTAGGCCATACAACTTTTATAACATCTCTTGTCAAAAAGAAAAATTGTAACACCTTAAATTTATTGGATGAAAAATATAACTCAAATAACTGGATACATAATCCGATAAAAGCAGTTCTAAAAAGCAATAAGTTGTTTTCGTAACAATGGTAAACCGGTTACATCAAATATGGTAATCGGTTATCAATCTGAGTTTTTGACATTTCAACTTATTTGTTTTATTATTTTGGTTTTCAATTGTTATAACTTGTTTGTATAAATATCCTTTGTGGTATGACATCTCAAATTAATTATATTTTCTCTTCTCACTCTCAATTACTCTCTCTCTCACTCTAATTCTCTTATTTTCTCACTTCATCTTCTCGACAAACACTAAAATCTCCATTGATTCACCAATTAAGTTTCATGTTCTAACATTTGATATCAGAGTCTAGTTCTGATCCATAATCTGTTGTGCAAAGATGAACAATGTCTCCAATGATAGAGTCTTCATAAACCTATCAACCCTTGAATCAAAGAATTACGATAAATGGTGCAAGTAAATGAAAGTGTTGTTTGGGTATCAAGATGTTCTTGAAGTGGTCAAGAATAGAGTTAATCCCCTTGTTATAGAGGCAGTTATTGCACAAAATACTACGCTCAAGAAAAGAAGAAAGATTACAAGGCACTGTTCTTGATCCATTCTTGTGTTGATGATGACAACTTTGAGAAAGTTGCGATTGCGATTCGACAAAGCGAGCATTGGAGATCTTGGAAAAGGCTTATGCATGGACTGATAAGGCAAAGGTGGAACATGATGTTGTATCGAAAATCTTGTGTTCTTTGACACCAACATTTGACAATATTGTAGTGGCGATAGAAGAGTCAAAAGATCTTCCGACATTGACCAAAGAGAAGCTTCAAAGCTCTTTTGAGGCTCATGAACAAAGGATGTATGAAAGGAGTAACGACAAAATAAAGACAAAGATTGCTTTGCAAGCACAATTCAATGAGAAGAACAAGAAATCGAAAGGAAAATGGACTACGAAAAACAAATGGAATTTTCAGAATTTTGGTGGAAAAGATTCGCAAAATTTGAAGAGTTCAAAATGTCAAAGGAGTGAGATCAGATGCAAAAATGATGGTTAAAGCAACTATACCAAGAGAATTGACAAGAGTAAGGTAACTTGCTGGAATTGTCAAAAGATTGGTCATTAGGCATGTGATTGTAGTGTGAAGCCAAGGGAATCTCAAGGAGTTCAGACTAAGTTTTCTACACAAGAGGTGGGTGAAGAGAACATGATGTTGGTAATGATCACATAAGGATATTGCAACAACAATATGTTTTGGGAAGCAACAACAACTGTAATAAGCTGTTGGACAGCAACTGCAACAGTTCTGGAAACGCTGCAGAAACGCGTTCGGAAGAAAATGTTATGGTGACTGTGTGAGATGGAGTCCAATGCAGTGAGAAGTGGTACTTAGACTCTAGTTGTTCAACACATATGATGGGTAGGAAGGATTGGTTTGTCAAAATCAATCAAGCCACGAAGAATAAAGTGAAATTCGCAGTTGACACCACTTTAGCGGTCGACAGAGTTCGTGATGTTTTGATCATGAGAAGGGATGATGGTTGTTACTTTATCAAAGATGTGCTATACATTCTAGGAATTAAATTTAATATTTTAAGTATTGGTCAATTACTTGAGAAAGGTTACAAGATTCGCATGGAAGACAAGATTTTATGCGCTTTGCACGGAAATGGGGTTTTGGTCCTTAAAGCTCCTATAGCCGCCATCAGGACTTTCAAGATTGAGTTGAAAGTGATGGAGCATAGGTGTCTTGATACATTATCAAGTCGAGATTAGTGGTTATGGAATTATTGTCTTGGGCATCTCAAATTTTGAGATCTCAACGCGTTGCAAAGGAACAATATGATAACCGGGTTACCATCCATCAAAATTTCAGGTGAGATTTGTGAAGAGTGTATGTAAGGGAAGAAACGTACGAATAAATTAAGCAAGGATACAGGTCATAGAACCAAACATCACCTTGAGGTGGTGTATTCTGATGTGTGTAGGCCGGTGAAAGTTAATTTTTGTGGTGGCAATAGGTATTTTATCAATTTTATCGATGATTTTACTAGAAAGTTATTGACATGCCTAATTGTAATACGGTGGGAGAACTGACTTGTTTTTGCGTTTTATGCAAATGTTGCAGATAGCAAGAGTCGCCACCGACTTTTCTTTTATCCAATAAGGAAAGGGTGAAAAAAACAGGAAAGACCTTGAAGATTTTGAGTTCGGGGGATAGGTTATAAAAAGGGAAGGTGTTAGCACCCTTTTCATCCATAGTTATCTACAGGATTTTAATCTCTTAGCTCATTTTTTCTTTTTTGTGTGCGTGTGTTTTGATTTTTTTTTTGAAATTTACCAATATAAGGCGAACTTTGTAATGATTCTTGTATCTCAGTCCTCAAGAACGCGTACAAAGTGTTTGGTTGAAAATATTTGTTTTGAAAGTGTGATGTGAAAATGTTTTATTTTTTTGAAAGGTTTGTGAGCAAGCGATTAACAGTATTCTACCCACTCAAGGTCATTCTTGTACTTTTCCTTCTCCTTTAGAGATAATGTTATTCGTACCATTAGTTGGTAGGTAACCTTATCTTTTGGATGTGAAGGGACAAGTGAAGGGTCATCGTACAGTCATCGAAGGCAACTTGTAAGGATGCTTTAGCAGTTTCGTAAGGACTAGATCATTTTTCAAAAGGCAACATCGAAGGGTCGTCGAGGTACTATGATCTTTTATTTAAGGATCTTTGCTAAGGCATCCCCACTTTCGAGGGGCATGACAGTTTATTCTGAAGGCAACAAGAGAGCTACCCTATAGGTGCAGTGTGTAAAGTGTATTGGTTTCAGTTATGTTATCTTGAATTTAGGGTTATGCCATCGATTGTTTTTATCTTTCCATACACGTCTAATTACTAATAGCATACAAATAAGGCAAAAATATAAAGTGCAGAAAATAAAAGTCCTACGCTATTACATTACTTCAGAGCAGTTACATAATAAAGATGTGGAAAATAAATCCTAAAACTGTTACATACTCTGAGCAATTACATAATAGGGAAAAAAGTGCGAGAAAAGTAAATCTAAATTATTACAATTAAATGCGACCTATACACTTATCTAAGAAAATAAAAAATAAGATAAAAAATGGAAAAGAAAATATTTTGATGATTTTTTTATGAAAAAAATAGTTTAATGATAGTTAATTAAATAAAACCTAAAAATTTAATTAATTTTAAAATAAGAAAAAGTTAATTAATTAAATTATTTAAAAAAATTAAATTGTTATAAAACATGTAAACCTAATTTAATTAGTGTTGGAAAAAAATAATTAAGGTTAATTACAAGGTTATTAGGGTTTAATTAAAAGAATTAGGGTTTATTAGGTAAAAAGAAGAAAAAAAGATTAGGAAAAACAAAGAATGCTGGGGGTGGGTGTTGAACCCACGCCCCCTAGGATATCAGCACGCCTGCTTTACCACTACGCCAACGCTTGTTAGTGTTAAGATAACCAACGTGTTTCACAATATATGAAACCTGCAAAAGAAATATGAGAAACGGAGAAATTTTGCAAAAGGCAGGGATCGAACCCACGCCTTAGTGCAGTAATATCTTAACGTGTGCGCTTATACCACTGGGGTGGCCATACACTCGTTTATTTTATAAAATTAAAAAATATATATATATAATATAAATTAAAATAGGATGACCGGAGAAGCACCGGAGCCCTAGCTATGATCGTCTTCTCCGGCTGGGTGTTGTTCAAAACCTGCAAAATAGAGAGTGTTAGTGATCCAAAGGGACTATATCCCCCTAAATTAACCCTCCTGAATCCAATGGTGACCTTGGTTCAGGCTAATTCTTCCTGTAAAAAGAGATACTACGTAAATATGGCAAATCAGTCTAACCATGGCAACACCTCATCCAGGCACCATGGGGGTCATGCAATGGTTCTATCCTGCACTAATACATCTCAGAAGCATGTTAGTAACGTTAGTTTCAATCAAAGCACGATAAAACAAAAAATATGAATTCATGCAAAATATAGAAAATCAGTGATGCATGCTCATGAGTTTCAGGCCTCTTGAATCATCACAATCGATCCCCACTTATTTTATAGCACTCTTGGAATTGAATGGGATAGTTGGCTTGCTTTGAGAGAAGTTGAAAATAGGGTTTGAAGTTTGCCCTAGTTTTGGATAACTTTGGAGTTTTTTGGGATATGGTTTCTTGCAATATTTTTTTATATCTCTTGTTGTCTGAATAATGAGAATATATAGGTTGTGAGTTAGGTCAAACAAGTGGTCTTGGACCTTTGTAAGAAAGCCTTGATTTTATTTCATTTAATTTTGAATTTAAATAAGTAAAATAAAAATAAATGGAATAAAAATCAAAGGGGTGTATGAATGGATTCATAGGTTTACTATGAGTTACAAAACACGCTTGGACCTTGAAACATAAGCCCAATAGTCCAAAAATTTAAGTTTGATCAATTGAGGTTTCACACATTTCTCAAAAATTGTCCAACTTGCACCAATCATAGCTCTCTCAATTTTTATCATATGAAGGTGATCCTGGACTTTTTGGAAATCTCAAGGTGTCATCTATAATCTCTATGTTGATCACTTTCCCATTTGAAGACTTTATCTTGATGTAAGTTGTCTTGACAAAAAAGTGTCTTTTTCTTGACTTTTGAAATGACCTATAATGTATTGACTCATATCTCTCAAATGAAGCATTTTTTGGACTTGAACTTAGAGATACAAAATTGTAGATAATTGAATTTCCTTCAAAATGATCTTTGTTTTAGAAAAATCTGATGAGGCATGTTGTGATCGGTGGAAATAGAACTGACTGTTTTTTAAGCTGGTTCGCGAAATGTCGCGGTAAGCAAGAGTCGCCACCATCTTTTATGTTCTCCAACATGGAAAGGACAAAAGCACAGCAAAATTCCTTTTTCGAGATGTCTCTCGGTTCGGGAGGTAGATTTATAGAAAGGGAAGGTGTTAGCACCTGATCTAACCTGATCAGACTTGGACCGTCACGGATGGCTCCGAGCTGAAAGTTTTGAACGAGGTGGGGGGTACCTGCAAGACACTCCGATGCTGAAGTGAGTAAGAGCACGAGCAGGCAATAGTAAGAGTATGGGTAGAATGATGAATACCTGACCCTCTGGAAACAGAGGGTATTTATAGCCCCCAGCGCTGGGCCAAGGTTCCTTCATTGGGTCGGGCAGGTTTGGCCCAATGGAGGAACTGCCAGGTTCTACGTGCGTAGTGGGGACCCGCACGTGGTCCCCTCCCTGGATGTTCCGCGTGAAGTGCGGGCGGACAGAGACGCGGTCTTTTCGGAGTCTCGTTGAGAATGAAGTGGACTGAGTCTGCCCTAGGAGGGGTGCTCGAGGTGAGGTCGAGCTGGACAGTAGGAGGTCGAGCTGGACAACAGGAGGTCGAGCAAGTAGCCTCAGGGAGCACGTCGGGCACGACTGTGACCCTTTGGTCGGCGTGGCCCCCAGCAAGTCCGTTTGGTTTAGGCCTTATCAATGCTATTGGGCCAGTCGGGCCCAGTCCAGAACAGGAGCCCCCCAAGTCGTGGTTCCTTGGGTTAGGAGTCATGGCTTGATCTTAGGTTGCTTCCGTTTCGGGGCCTTGTGCCCGGGTTAGAGATGCAGCTCCTCGAGGGCTTCCCTGTGTCGTGCTCGGAGACAAGTCCTTCGCGGGGAATGCTCGGGGATTCCTCAACAGCGCGCGTCTGTCGAGCACGCGAGGTATCTTTTGGGAACTGTGCCGCCACCCTATGAGGGTAGGGTCATTATTACCTAGGGGAGCTGTGCGTTGAGGAGAGAAACTCTGTGGTTGCCCGAGGTGACGTTTGGTATTCCACGTCATCACTATAAATAGGATTCTTGGGCCCCATAACGCGTTACTACTCTTCGCGCTTCTGCTGCTGTTGTTTTTCCAGATTCTCATAGCATCGCCGCGATCTCCGTCACCGATTCCTTTCCTCCGCTGCCGAATCTACTCCTTGATCCCAAGTAAGTGACTTATCTTGCCTGTTTTTCTGTTTTGATGCATGAGTTTCATCGTTTTAGACGTTTTAGGGGTTGTGCGCGTGGGACTAGCCCGGTGAATTCATGTTTAGCTCGACGAATTCATGCTTAAGGTTGGCAAACACATACGTGTGGCCGGTAGATACATGGTTTAGGTTTATAATCTGCAGTGCTGCCCGGGGCCTTCATGATCCAGGGCGCCCAATTCATGATCGTGCCCGGTATGCTCATGGCACTGGCCTTTAGGCTTTATGATGTTGCTCGCCATGTTCATACCCCGGGTCGGCGTGTTCATGAGTGACCGCGTTGTTGGTTTGTTTAGGCGGCTTGCAGAAGGACCAGTCGAGGTATCTGGAAGTCGGGGAGGCGACTGCTATTTGTTTCAAACCAACTTTGTTGGTCGTGCGTGGGGCGACGTGGTTTGTCGCGCACCCCATCTTGTCCCTTACGCCGAGCGTATGGTTTCGTGCCCAATTGACTGGTTTCCCGTGCTCTGTAGGTAACCATGGCGGACGAGCCGTGCTCTTCTGGACGCCCCGAACGGGAGTAACAAAGTGCCGATGAGGCTGTGAGTTTGATCGACACCGTGGAAGACCCTCTGTTGGACTGGGTGGGCGCCGAGCCTAGAGGAATCGCCTCGGTCTATAGTCGGCGTAACCGAAAACCATATGCTATCCTTGAGGCGAGCAACGGCCAGCCTGATTTTCAAAAGAATTTCGTCGTTACACGGCCGACCTCCACTGCTCGGATTTGCTCGGTGTTCCCCGAGTACAGTTTCCCCATGTACGAAATTGCGTTCAAAGACCTTGGGTTGCAGCTGCCCTTCAGCGACTTTCAGGCGGGGGTCTTCGCCCATTTGGGGCTGGCCCCGTCGCAGCTACACCCGAACTCGCTCGCCTTTATCCGGGCGTTTGAGCTGACCTGTCGTTTTCTGAGGATCGGGGCGACTATACCCCTCTTCTTCAGAATCTTCCATCTGCAGCGCCAGTCCCGGGGAGGAAAGCACAGTTGGGTCTCTTTGAAACAGTCGAAGAGACTATTCAAGATGTACATGGACTCCGTGCGGGGTTTTAAAGACAAGTGGTATGTCGTGAGGCCGGTTACCACAGCCGCGTTGGAGTCCCTGTACGAGGAGGAAGCGCCGATAAGCGACGATGACGGGGAGGCACTTTTAGACAACGCCGGGTATCCGGTGTTGGGGCGCACGGCCAGGTTCCCCGTGCATTAGATTTCCAGGCATTACGAGCACGGAACTGGGTATTATCATACTTCTGCGGGCGACATGGGTTCCGAGGATGAGAAAGCTTATGACACTCTTTGTCGGTACGTTGATAGCTTCCACCCCGCCAGGTGGGCTACGAGGGAGGGGGAAGATGTCCTGGACGAGGAGGGCTATCCGACATTCGAGGCCCGACCGATTGATACTAAGGCACTCATGGAGTGCCAGTCATTCAGGCAGGCTGCTCGTCTGCTAGGTCGTTTATTGCTTGAATCTCTTTGCTTGTCATTTGTTTGCGTATTTGCTCGACACTAACCCAGTTTTTTATTTTGTGCAGGTTCGATGGCCGGGCGACGGGAGAGACTCTTGAAGCTGTCTTGTGACCAGAAGCGGGGCAGGAGGGTGGTGAAGGCTCCCCAAGCAACGAGGATGGGCCCACCGCATAGTCCGGGTGCTCCTCATGTGGTGAGGGTGGACTCGTCGCCTAGCTCGAGGGCTGCTTCGGAAGAGACCCCATAGGTCCAAGAGGTCGAGCCACATGCCGACCTGATACAAAGAAAAAGGAACCGGGTGGAAAGTGGGCCGGCGGTCGGCGAGGATTCTAGCGCCGTAAGGTCCTTCGGGTTGCCCCCTTGCTTCAAAGAGGAGGGTTTCTTCGAGGGGTTCCCTTTGTCCGTGACTGCCGATGAGGCTGAGGTTATCAGGAGGATGAGTAAGGAGGACCGGAGGAGGCACCTGGCCGCCAATATGGTCGGGCTGGTGAAAATGGCCGAAATGGCCGTTGTGCTGTCCGAGGAAGGGGAGGATCCTGTCCGCATTGAAGCATTGGAACAGGAGAAAGCGGCCCTCACCTCGAGTTCGCGCAAATTAAGGACTGCCCTGGAACGCTCCGAGGAGATGTTCCGCGAACAGGCATCGCTGCTGGCTGCCGAGAGGGAGATGCTGATTCTGGAGAAGGAAAACTCGGGGAAGCTAGCCGAGGAGGGAGAGCTTCTCCGTGCGGACCGGGAGCGTCTGGAGACCGACATCGGGCGCCTAACCCAACAGATCGAGGACCTGAAAGTCGCCATGCTTCCTGCCGAGGACGAGCCGGAGGATATAGCCGCTTTAAAGAGTCGATCGGAGCTGGTCGCCCACATCCGGCTCCTCGAAGCAGATTGCGTCGGCGCTATGGAGGAGGGGTTCGACTCTGCGGTCGGCCAGCTTTCCTTGCTGAATCCCGGTTTGATCACTGAAGGGACGGGCTACATGTATCAGATCGTAGATGGCGCGATCGTGCCCCCGCCCGACTCTCCCGTTGTCGGCGATGATGGTTCCGGGGAAGCTGGATTGTAGGATGATAAAGGGCATGCGTGCCTTATTGATATTTGTTTTGGGTCTGCGTGCCCGTTCATATTTTTTGGGCCTGCGTGCCCGTTGGTTGTACTTCATGAACATCGCCGGCCTTCTTGGTCGGTTTATATTTATTTGCTTAGTTGCCTACGGGCGTTTTTGAATGAATGCTTTGTTTCAATTCTGATTGTTTGCCCGTGCTTGCGTTTTATATTTTTGCATAAAAATTCGCCTAAGTTATGGGCCCGAGGAGTGCCCGTAAGTGGCTGTGACTTAGCTGGCAAATTTGCCCGTCTTTTGTTTGTATATGTGCCCGGCCTCTTCTCGATGGCCAGAGTCACCTAAGTGGTGCACTCGAGGGGGAGAGACTCCTTTTTGACCCTTTTAGATGGGTCGTCATTCTTGAAGATTTGTCGGGCAGATGGAGCAGCGTCGCTCAGTCGGGCGCACGGCCCGGTAGGGACTATTTGCCCTTGGCGTGAACTGCCCATCGCGAGCTGGGTGTTCTGCCTTACAGGTACTACGACGGTGGAGCTCGGTGTAGGTGTCCACGTCGGGCGCTATCGGTTGGTCTCGTTTGTTGAACGATGTTGTGCGGTTTAGACGTAGGTCGGGCCTGTACCTCAGCCTCTCTACAAAGTCGGACGTTTTTTCCTCGTTGACCGAGCGCGGGTGCCGTCGGTCGAGGGTCCTAGGTGTCGTTGGTAGTTTTTAACTATAGTACTGCTTTAGTTTAGCAGCGTTCTAGGGTCGTGGTAATGGCTCTCCGTCTAATTGCTCGAGGTAGTACGCCCCGGTACCAGTGGTGTCGTGGACGCGATAAGGTCCTTCCTAGTTCGCGGCCAGCTTCCCTTCGCGGGAATCCTTCTGGTTCCTTCATAATACCAGGCTGCCGATTTCGAACTCGCGCCTGATTACCTTGTCATTGTGGCGTAGAGCCACTCGTTGCTTTAGGGTGGCTTCGCGCAGGGCTGCACCAGATCGGATTTCCTCGACTAAGTCGAGTTCGTACCTTAGTGCCTCGTCGTTCATTTCTTTGTCGAGGGGGCTCTCGGTCCGTCTGGATGGTTCCATGATTTCGACCGGGATGACGGCCTCAGTCTCGTATGTTAGTCGGAATAGGGTCTCGCCGGTCGTTGAGTGGGGCGTTGTGCGGTAAGCCCACAAGACGCTGTGGAGCTCCTCGACCCATCCCCTCTTTGCTTCGCCGAGTCGACGTTTGAGTCCCCGGAGGATAACCCTGTTCGCGGCCTCGGCCTGCCCGTTGGTTTGAGGGTGCTCGACCGAAGTGAAGTGTTGTTTTGTCCCCAGTTTGGTGACGAAGTCTTGGAATCCGTGGTCGGTGAATTGGGTGCCGTTGTCGGTTACCAGTGCACTCGGAATCCCAAATCTGGCAAGGATGTTTCTTTTGTAGAAGCGGAGGATATTGTGCGAGGTGATCTTCGCGAGGGCCTCGGCCTCGATCCACTTCGTGAAGTAGTCGACCTCCACGATTAGGAACTTATTTTGATAAGTCCCTTGCACGAAGGGTCCGAGGATATCCATACCCCACCACGCGAATGGCCATGGGGACGATAGTATGCTCAGCTCGTGAGGCGGGGCGAGGTGCATGTCGCCGTGTTTCTGGCACTTGTCGCATTTCTTAACGTGCTCCTTGGCATTCTGCTGCATCATTGGCCAGTAGTATCCTGCCCGAAGTGCTTTCCTCGCCAAGGACTTACCGCCCATGTGTTGGGCATTGATCCCTTCGTGTATCTCCCGCAGTACCTCGGGGATGGTGGATTCGTCTATGCATTTTAGGAGGGGGATGGAGAATCCCCTGCGGTATAGTTTGTGCTCGAGCACCACGTAGGAGTATGCTCTCCATTTTGTGACGGTCGCCTCGGTTTGGTTTGATGGAAGTTCGCCCTTTGTCAAGAAATTGTAGACCGGGGTCATCCAGGACGAGGCGTCTCCAATGGCGTGCACCTCGACCGGCGTCGAGGATCTTTCGATACTGGGGCGTGCCAGAGATTCTTGGATGACGGATTTGTTCACGCCTTTCTTCCTCGTGCTCGCGAGTTTGGACAATATGTCTGCCCTTGTGTTTTGCTCGCGGGGAACGTGTGAGATTTCCGCCAGTACGAACTTTGTCATGTGTTTTTTGACCAAGTTCAAGTACTCGATGAGGTTGTCGTTTTTAGATTGGTAATTCCCCTGGACTTGGGAGGCGACGAGTTGGGAGTCGGTGTAGATCTGTACCTCGCGGGCTCCCAGGTCCTCGGCTAACCTCAATCCTGCGAGCAGGGCCTCATACTCTGCTTGATTGTTTGATGTCGGGAAGGAAAGAGCTAGGGAGTGCTCGATCACTACGCCCTCTTCATTTTCCAAAAGGATTCCTGCGCCACTTCCGGACGAGCTGGATGCTCCGTCGACGAAGATGGTCCACTTGTGTTCCTTCCCTGGGGGTGGGTCGTAAGTGGTCATCTCTGCGACGAAGTCGGCCAGGGCCTGCGCTTTCAAGGCTTTCCTACTCTCATATTGAATGTCGAATTCAGAGAGTTCCAGGGACCATTTCAACATTCTGCCCGCTCTGGCCGACCCAGGAGTTGTCTCACTGGTTGGTCGGTACGCACAATGATCGTGTGGGCCAAAAAATAGTGTCTGAGCCTCCTCGCCGCGTTGACGAGGGCCAGGGCCACCTTTTCTATCTGCCGGTATCTGCTTTCGGGCCCTTGCAAGGCTTTGCTCGTGAAGTAAATGGGTTTCTGTCCGTCAGGTGTCTCGCGGACGAGAGTTGCGCTGATGGCTTCGTTCGAAACGGCCAAGTACAAGTACAGCGGTTCTCCGTCGTCTGGTCGAGATAGCACGGGCGATTGAGACAGACTTTGCTTTAGGTGGCGTAGTGCCTGCTCGCATTCCTCATTCCATTCGAAGGCTGCTTCCTTTCGAAGGAGTTTGAAGAAGGGGAGGGCGTGCTGAGCGGATTTCGCGACGAAGCGGGACAGCGACGTGAGCATTCCGTTCATGATTTGTATCGACTTCTTCGACGTCGGTGTTGGGAGGTCGGAGAACGCCCGGCATTTGTCGGGGTTGGCTTCGATTCCCCGTTCTGTTAGATAGAATCCAAGGAATTTTTCTGCCTTAACCCCGAACGTACATTTCTCGGGGTTGAACCTCATTTTACATTGTCTTGCTTGAGCAAAGACCGTCTTGAGGTGTGTTGCATGGTCGGTGTCTGCTCGGGACTTGATGATCATGTCGTCCATATATACCTCGAGCATGTCGCCGATCTGTTTGTTGAAAACTTTGTTCATCATGTGCTGGTAAGTTGCTCCAGCATTTTTCAGTCCGAAGGGCATTACGTTGTAGTAATAGTTGCCCGAGCTGGTCATGAATGTCGTGCAGTGTTTGTCGCCCAGGGCCATCGGTATTTGGTTATAGCCCGAGTAGGCGTCCATGAACGACAAAGTTTTGTAGCCGGCCGAGTTGTCGACCAGCATATCTATGTTAGGCAAGGGAAAGGCATCTTTCGGGCAAGCCCGGTTGAGATCAGTATAATCAACGCACATTCTCCATTTTCCATTATTCTTTTTCACGAGTACAACATTTGACAGCCAGGTGGAATACCGGGCTTCAGAAATAAAATTTGCCTCTAGGAGGTCTTTTACAGCTTTTTCAGCAGCCTCCGTTTTTTCTGGAGACTGCCTACGCCTACGTTGTACTACGGCCCTAGCGGCTGGATCAATGGCGAGGTGGTGACAGGCGACCTCATGGTCGAGTCTGGGCATCTCCGCGGCGCTCCAGGCGAACAGATCAGCATTCTCGCGCAGACAGACCTTGATTTGCTTTCTGGCCAGGTCGGGGAGGTCTTTGCCAATCTTCACTCCCTTGGTCGGGTCTGTGCCGAGGGGAACGAGTTCAAAATCCCCGTCCGGTATTGGTCGGAGTGGGATTTGCTCGCTGCTGGATGGCTCGTCCTGGTCGAAGCGGGTGTCCAGCGCTATGGAATCGACTTTTGGTGGAGCTTTCTGGACTTCTTCCTCGGGGGATGCCTTCCTGTCAGGCTTCTGTTTTGTCCTTTTGGCGGGTCTGGTCCCTATGTCGACGGTATCACGTCCCTTAGAAGCGGCGTTGAAGCACCTGCGGGCAGCGGCTAGGTCTCCTTGGATAGTGGCTACCCGTGCCCTCCTGGTATAGAACTTTATCTTCAGGTGGACGGTCGAGGGTACTGCTGTCAGCTCTGCAAGTGTCGGTCTCCCCAAAATGCAGTTGTATAGAGACGGGCAGTCGATGACAAGGAAGCGTACTTTGACTTGTCTTGTAGCCGTCCCTTCCTCGAAAGTAACCAGAAGCTCGACATATCCCCATGGTTTTGAGGTTGAGCCGTTGAAGCCTTGCAAGTCCGAACCCACATATGGCGAAAGATGGGAGTCGTCCAGCTGAAGGGTCTGGAACAGTTGGTTGTACATGACGTCGACGGAACTCCCCTCGTCGACCAGGATGCGATATACATCAAAATTGGCCATTCTTGCCCTTATTAGTAAGGGGATGACCGCGTTCGGGGCTCCGCCGGGGAGTTCTTCCAGGTAGAAGGTAATGGGCTCCGACCTGCCCTTCACCCTTTCGAACATCACTGTTTGCGGGGGAGCCGCGTCGACCAGTTCGTCCAGCTTCCTTTTGGCTGAATTGATGGTCAGGTCGTTGAACCCGCTGCCGTTGATGACCAGGGCGGAGGGGAAGTATTCCCACCTGCTGTGCGTTGTAAGTGGCTCTTGCAGGTGCTCGGGGAAGTCAAAATCCTCGGGCCTGGTCACGGAGAAGGCAGTCTGGATGGGCACCGACTCGTCAGATGGTCGGGCATCTTCTTCTGGCTCCCTGGCCTCTTGGGCGTCACGACGGGGAGCGTCGCTTCGCCGGTACTTTGCGAGCCTCCCTCCCTTAATGAGGGTTTCAATGGCGTCCTTGAGGTGGACGCAATCCTCAGTCAAGTGACCATGGCTCCTATGGTACTGACAGTATTTATTTTTGTCTGCTCCGGGCTTGGCGGGAGCAGGTCGGGGACGTTTGACACCGCCGTCCTTGAAATCGGTGCTGGCACACTCCGCCAGGATGCGCTCGCGGGAAGCTGTGAGCGGAGTGTACTCGGTGAAACGTACCGAGGGTCCTCTTTGTTCCCGGACTTCCCGGGGTCTGTCTTCCTTCCTTTTCTCCCCGGTTCGTCGAGGAGGAGGCTCGTGGCGCGAGCTGTTGTTGGGACCACGAGTCCTGGAATCTCGGGCTCTATTGGCCGCCTCCCTCTCCTCGTAGTCCATGTATGCTCTGGCCTTTTCAAGGAGAGCATCAAATGTCCGAGGTGGCTCGATCCCCACGGCCTTTCTGAATTCTGTGCCGGGGAGGAGCCCTCTCTCCAGCAAGTATCTTTTCATATGGTCCGTGCAGGGGACCTGTATTGCTTCTCAGTTGAAGAGGTTGATAAATTCCCTCAAGGTTTCATCCTGTCTTTGGATGATGGCCTCGAGGGCCGCCTCGGTCTTCGGATGGCGCCGAGAAGCTGTGAAGGAACTGATGAACTGGTTCTTCAGGTTCCGCCACGACGTGATTGAGCCCGGGGCAAGTCCTTTATACCAGTCCATTGCCGCCTTCCTGAGAGTCGTGGGGAATAGACGGCACTTGATGGGCCCCCCGACATTGTGATAATGAAGCATAGCCTTGAACCTGTCTATGTGGTCGACCGGGTCCGCGACTCCATCGTACTCCTTCAAGTGTGGGGGCTTCTCCATGCCCGGGGGGATGGGTGCCTCCATAATAGCCTGTGACAGGGGACCGCGGGGGTCGTCCTCGTCGCTTCTCTCCGGAGATAGAGATGGGGACCTGTAATATTGTCTGGCACGACGGTCCAGATCGTGCTGAGTTTCTCTCGAGCGGGATGCTCGGCTGTTGAATTTCACGCACCTATCTCCGGAGTGCCTTCTTTCTAGCACCACCGGGTCGCGACTGGGTTCTCCGGCCTGAATGATGGGTTGTCTCTCCAGGTAAGGTCGTCTCTGTTTTGGCCGGGGAGATGGGCTTCGAGAGGTCTCCCTGTAGTGTCTCCGCGGGGGAGAAGGGTGTCGAGCTTCGGTCACTCGAGGAGGGGGAGTATGTGGTCTCCGATGCCTCCTCGGGGGTCTTCGCTCGTCTTCAAGCGCCTTTAATCTCTCTCCTTGGGCGAAGATGAGATAGTTCGTTTGATTAATTGCTGCGAACAGCGGTTGTGTTGTGGCATCCGCCCCGGAGGGGATGGGGACTTCCTGGAACCGGGCGGCTCTGTAGTGGACAAGGGTCGCCGGGTCGTCCTCGAGTGGTGGCGGCAGCGAGGAGGATGACGCAGTAGCCCCGTCCCTGTAGGAGGAAGTTCCGGGGGCGGTTGTTGCAGGAATGGTGTTGTGGCCGGGATTACCGGCGTTGTCAAGATGTCCGTTTTTGTCCGCCGTGCCGTTATTGGTGTCGGCGACACGAACGTTCTGCTCATCGCGAGCTAGATCAGCCATGACAGGTAGTTGAATTTGAGCTTTGGTCTTGAGTTGTTTGTAAGACGGGGAAGCTAGTTTCCCACAGACGGCGCCACTGATCTAACCTGATCAGACTTGGACCATCACGGCTGGCTCCGAGCTGAAAGTTTTGAACGAGGTGGGGGGGGGTACCTGCAAGACACTCCGATGCTGAAGTGAGTAAGAGCACGAGCAGGCAATAGTAAGAGTATGGTTAGAATGATGAATACCTGACCCTATGGAAATAGAGGGTATTTATAGCCCCCAGCGCTGGGCCAAGGTTCCTTCATTGGGCCGGGCAGGTTTGGCCCAATGGAGGAACTTCCAGGTTCTACGTGCGTAGTGGGGACCCGCACGTGGTCCCCTCCCTGGATGTTCTGCGTGAAGTGCGGGCGGACAGAGATGCGGTCTTTTCGGAGTCTCGTTGAGAATGCAGTGGACTGAGTCTGCCCTAGGAGGGGTGCTCGAGGTGAGGTCGAGCTGGACAGTAGGAGGTCGAGCTGGACAGCAGGAGGTCGAGCAAGTAGCCTCAGGGAGCACGTCGGGCACGACTGTGACCCTTTGGTCGGCGTGGCCCCCAGCAAGTCCGTTTGGTTTGGGCCTTATCAATGCTATTGGGCCAGTCGGGCCCAGTCCAGAACAACACCCTTTCTATCCATGGTTATCCATGGGCTCTTAGGTACTTGCTCATTATGTTTTCAAAAATTGTTTGCTTTTCAAGTGTTTGTGGGTTTTGAAAAAGTTCAGTTTGAAAAAACTTCTAGGTAACTCTTGTATCAGTCCTCAAGAGTGTATGAAGTGTTTGTTTGAAAACTTTTTGAAAGTGTGAGTGCGAAAAGTTTGTTTTTGTTTTTTGAAAGAGCAAGTACCCATGAGAAATCTACCTACTCTAAAGGAATTAGGCTGTGTAGGAGTCCTTTGGACAGTACTATCCCACTATTGAGAAGTAGGTAGCACCGTCGTTAGAGTTATTCGGGTCAATTCGATTATGAGGGACATGTGTGGTCACCAAAGTAATAGTAGGACGCCTTAGCGGTAACCCTAATGTCCTAGATCCTTTTTATCCGAGGCAACCGTTTCGAGGCAACTGGATCTTTAGATAGGAGGGCGACCTCTAAAACACCCTATACTTGATGACCACCTCGAGGCAACCAAGTGAGGCGTACCCTAGGAGTGGCATGTGCATGTGTGTTAAATTCAGTTAAGATTATCTTGTACATGTTATTTGTGAGCTACGGATTGATTTTATTTTTTCATACAAGTCTTGCAGGCATAATTAACAGTTAAGAGTGCGGGAAATAAATTGCGGAAAGGTAAATCTACGCTATTATAGGGCGCGGGTATATGCATCGCCAAAAACAAAACCCGTTTGGAAAATAAATGCGAGAAAAGTAAAGAAAGCGGTAAAAGACATAATTAACTATTACATCCTCGGAAACAATTACATCAATATAATCAAAAAGAATTAAAAGCGCGAAAGAAATTAAATCGGGAACGTCTTAGGGTTTTGACCCTTTTTGAGAAAAGAAAGTAATTTGTCCTTTGCATTAAATTAATATTAAACCTAATTCTAGTTAATTATTTAATTAAAAGAAAAAAAATGTTTTTTTGTGTTTTTTAAGTCTTTAATAAAAATAAAAAATAAAAGAAATTAAAAGTCAAAAGAAAAACCCTAATTCTAAGTTTGTTTTATTTATTGTAAAAAAAGATTAAAATTAAACCTAATTAACAAAAAGGCTAAATTAATTAATTTGCATTTATTTACAAAATAATAACTAATTAAATTTAATCAATAAAAATATTATTATTTTTTTGTCTTCTGAATTTATTATAAAAAATAATTTGTTAGTTAATAATAATAATAATAATAATAATAATTATAATTGAAAGAAAATAAAAGAAAGAAAATAAAAGAGAAAATAGAAACCAGGGGGTGCAGGCCCATGTATGCAGGTTTTGTTTAGAAATCTGAAGCCCAATAATACTCAAGCCTTGTTGGACTTTCTGGATCAAGTGTGCAAGCGTTGACTGGGAACATGGTGTTCCTTCCCTTGTAGCCATTGGATTTGTGTTAGGAGACACATGGCACATGGATGTTGGAAGCGTATGGTGGAACATTGCTTAAAGCCTGCATACAATCACGTTAGGAAAAATATGAAACAATGTTTGGGTGGACCTGGGAACCGAACCCAGGTCCCCATGCTTATTGCACGCGCTTTCCACCAACCCAACCACCTGCTTGCTTTGATAATATAATAGAGAGAGAATATAATATAGCAAAATCAATGCATATGCTATTAAAACAAAAAAACGCGCGCCTCATTCAAACCGACCAAACACGCATAAACATGTATTTGTCTTCTTCCTTCGCCTGCAAAAAACAGAGTTAGATAGCGGGGGTTTTTAAGCCCCACAACCTGCAAGCATGAAAAATAGCGATTAGCTCCTTGCTGCTCATAAATATTTCGCGAGCATGGTGTTTGATTCGTCTGGCCTTGACGAATTCAACCATGGGCTTTAGAGTCTCTGATTTTTCCTATATCACAAAGCCCCAATTTAAGAGCTTGAAAACCCTAAAACTCATCCAAGGTGGTTTGTGATTCAGGGCTCTATAACTCAATTATCTTGTACCAAAAGCTTCGTACAGTCCCTATGAATACAAAACAATCCACAAAACACATTAATGATGCATGAATCAAAGTATGCGTTTATGAAAAAAATTCCAAACCGTGAAACTGTTATCTTTGGATTCTTTGAGCTTTAGCGTGTGGTTTTGATTGCAAAATGTTACTGAGAGTCCCTGCAATGGATTGAAATCAATAAAAAGCTTTGAATTGTGCTAGAACGTGGAATTCAGTTTTCAAATTTTCTTCAATTTTTGGAATTTGGTTTATGGCTTTTGACAGTAGCTCTCACGTTAATAGCATTAGGGTTGGCTTACTTGCATATATGGGAATAGAATTAGGTTAAGTCTTGGCCCAAAGATCCATTGTATTCATGTTTCAATATTTGATTTCCAATCAAATCTTTTTGCATATTTTTGATTGGGAAAACTTGCCAAAATTGGAGATCTTTATGTCCTTGATTGATACACGAATTTGCCAGCTTGCCCTGAGTTTATTTGCTTCACAAAAGATTGAGAAAAACATATCTTGATATTTTCCTACATTTTAAATCAATTAAATGAATTAATATTAATAAAAAATCCAATTAATTAATAGAAAATGAGAAAATAAGTTCAAATAATCCCAATGGGTCGTGCATAGGCCTTGGACAATGTTTCAAGAAGGAATTTGAGGCCCATTAGCAAAAATGATGTGTTTTGAGCAAAGTTGACTTTTGCAAATTCACAAACATTTCCCAACTTCTCCAATGCATATCTTGCTCAATTTTGATCATATGAACATGTTCTTGGACATTTTGGAAAGGTCTTGAAGTCCTCTAACCAATGCCTTTGGTCCCATGTCATTTGGATTTACCAATCTCAAGTTATGGTCTTTTACTTAAAGTGCATTTTTGTTGACTTTTGAAATTGACCTATAATGTAGAAATTGATAACTTTTTGTGAGAGCATTTCTCGGACTTGAAATATGAAGATGAGTTGTAGGAAATGTCATCTCCTTCAAAATGAGCATTGGATGGGATTTTTATGATGAACCATGAAAAAGTTATGCCTTGGTCAAGTTACAGTTGACTTTTCAATTGTCCAAAAATATCAACTTTTGCATCTTTGATGATTTTTGAGCCATGCTTGTGGAATCATGATCAAGACTTGATCAAATGATGATTGTGGCCTCAAAATAAGATGTTGACCAAAAATCTTGACTTTTGACTGTAAAATGACCATTTTACCCCTGCAGTTGACTGTGAAGCAAATAGGGCTTTTGACTGTGCAATTTGACCCTGTGAATCTTGAAACTTGGTATGTAGATGCTTGACAATGTATATAGGCCCATGGGACTTGATTGAGCCATTGAAAACCTCAAATTCTTTGAAGGAACCAAAACCCTAATTTTGACTGGCTTAGGAGGATGTTTGACTGGGCAACCCCTTGATCCATTTGAAGATTGATCTTGACAAATCTTGAAGAATATGGGAGGGCAAATTATGGGGTACAACAGTTGCCCCTGTTCAATCTTCTTAAACTTGAGGATGTAGATTGGCTTGCGTGCCTTTCGTGATCCGAAGGTGGAAGATGATTGAACATTAAAGTGCCCAGAAATTTGCACTCGCATAGTAGAATATCAGCAATGTGATGTCGGGAATGGGCTTACAGATGCCATTTGGAAAGATGGTGGATAGGAGGATGGGCTTATAAATGCCATCTGGAGATGTGACAGAGTCTTGTCGGGAATGGGCTTATAGATGCCATTTGGAAATGTAATGGATAGTTGTGGAGATGGGCTTAAAGATTCCATCCGGAAGTGTCGATCGCGTAAGAGATTCCTTAGCGAGAACTTGCGTACTTGAGAAAGAAAGATAGTTTCCTGGCCTGTTACAGGTGTTGATCTTCAAACTCTTCATGCAGATATGCCTTGGCTAGATACAGGTATCAAATCTGGAACTGGTCGTCTACAGATATGCCCTGGCTGGATACAGGTATCGAATCTGGAATTTGTCGTCTATAGATATGCCCTGGCTGGATACAGGTGTCGAATCTCTAAACTCTTCATGTAGATATGCCCTGGCTAGGTACAGGTATCGAATCCACAATCAATCGCTTACAGATATGCCCTGGCTAGATACAGGTATCGAATCTCTAAACTCTTCATGTAGATATGCCCTGGCTAGATACAGGTATCGAATCCATAATCAATCACTCACAGATATGCCCTGGCTAGATACAGGTATCGAATCTGGAATTAGTCGTCTACAGATATGCCCTGGCTGGATACAGGTATCGAATCTCTAAACTTTTCATGCAGATATGCCCTGGCTGGATACAGGTATCGAATCTACAATCAATCACTCACAGATATGCCCTAGCTAGATATAGGTATCGAATCTGGAATTAGTCGTCTACATATATGCCCTGGCTGGATACAGGTATCGAATCTCTAAACTCTTCATGCAGACATGCCCTGGCTGGATACATGTATCGAATCTACAATCAATCACTCACAGATATGCCCTGGCTAGATACAGGTATCGAATCTGGAATTAGTCGTCTACAGATATGCCCTGGCTGGATACAGGTATCGAGTCTCTAAACTCTTCATGCAGACATGCCCTGGCTGGATACAGGTATTGAATCTACAATTAATCACTCACAGATATGCCTTGGCTAGATACAGGTATCGAATCTGGAATTAGTCGTCTACAGATATGCCCTGGCTAGATACAGGTATCGAATCTCTAAACTCTTCATGTAGAAATGCCCTGGCTAGATACAGGTATCGAATCCACAATCAATCACTCACAGATATGCCCTGGCTAGATACAGGTATTGAATCTGGAATTAGTCGTCTACAGATATGCCCTGGCTGGATACAGGTATCGAATCTCTAAACTTTTCATGCAGATATGCCCTGGCTGGATACAGGTATCGAATCTACAATCAATCACTCACAGATATGCCCTAGATAGATACAGGTATCGAATCTGGAATTAGTCGTCTACAGATATGCCCTGGCTAGATACAGGTATCGAATCTCTAAACTCTTCATGCAGACATGCTCAGGCTGGATACAGGTATCGAATCTATAATCAATCAATCACAGATATGCCCTGGCTAGATACAGGTATCGAATATGGAATTAGTCATCTACAGATATGCCCTGGCTGGATACAGGTATCGAATCTCTAAACTCTTCATGCAGACATGCCCTGGCTGGATACAGGTATCGAATCTACAATCAATCACTCACAGATATGCCCTGGCTAGATACAGGTATCGAATCTGGAATTAGTCGTCTACAGATATGCCCTGGCTAGATACAGGTATCGAATCTCTAAACTCTTCATGTAGATATGCCCTGGCTAGATACAGGTATTGAATCTACAATCAATCACTCACAGATATGCCCTGGCTAGATACAGGTATTGAATCTGGAATTAGTCGTCTACAGATATGCCCTGGCTGGATACAGGTATCGAATCTATAAACTCTTCATGCAGACATGCCCTGGCTGGATACAAGTATCGAATCTACAATCAATCACTCACAGATATGCCCTAGCTAGATATAGGTATCAAATATGGAATTAGTCGTCTACATATATGCCCTGGCTGGATACAGGTATCGAATCTCTAAACTCTTCATGCAGACATGCCCTGGCTGGATACAGGTATCGAATCTATAATCAATCACTCACAGATATGCCCTGGCTAGATACAGGTATCGAATCTGGAATTAGTCGTCTACAGATATGCCCTGGCTAGATACAGGTATCGAATCTCTAAACTCTTCATGTAGATATGCCCTGGCTAGATACAGGTATCGAATCTACAATCAATCACTCACAGATATGCCCTGGCTAGATACAGGTATCGAATATGGAATTAGTCGTCTACAGATATGCCCTGGCTGGATACAGGTATCGAATCTCTAAACTCTTCATGCAGACATGCCCTGGCTGGATACAGGTATCGAATCTACAATCAATCACTCACAGATATGCCCTAGCTAGATACAGGTATCGAATATGGAATTAGTCGTCTACAAATATGCCCTGGCTGGATACAGGTATCGAATCTCTAAACTCTTCATGCAGACATGCCCTGGCTGGATACAAGTATCGAATCTACAATCAATCATTCACAGATATGCCCTGTAACACCCCAGTTTTATTTGTTTGGAATTATCTTAATAAGAGTTATTTTATTTGAAATTAATAAAATTATTTTATTTGGGTTAATATAAAATAAAAGGATTATTATTTATTTTATAAATAATTGTAGAAAAATAAGGATTGAAGGTTATTGGGCTTATGATGTTATTGGTAAAAGAGGGGGTGCAAGTGAAGTAAAATGTTATTTGGGACTTATATGTCACTTTTGCTCACTTTCACGTAAAACTGAGATTTTGGGATTTTGGAACTCAGAGAACGTGTAAAGAAGAGAAAGGAGAAGAATGAGAAGATTGATCGAGGAAGTTGCAGGAGCTGCAGATTATCCAAGGTAAGGGGTTTGGTCATTCTTTTACTATGAATAAGTTGTGATATATTCTATATGAGTTAGGGTTTGTAGGGATGATGGATTCTTGATGCCATGGTTGTGGTGATGATGAAACATGAATGGGTATTAGTTAGGATGAAATAAGAACCTTGAAATGTGGGTTTTGGTGGAAACCCCATTTGTACCCTATTTTGCAAAACCATAGAAATGAGGAAATGATGGCATGAGATGAATGGAATTGATTGGTGTTTTGATGTGGTATTGATCCTATTGTATGCCTTAGATCATTGCTATATGGTAGGAATTCGATTTAGATGGTTTTAGGATGTTTGGGGATGATTAGGAATGGGTTGGGGTGATTTTGGGAAGCATAAAAACGTGAAATATGGTGTTGCAGAGTCATCAACACGGGCCGTGTTGATGCACACGGGCACCCGTGTTGATCTTCTGTGTTGATGCTCGGGTAGGTTTTTCCCAAAAATCGTTTCGGCCATAACTTTTGAACCGTAACTCCGATTTAGGCGCCGTTTGATGCGTTGGAAAGCTAGTGAAATTTTCTATATGACTATGAGGAATTAAGTAGCTTTAAGAGCTTATTTTAATAAGTTATTATTGGAGAAAGTGTTTATGTTTATAAGTGAATTTGATTGTTATGTATTTTAGTGAAGTGTTTGGAGATATTTGGGATTGGAGCTCTGAAGAACGACGAACAATCGCTCAAGAGTTCGAAGCTGCAATTTGATAAGGTAAGGGGGGCTACTACTCAATTTATATTTGCTTATGGGTTTAGATGCGATCGGTTGGGTAATCGTAGGATAATCCCATTTTCTCTGATGTTCTTAGTGATCGATAACTTTAGGGTCGAATTTCGTTAGAAAAGATTAGGTTCCCTAAAGGTTGTGAATCGATTAAGAAATTAATCCCTATTGTTAATTTAGATCGAAATTGTATGATCGGGGGTTTCCCTTAGGTGTTCTAAGGATAACCTTGATGTTATCAGATTTCCCCAAAAGGACGAATAATCACTTTTAAGCTTACCTTGATAATTGTTGGTAATTATAAAATTAAGTTTTTGGATTAAAAGATTTGAAAAAGGAATTCTGTTTTCCAACGATTTTAGAAAACTATAACCTTGAAGGATTTGAGTTATTCAATTTGTGGGAAATTGATGAACATAAGTCAGAGGCTTAGGAAATTGATGTTTTGGAAACTTGATGTGTATTTGGATGTTTTTGTACTGCATTGCACTGCTGTAGAAATGTATTTTCGTGCAAATATGTTGGCATATGAGCTGCTGCAGGTACAGGAATATTTGGCACGCGCTCATCAACACGGGCCGTGTTGCTGCACACGGGCACCCGTGTTGATCCCCTGTATTGATAAAGATAATGTGTTTTCTGGACACATTACAACACGGGCCGTGTTGCACAACACGGGCACCCGTGTTGAGCCTCTGTGTTGGCTTCTGGATTCTATTTTCTGTGCATGCTGTTATGTACGGAATTGATTCTGTTTTGATGTGCAGTGTTTTATATGTTTTGAATATGCTGCTTATTGATTTCCTAGTGTTGTTGATGCTTGTATCGAATAACGTTTGTATGTTATGATACCAACACTACGTAGATTTTACGGTCATGCTTTTAGATAATGTTATCAAGCATGAATTATGATATAACTTGATATGATTGGTTGATGTTTAATAGTATGCTGAGTGGTTACATGCTATTCATATCGTGTTGTATTTGATATTGTTGATGTTACATGATATGGTTTATTGATGTTAATAGTATGCTGAGTGTTACATACTTTACATATCATGTTGCATTTGTTAATTCCCATTGTGTGGAATTAACATGGTGGCCAATATACGTGTCCGCGATTTAATGGAACGTTGAGGTGGTAGCCGTGTCCGCGATATAATGGAACGGTGAGTTATCCGTGACCCGAGAATTAATGGGCCGGTAGAATGGTACCACATGCATGGGTGTGTTGCATTATATTGAATATAACATGAATGGATGATTTTCCAATGTTGTATTTAATTGATTGTATGCATGTATTGTTGCTGAATTGTTAATGATGTTTGATGTTAATTATAAGTATGAAAAGTAATATATTATGAATATATGAATTGTAAAGGTGTTCGTAAACTATGAAACATGCTAACTGTTTGGGTGATGCTTATGGTTTTTCTGAATTGATTGTTATGAACGTATAATCAAATGTATAGTTGAGATGCTCACCCTTACTGTTGAATATTTCAGATTGAGGAGCTTCGTTCAGGTGCTTGGCGAAGGCTTGTTGTTTCTAGTTTATTCCCGTTTAAGTATTGTTCGGGTCATGCTCTGATAGTTGTAACTCCGGGAACGTTTGTTTGTCGAGCTGCTTTAGTCAGACTCGTTTATTCCTTATGTTTGTTATAATATGATGCTGATATATTCCAGGTGTTAATCCCTGACGATTTTGAAAATATTATAACATTGATTTTGTTAATTAAATTATTCCGCTGTGTAAACATGTATGAGTTGCTTCTATGTTATGCATGACAGGAACTTGTTTTTGTAAAAAGAGAATTGTGACATCCTCGTTAATACATGTACTCTGAAAGTATGATTTTAATTATTTGCGAAATTTTATGCGGGGTTTTAGAGGTTGTTACAATAGTGGTATCAGAGCATGGTCGGTCTGTCCGGCCAAGTTGTTATGTCAGTGTCATTACCCTTGGTACGCAATAAGTGTTGAAAACACTGTTGGTACTTCTTTGTTTTGGATCACTTGATTGCAGGGATAAGATTCCGATAAGTGGGGGAGAAGTTGGTACTTCTCCATGGTGCTTCTGGATGCTAAGTAATGGCTCGACGTGAGGAAAATGGTAAGAGTATGAGCATGGTATAGACTGCATTGTTCATAGTCCTGAAGAGGATTCAGAGGTAAGAGCATTACTTAGGTGGAATTTATCTCATGGATTTGTGCATCAGTTGTATGCAGTGCTAATGAAGTCAGTAAAGATGGGTTTTTACATTCATTATGTCTTCGGTTGTCTATTGACAAATTGAGGGACTGATCGACCTTAATCTGTTGTTGATAGCAAATAGGAGCATAGTGGATGTGATAGACATGTCTTGCTAGTTTTGTTAGTATGTGTATGAACTTGGTAGAGCGAAACCAATTGCTTTAAGATGGATATGAGAAGTTGATACGGATTCTGATATCTGAAAAGAATACCAATTAAAGGTCTCGATGTATTGATCAAATTGAGATGGTTCGATAAGAGAACGATCAAGTGAAGTTGGAAAGTACTTCTCTAGAAAGTGAAGGTGTAGCGACAGATAGTGTTGTATTAGTGGTTTATGAATTCCTAGTGACACTCTGAAGCTAGCAGTAGTTCTGTAAGTGTGAACTAAGGTCCAACAAGAGTAAACGATGATATATTGAGAATGTGGAGTACTTGTGGAATTATGAAGTCTACCTTCGTGTTAAACTGGATTGGTTGGTATTAGTTGGACTTGGTTGTTTTGTGAATCTCGTGGGCTAAGAGTGTGATGGATATGCTTCCCTGTAGCGGAGATTCGAGAAGGAAGATTGGTTTTCCATGATTGGAAGTGAGAACTTGTATGGATTCTGATGATACAAGAGTTCTGTTAGGCAAGTAAATAATTCATAAGAAATGAAGTCTAGACTTGAATGTTGTGGCGTATAAGAATATGTGTGACGTTATTGTAAACCTTCTGGTTTATTCAATTCAGGATAAGGACTGATGGAGTAATTACAAATCTTGTGTTGGGAATTGACAGAGATTAGACTTGGTGCTAAGCTAGCAAAGTGTGACTTCGGTTTAAAGAAGCGAGTTATGAGTATGATGTTCCAGATGGTGGTATGTGTGAATCCATCCCAGTAGATGAGATTCTATATTGAGAATTACCAGACCGATTATAGTGATTAGAAACTTGTTGAGCTTAGTTGAGCACTGCTGTGTTGTTGAAATGGGGTAAAGTGTTTATCTGAGGTAAGGTTCAGTGCGAAGAATTTTGGTAAGTTGTGGTAGTACTGATGGAGGATATTCTGATTTACTTCAAGGATGAAGATGAATAGTTGGAATATCTCGAGAATTGTTTTGAGAATTATTGAAAGAGAAGTGATTTCATATGTATCCTGGTTAAGTAAAGTTAATTCTCGTGGACATGTGATTTCTGTGATGGTATTGTGTTGATCCTAAGTAAGAAAGGGTCCAACGTATATTGGTACTCTAAGTGTGAATAAGGATTTCAAGAGGTGAAGAAGAGGTTAACTAGTGTGCCTATTTTGAGTTGCCAATCCGGCAGAACTTTGTTGTGTATTGTGATGCATCCTTGATGGGATTAGTGCAGAGTGTAATGCAGAATCGAGGAGAAGTGGCTGATGCTCCGAGACAACTGAAAGTGCATGAAAGAAACTATCCTACTCATGACTTAGAATTGGCGGCAGTTGTGTTCGTTTTGAAGTTGTGAAGACATTATCTGTATGGTTTGAGATTAGAGGTGTATAGTGATCATAAGAGTTTGAAATATCTTTTCGATCAGAAAGAGCTTAACATGAGGTAGAGAAGATGGTTAGAATTTCTCAAAGATTATGATTTTTGTTTGGTTTACCATCCTGGTAAGACAAATGTAGTTACAGATGCTTTGAGCAGGAAATCATTGCATGTGTCTATGATGATGGTTCGTGAATTGGATTTAATTGAGCAATTCAGAGATTTAAGCTTAGTATGTGAAAGTACTCTGAAGTGTGTCAGGTTGGGTATGTTGAAGCTGACTAGTGGTATACTAGAAGAGATCAGGATTGGGCAGAAATCTGATGTTAATCTAGTTGATAAATTGACATCGATCAATCAAGGTCAAGGAGGTGAATTCCGAATGGATAAAAACAGTATTATGAGATTTGGTGATCGAGTTTGTGTTCCTGATGTCGTAGAAATCGAGAAGAGTATCTTAGAAGAAGGACATCGCAGTGGGATGAGTATTCATCCGGGTGCCACGAAAATGTGTCATGATTTGAAGAAATTGTTTTGGTGGCCGGGAATGAAAAAGGAGATAGCTGAATTTGTGTATGCTTGTTTAATCTGTCAGAAATCGAAGATTGAGCATCAGAAGCCGTCGGGATTTATGCAAACGATGTTTATTCCGGAATGGAAGTGGGACAGTATTTTTATGGACTTTGTATCTGGGTTGCCGAGGACTCCTAAGACTTGTGAAGCGATATGGGGTATTTTGGATAGACTAACGAAGTCTGCTCATTTTAAACTCTTCATGTAGATATTCCCTGGCTAGATACAGGTATCGAATCCACAATCAATTGCTTACAGATATGCCCTGGCTAGATACAGGTATCGAATCTGGAATTAGTCGTCTACAGATATGCCCTGGCTTGATACAGGTATCGAATCTCTAAACTCTTCATGCAGATATGCCCTGGCCGGATACAGGTATCGAATCTACAATCAATCACTCACAGATATGCCCTGGCTAGATACAGGTATCGAATCTGGAACAAGTCATCTACAGATATGCCCTGGCTGGATACAGGTATCGAATCTCTAAACTCTTCATGCAGATATGCCCTGGCTAGATACAGGTATCGAATCTACAATCAATTACTCACAAATATGCCCTGGCTAGATACAGGCATCGAATCTGGAATTAGTCGTCTACAAATATGCCCTGGATGGATACAGGTATCGAATCTCTAAACTCTTCATGCAGATATGCCCTAGCTGGATACAGGTATCGAATCCATAATCATTCACTCACAGATATGCCCTGGCTAGATACAGGTATCGAATCTGGAATTAGTCGTCTACAGAAATGCCCTGGCTGGATACATGTATCGAATATCTAAACTCTTCATGCAGATATGCCCTGGTTAGATACAGGTGTCGAATCCACAATCAAATCACTCACAGATATGCCCTGGCTAGATACAGGTGTCGAATCTGGAATTAGTCGTCTACAGATATGCCCTGGCTGGATACAGGTATCGAATCTCTAAACTCTTCATGCAGACATGCCCTGGCTGGATACAGGTATCGAATCTACAAGCAATCACTCATAGATATGCCTTGGCTAGATACAGGTATCGAATCTGGAATTAGTCGTCTACAGATCTGCCCTGGCTGGATACAGGTATCGAATCTCTAAACTCTTCATGCAGACATGCCCTGGCTAGATACAGGTATCGAATCTACAATCAATTACTCACAGATATGCCTTGGCTAGATACAAGTATCGAATCTGGAACAAAAGGTTGATGGTAATCATCTTTGGATTGACCTTTTTCCTGAAAAGGCAAAACATCAGTTGTATGCAATGTCATGATGTATGAAATGCATGATGTCATGATGTTCAGAGATAGTGTAGTATGCAATTTATCATGTATGTAAGTAGGATGTATGAAATGTGAAATGTCTATGAATGTATTTTTGTCTAGGAAAATAAATCCTTGACGAATGTCGGGAACTTGTTGAATCCTGGGCTGATGTTGAAGAGTAGAGTTCTTCATTTCCGCTGGGGATGATGATTGCAAGAATAAACCGGTAGGAGAAGATGACTCCGTTGGGGAATAAACTTGTTGGAGAGGTTACTCTGCGGGGAATTACTCTGTGGGAAGAGATACTTCGCTGAGGTTTTGATGGTAACTCCGCTGGGGATTCCGTTGATAAGTTATGTTGGAGAATTTGATGAACTCCGCTGGGGGTAGGAAGAACTTCGCCGAGGACGATCTTTCCGTTGCAATTAGCTGAGGATAACCCAGTTATAAGCTCTGGTGGGGAATAACCTTTGAATATGGTCGGGGAGAGATGCATGTACTCTATAGGTGACAAGCTTCCAGAATCTACTGGGGATAAGCTTCCAGAATCTACTGGGGACGATGATTCAACTCTCCTAGGGAAACTTTTGCACTGTGTTGCACCCCAAAATTTGCCCTCCCATATTCTTCAAGAAATTGCCAAGCCAAGTCACGAAATTCCCCAAGGGTTATGCAGTTCAACTGTCTCCTATACAGTCAAAACTAGGGTTTGTGTTCTGATCAAGAAATTGAAGATTTCAAAGGCCCAATCAAGTCTCATATGCCTACAAATGTGGTCAAACATCCTCATATCAAGTTTCAAGGCATTCAGCTCAAAATTGCACAGTCAAAACCCTAGATTGCACTACAGTCAACTGTAGGGGCAAAATGGTCATTTGACAGTCAAAAGTTCAAATTTTTGGTCAACATATCATTTTGAAGCCACAAACATCATTTGATCAATGCTTGATCATGATTCTCAAAATTTGGCTCAGAAAATCATCAAGATGCAAAAGTTACTATATTTGGACAGCTGAAAAAGTCAACTGAAATTGACCAGGGCATAACTTTCACATGGATTATCAGAAAAATTCCATCCAAAGCTCATTTTGAAGAGAAATACATTTCCTACAACTCATCTTCATAATTCAAGTCCAAGAAATGCTCTCACAAAAAGTTATCAATTTCAACATTATAGGTCATTTTCAAAAGTCAACAAAAAGGGACTTTAAGTCAAAGACCATAACTTGAGATTGGTAAATCAAAATGACATGGGACCAAAGGCATTGGTTAGAGGACTCAAAGACCTTTCCAAAATGTCCAAGAACATGTGAAAAGCTTAAAAATTGAGCAAGTTATGCCTTGTGGAAGTTGGGAAATTTTTGGGAATTTTGGAAAGTCAACATTGATGCAAATGATCCAAAAATGCTAATGGGCCCATCTTTCTTCCAAGTTTCTTCATGCCAAGCCTATGCACGACCATTAAGCCCAAGGGGAAGTATTTTCTCATTTTTTAATTATTTATTTGAATTTATATTAATATTAATTCATTTAAATTATTTAAATATGTAGAAAATATAAACTTGACCTAAAAAAATCTTTTTATGCACATTCTATACTCAAGATCTCGTGCACATGCTAATTAGGCAAGATTTGGTTTGATTTGGCATGATTGAATAAAATTGTACATGAAAAAGATTCAAAAAGGATCCTTAACAAATCAAATCCTTAATCCATAATTGCAAGAGATTTGTGCTAATTTTGTTAACCTAAAATGCTCACTATATGATCAGGAATCAAAACCTAATGCAAGAGGAGGCTAAGCTGCGCAGAAAAAGACATTGCCAACTTGAAAAATTGTCCAAAAAACTCAAAACTGATTTCAAGGTTACAGGTGGATTCAAGGCGTAATACTGATCCCATTAGCTTCCTTGGGTGATATAGAACACATTCCAGTCAAAAACAACCACAAAAGCTCCAGGAATTGGTAGTTTGAACTCTAACTGTATCAAGAATTTTTTGAAATCGTATGGCATAAATCACGCATCCTTTTGCATTTTTATCTATGTATTCTTGTTCAGTGTGATGTTTCTAAGCTAACCAATGCCTTTGATTGAACTTTTGCACGCCATACACGATTCTACCATGTTTGAATATTAGGGTTACAGGTTTTCAAAATTGGGGTTTTCTACCCAAGACAAAATTAAGGCTCCAGACCCACACCACTACATTCAACGCATCTGGACGAAGAGATTGATGTAGTCGCGAACAATTTATGAAGCCTACAGCGCTAGTCGCTATTTTCTGTAAACCTACTTTAGACCACGCGCTTAAAACTGTTGCCTTTGAGTTTATGTTTCAGGAAAATTGAAGAAGACAACGTCGTGTCAATTGGTGATTCGGTGGTTTGAATTGCGCGCGTTTTTCTCCACTATGCGTTGGTTTTGCTTTTTGTTATTTATTTACTATTATATATCAAATTGGCTAAGTGGCTCAGCTGGCAAGCTATCAACGCATTGATGTCCAAAGACCTGGGTTCGAATCCCAGGTCTGTATATTGTTCATATTATTTTTCAATTCATCTTCCTGTGCAAGCATAACCTTGAGACGCGTCATGTTGCCTCAAAGATCAACCAGCCACGCGTCTAGTTGCTTCTGATCAAAGGCTGAGATCGAAGGTCCACTATAAGCCCAGGTCAACGCGCTGGCACACAAGTTGGAAAAGTCAAATGGATTTCAACGTTAATGGGCCAGAATGCTAGGCCTATACCTCCTGATTTGGGGCTACCCCCCCTGGTTTGCTTCTTTTTTTATTTTATCTTTTAATTGTTATTTTTGTTTTCTCATTTAATTAATTATCTTTTTTTTTTACAAAATATGAAAACATCAAAAAAATACAGAAAAATCAGAAAAAGACCAAAAAAGAATAAATGTTTTTATTATAATTATTTTCCTGTAAATAAATTAATATATAATGAATTTAGTTTTAATTAGGATGTTTGCAATTTTAATTCTTTTCATATTAAATAAAATAATTAGAATTAGGTTAATTAACAATTTCCACTCCTTTTAATTTTCCCTTTTTATCATAATATTATTATTTATTTATTTTCATAATTAAATTGTATATAAATAATTTAGGTTTAAATTAGGTTAAAAATTCAATCTTTTTCTTAATAACTTAAAAATAGTTAGAATTAGGTTTAATATTTCATTTTAATTTTAATTAATTCCCTTTTCTCCTTAAAACTTAAAAAAACACAAAATACCAAAAAAACATTTGACTTTAATTCTAATTAATTCACCAACTTTAATTTTTTGCAAAAAGGTCCAACGCCCATATTCATAATTAATTTAATTTCGCGCATTTATTTTATGTCGTTTATTATAATTATGTAATTGTCCCAAAGCCTTGTAACGATTATACTGTTCGCACTTTTACTTCGCTTTCTTTATTTTCCGTCAAATCGGGTCCGGTTTAATTTTGGCGATGTGGACCCGCGCCATTTGTAATAGTCTAGATTTACTTTCCTCGCAAATTTTAACTGTTAACAAAAAAGCATGCAAGAATGAATGGACTTAAAATAAAATCAAGCGTAGATCACAATGACATGACAAAAGACAAATATCAATGAAAATGACACACGAATCGCACACACCACCCCTAGGGTATGCCTCACTGTTGCCTTTCGAAAGGTGATCGTCGAGTAGAGGACGTCTTAGTAAGTCCTCATGATCCGGGACCCTGGCATGAGGGTAGCTTCTAAGGTGTCTTCCCATTGCTCTGGTGATCACCATATCCCTAAAACTCGAATTGACCCGAACACCTCCAACGGTGGTGCTACCTACCTCTCAATGGTGGGATGGCACTACTTTAAAGGACATCTACACAGACGAATTCCTTAGGGTAGGTAGACAACTCTAAGATACTTGCTCTAATTTCAAAAACAATTCAAAAACTTTCCACACCAACACATTTTCAAAAAATTTTCGAAAGCATTTTTTCAAACACTCTTGAGGACAGATACAAGAGTCGAACTGGAATTTTCAAAGAAACTTTTTTAAAACCCACATTGAAAAGCAAACAAACCATTTTTGAAAACACAAGTGAGCAAGTATCTAAGAGCCCATGGATAACCATGGATAGAAAGGGTGCTAACACCTTCCCTTTCTATAACCTACCTCCCGAACCGAGAGCAATCTCTTTAAGGAATTTTTCTGTGCTTTTGTCCTTTCCATTTGGAGAAAATAAAAGACGGTGGCGACTCTTGCTTCCGCGACATTTCGCGAACCAGCGTTAAACAGTCAGTTCCAGATCCACCGATCACAGAACTGGCGACTCTGCTGGGGATTCTTTATAAAGTGAGGTGTACCTTAGGGATAGTTCATAACTGTGTTTTCAATTGCTTTCCTTGTTTGCTTTAAATTGTGGGACTGTCTTGGGAGTTCTATAGATCCTAACCCGGATCTGGGGATACCTTCTTAGAAAGTAGCAACAAGGCTGTGAGGGAACTGTGCGGGGTATACCGACATGGTTGAAACAGTCTGCTACGTTGATGTGGCACTTTGGTGTGTACCGGTAACCCTTGAGTTCAGTCAAGGAGAGTACGGGGCCTCCGCGTGGTGTCGTGAAGCATCAACAGACCTTAGGAACCTTAATTGAACTATCTTGGCCTCTTTAGGGTAGTGAGATAACTGACTTTGGTGCAGTCCGAGGTTGGTTGATACTCGATACTACACTCAATTGAGGGTTGCTTTCCTGGAATATTTCGGTCGCCAGTTCAGTGGCTAAATCGAAACGATGAACAATGAAAGCAATCCCGTGATATTGGGACCCTTAGAACCCGGTTACTTCTAATAGGACAGGTTGAACCCACCAACTTCAAGAGGGTAATACCCAGACCCCATGTTGGCCTGAACTCTAAGGGTTTCTCTTGTGTGACTTGTGTGCCTTCCAACTTGACTACTGGCATGCTTTATCTGACACATGAACTTCTTGCAGGTTTTGTTTATAGTCCTTAACTAGGACTCATAACAGGGTTTACTGAATTTCCTGCAGGTTTTGTTCATAGTCCTTAACTAGGACTCATAACAAGGCTTACTAAGTTTCTTGCAGGTTTTTGTTTTAGTCCTCAACTAGGACTCATAACAAGGTTTACCGAGTTTCTTGCAGGGTTTGTTTTAGTCCTTAATTGGGACTCATGACAGGTTTACCGAGTTTCTTGCAGGGTTTGTTTTAGTCCTTAATTGGGACTCATGACAGGTTTTACCGAGTTTCTTGCAGGTTTTGGTTTGCAGTCCTTAATTGGGACTCGTAACAGGGTTTACCTACATTACCCCATGCATACCATAACATCATACCATTGCATACATCTTAACCCATTTCAAGGATCTCAAGGGCTTGTGATGCAGGTCATGATGAACAAAATGTCTAGCAAGGGGCAAAGGGGATTTATTTTCCTCTAGCCAAGGCTGTCAGAGGCTATGACCCACTGGATATGGTGAGCCTTTGACCCTTGAAGAAGGAATCTCAACAATATGCAGTGCCTTCAATCAAGCTACCGGTTCCAAATGCTAACAAATTTTCTTGTTTACCCCGCGAGGTCCTTGAAAACATTACATGCATGTCATACTCATCATTGCATAACGAGTATCCTTGTTGCAGGTCACTTACCTTTCCCGCTGTTTATTTCAGCAATGGCTCAACAAGATAATCAAGACTTTCTTGCTCAAGAGACTCGGTTCGGGGAAATCCTCCTGAATCTATCCAAGGGGAAGGAGGAGCTAAGAACACTTCTCATGGAGACCTTCGTCAGGAACAGTGCTGAGGATGAAAAGCTGGAACACCTACAAGCTGAGGTGGATGCATTGAGGGTCCAGATGCTGGGGCAGGTGACTGCCATTCAAGGGTTAGCTCAAAGACAAGATGAGCTCTGGTTTCTCGTCAACCAACTGCTTCAGGGTAACCAACTGGGGCAAAATTCTAAGGGTAAAAAGTCAGTCATTGTTCAACCACCTTTGAGACAATGAGGTAAGGGGAGAGCTCCTCAAATGGCTCCAGTGTCACAAATTCAACATCGCAACCAACAAAAGAGCGAGAGAAGGCAGTTCACTCGGCTCAGCATGACCCTATCCCAGATATTGCCACAATTGCTGGAGACCAAGCTGGTAACTCTAAAAGAAGCTCCGAAGAACCAAAATACAACGTCACCGAAGTATAACCCCAACGCCCGCTGCGCTTATCACTCTGACAGCCCGGGGCATACTACAGATGATTGTTGGAACTTGAAAAACAAGATCCAGGACTTGATTGATGAAGGGGCATTGGAGTTCACACAAGATGGCCAGGCTGAATTTTTCTATCATCCTTCCAAGGTTCACCATTTGAAGTGACAAATCCGGAGACTAGAAAACTTTTGTTCATTCGAATGTTCAAGTTGCAGTTTTTTTTTGTTCAAACATTTACTCATGTTAAACATTGTTATCTCATTAATGCATCGCATATGTCTGTTCTAAAACAATATATTCGTATTCACTAAATGCAAATTATTTCCATATTTTTTCTGATGTCAACTCTTGATCTAAAACTCTAAGCCTCTTGAGGGAGGATGACGAAAACGATACCACAATATACAGTATGCTTTTGAACAGACCCAGCTGATGAGGTACAGGCATTGTTTCAATTCCTAAACACTGGAGTTATAAGGATGATAATCCCTCGTCAACCCCTCTGAGCCAAAGAAGTAGGAGTTTTTCTTTTCGAAATTTAAAATCCTTAATCATAACCTGGGGCAGGGTAGTTCTCTCAGTTGATCCAAGTGCATAAAAAATGGCACTAAAGAGGTCCTTACAAAACAAAAAACAGTGATGGTTCCGAATAGTCAATAAAGACAGGCAGTCATTATCTCTCAAAATAAAAAGCCCATTAAGTCAAAACCTATGAAGGAGACTTACAAAACTGGGGCATCCCGCTGACTGTATTCACAAAAGAAACAGTTCAGGCAAAATTTAGGGATAGCGAAATCAAAAAGAAAGAGGTCATACAAATCCTCAACAAAAAAAGGAATGACTGCCTATTCGAAATAAGTTATCAACATCCGAATCATCACCGGAAAATCAGAGCAAAGACTCAAACAAGGTCTAACGTATGATCAATTAAGTTTAGGTTTGGAGAACATCACGAAGAGCGGGTGGGTACAAATAATTTGAGCCTTTATCCTTTGTTTCTTAAACCGTGAACCAGGCCACGTTATAACCCTCAAAAGTCCTAGCTGAAGCATGGGTTAGTTCGAAAACATACTGTGACGAAAGGTATCCTGACTCCTTAAGGCTTGCGATAAAATACGGAGTTGACATCACGTTTTACAAATATTCACTTGTTTTATGAAAAAGAATGCATTTTCAAAATCTTCAAGACAGACATAAGCTTTGCATTTTTAACATAACTTTGTTTGCATATGACCTTTTGTTTGAACAGCAGGGAAATTCGCACGATGAATACCTAGTGAACAAAAGTACTTCCAATCAAGGGGTAGACATGACCATGGTCCATTATCTGGGGCAGTCCAATCAAGATTCGGAGAATCTCTCAAAGGGCCAAATAGCCTGGGGCAAATCTCCGCATGAGCCACTTGGGGCATTGGACATGAATTCCCAGCAACGAATCTCGCTTGATCAAACACCTTCTGGTGGCATGACAAAACACTTCTAACAGGGGCAACTCCCTACATTCTGAAAGCACGGACATAGTCAAAAAATACTACGCACAATCAAAGACCCGCTAGGTTGACATACCTAGGCAAAAATAAGGGCTTCCCGGCGAACCAAAAGGGTTCGGGCAAAATGAAGGGATGAAATGGAAAAATATGTACACCCGGCAAGTCGAAAACCTGAAAAGGCGGCTTGGGCAAAAATGGGTATCCCGGTGGACTGAAAACCCGAAAGGGCGGTCCAGGCAAAATTTAGGGATCAAAAGCGTACGACTATGTCCTGTCACCTTGTCATCTGCCTACCAGAAGAAGGTTTGACCCTTAACAACTATCAGCACCTCACAGGTCTTCCTCTCATACCTCAGAAACAGGGGCAATAAAGAGTTGTCCAAGCAATCTAATTGTTCTGTCCTCCCAGGTACCAAGGTAGGTTCAACTAAAGAGCATAACCGGCATATCTTAATTCCCCAGAGAGTAAGTCAGCAAGATAGTTCACTCTCTCCAAGCTATATTATCAAATCTTAAGGAAGTTGAGTATCCTCCAGTAGATCTCGACATTCCCCAACAGCAATACATATATTCTTAACAAGCATCCCCGGCAGTCTTGGTCTAAAGATCGTTCCCCGGCGGCATATCAACATTCAAAGGAACCACTTCCCCCGTATATCAAAACTTCCCAGAAGAGTCCAATCCAGTTTCCCCAGGAGAAATGGAATTCATCTCCCCCAAGCAGTAAGCTTATCCCCAGTAGATTCTGGAAGCTTATCCCCTCGTAGAGCATGAACGCGTCGCCCGGCTTTATTTCAAGAGTTATTTCCTTAACAGGATATAACTGGGTTATCCTCAGCCAAAAGCCACGGAAAGAGCATCGTCAACGAAGCCTTCGTATCCCCGGCGAAGTCCATCAACACTTCCAACAACAAGGATATCCTCAGCAAGTTACTATCAACAATCAACAGAGTGTCTCTCTCCCCACAGAGTATTGCTCCCCAGCAAGATTACTAGAGTATTTGTCTCCCCGCAGAGTAACCCATTCGCCAAGTTTATTCCCCAATAGAGTTATCTTCTCCTATCGGAATTCTTGCAACTATCATCCCCGGCGGAAGCAAAACCTATTCTTCAACATCAGCCCAGGAGTGACTTCCCGGCACCCGTCAAGGATTTATTTTCTTAGACAAAAATACATTCATAAACATCACATCTTCATACATTATAGCATGCATATGCATCATACTACACGAATCTCATTAATTTTGAAGACATACAGTTCATGCATCATGACTTTGCATACAATTATGTTTTGCCTTTTCAGGAAAAAGATCAATACAAAAATGATTACTATCAACTATCGCAATTCTTTCTAGATATAGTTTCAGATATGACCCAGATATGGTGACGTTCTGATGCTGCTTCCAGATTTCCTTCTAGATATAGTTTCAGATATGACCCAGAGATGGTGACGTTCTGATACTGCTTCCAGATTTCCTTCTAGATATAGTTTCAGATATGACCCAGATATGGCGACATTCTGATACTGCTTCCAGATTTCCTTCTAGATATAGTTTTAGATATGACCCAGATATGGTGACGTTCTGATGCTGCTTCCAGATTTCCTTCTAGATATAGTTTCGGATATGATCCAGAGATGGTGACGTTCTGATGCTGCTTCCAGATTTCCTTCTTGATATAGTTTCAGATATGATCCAGATATGGTGACGTTCTGATGCTGCTTCCAGAATTCCTTCTTGATATAGTTTCAGATATGATCCAGATATGGTGACGTTCTGATGCTGCTTCCAGAATTCCTTCTTGATATAGTTTCAGATATGATCCAGATATGGTGACGTTCTGATGCTGCTTCCAGAATTCCTTCTTGATATAGTTTCAGATATGATCCAGATATGGTGACGTTCTGATGCTGCTTCCAGAATTCCTTCTTGATATAGTTTCAGATATGATCCAGATATGGTGACGTTCTGATGCTGCTTCCAGATTTCCTTCTAGATATAGTTTCGGATATGATCCAGAGATGGTGACGTTCTGATGCTGCTTCCAGATTTCCTTCTTGATATAGTTTCAGATATGATCCAGATATGGTGACGTTCTGATGCTGCTTCCAGAGTTCCTTCTCGATATAGTTTCGGATATGATCCAGATATGGTGACGTTCTGATGCTGCTTCCAGATTTCCTTCTAGATATAGTTTCAGATGTAAACCAGATATGGTGACGTTCTGATGCTGCTTCCAGATTCCTTTTTCAGATGTTTCCCTCTCCGACGATGAGTGTGAGGTGATATTCTCTTATGGTCCCCTCTCCGACGATGAGTGTGAGGTGGTAATTCCTTTTTCCAGATGTTTCCCTCTCCGACGATGAGTGTGAGGTGATATTCTCTTATGGTCCCCTCTCCGACGATGAGTGTGAGGTGGTAATTCCTTTTTTTCAGATGTTTCCCTCTCCGACGATGAGTGTGAGGTGATAGTCTCCTATGGTTCCCTCTCCGACGGTGTGTGAGGTGGTAAGTCCTTTTCAGATGTTTCCCTCTCCGACGATGAGTGTGAGGTGATCATTCCTTTCAGATTATAATTGCCTATGGTTCTCTTCCCGATATTGCAAAGATGGTAATTCCCGCCAAGATTTTTCTCAACGAGCGTTGTTGAAGTTAAAATCATCCAAGGTTCTCTTACCATTCATGCTAAGGAAGTAACCATACCTGGTTCATTCATCATCTTTTGAAGCTCCAGACTCAGCTCCTGTAACCAGTCAGGACATATCTATACCAAGCATCTAAAATCAGCTCCTGCAACGTGTCAGGTACTCATTTGTTCTGTTTTACAGGTATGCAGGTTCTCGCTAAGGAATCTCTTACGCAATCAACATCCAGATGGCATCTGTAAGCCCATCACCCTATCCAACAACCTCTAAATGGCATCTATAAGCCCATTCCAGCATCATCGCTGCTACTATGTGAGCGCAAATTTCTGGGCACTCTAGTGTTCAATCATCTTCTACCCTCGGATTACGAAAGGCACGCCAGCCAATCTGCATCCTCAGGTCTAAGAAGATTGAACAGGGGCAACTGTTGCACCCCAAAATTTGCCCTCCCATATTCTTCAAGAAATTGCCAAGCCAAGTCACGAAATTCCCCAAGGGTTATGCAGTTCAACTGTCTCCTATACAGTCAAAACTAGGGTTTGTGTTCTGATCAAGAAATTGAAGATTTCAAAGGCCCAATCAAGTCTCATATGCCTACAAATGTGGTCAAACATCCTCATATCAAGTTTCAAGGCATTCAGCTCAAAATTGCACAGTCAAAACCCTAGATTGCACTACAGTCAACTGTAGGGGCAAAATGGTCATTTGACAGTCAAAAGTTCAAATTTTTGGTCAACATATCATTTTGAAGCCACAAACATCATTTGATCAATGCTTGATCATGATTCTCAAAATTTGGCTCAGAAAATCATCAAGATGCAAAAGTTACTATATTTGGACAGCTGAAAAAGTCAACTGAAATTGACCAGGGCATAACTTTCACATGGATTATCAGAAAAATTCCATCCAAAGCTCATTTTGAAGAGAAAGACATTTCCTACAACTCATCTTCATACTTCAAGTCCAAGAAATGCTCTCACAAAAAGTTATCAATTTCAACATTATAGGTCATTTTCAAAAGTCAACAAAAAGGGACTTTAAGTCAAAGACCATAACTTGAGATTGGTAAATCAAAATGACATGGGACCAAAGGCATTGGTTAGAGGACTCAAAGACCTTTCCAAAATGTCCAAGAACATGTGAAAAGCTTAAAAATTGAGCAAGTTATGCCTTGTGGAAGTTGGGAAATGTTTGGGAATTTTGGAAAGTCAACATTGATGCAAATGATCCAAAAATGCTAATGGGCCCATCTTTCTTCCAAGTTTCTTCATGCCAAGCCTATGCACGACCATTAAGCCCAAGGGGAAGTATTTTCTCATTTTTTAATTATTTATTTGAATTTATATTAATATTAATTCATTTAAATTATTTAAATATGTAGAAAATATAAACTTGACCTAAAAAAATCTTTTTATGCACATTCTATACTCAAGATCTCGTGCACATGCTAATTAGGCAAGATTTGGTTTGATTTGGCATGATTGAATAAAATTGTACATGAAAAAGATTAAAAAAGGATCCTTAACAAATCAAATCCTTAATCCATAATTGCAAGAGATTTGTGCTAATTTTGTTAACCTAAAATGCTCACTATATGATCAGGAATCAAAACCTAATGCAAGAGGAGGCTAAGCTGCGCAGAAAAAGACATTGCCAACTTGAAAAATTGTCCAAAAAACTCAAAACTGATTTCAAGGTTACAGGTGGATTCAAGGCGTAATACTGATCCCATTAGCTTCCTTGGGTGATATAGAACACATTCCAGTCAAAAACAACCACAAAAGCTCCAGGAATTGGTAGTTTGAACTCTAACTGTATCAAGAATTTTTTGAAATCGTATGGCATAAATCACGCATCCTTTTGCATTTTTATCTATGTATTCTTGTTCAGTGTGATGTTTCTAAGCTAACCAATGCCTTTGATTGAACTTTTGCACGCCATACACGATTCTACCATGTTTGAATATTAGGGTTACAGGTTTTCAAAATTGGGGTTTTCTACCCAAGACAAAATTAAGGCTCCAGACCCACACCACTACATTCAACGCATCTGGACGAAGAGATTGATGTAGTCGCGAACAATTTATGAAGCCTACAGCGCTAGTCGCTATTTTCTGTAAACCTACTTTAGACCACGCGCTTAAAACTGTTGCCTTTGAGTTTATGTTTCAGGAAAATTGAAGAAGACAACGTCGTGTCAATTGGTGATTCGGTGGTTTGAATTGCGCGCGTTTTTCTCCACTATGCGTTGGTTTTGCTTTTTGTTATTTATTTACTATTATATATCAAATTGGCTAAGTGGCTCAGCTGGCAAGCTATCAACGCATTGATGTCCAAAGACCTGGGTTCGAATCCCAGGTCTGTATATTGTTCATATTATTTTTCAATTCATCTTCCTGTGCAGGCATAACCTTGAGACGCGTCATGTTGCCTCAAAGATCAACCAGCCACGCGTCTAGTTGCTTCTGATCAAAGGCTGAGATCGAAGGTCCACTATAAGCCCAGGTCAACGCGCTGGCACACAAGTTGGAAAAGTCAAATGGATTTCAACGTTAATGGGCCAGAATGCTAGGCCTATACCTCCTGATTTGGGGCTACCCCCCCCCCCCCCCCTGGTTTGCTTCTTTTTTATTTTATCTTTTAATTGTTATTTTTGTTTTCTCATTTAATTAATTATCTTTTTTTTTTTACAAAATATGAAAACATCAAAAAAATATAGAAAAATCAGAAAAAGACCAAAAAAGAATAAATGTTTTTATTATAATTATTTTCCTGTAAATAAATTAATATATAATGAATTTAGTTTTAATTAGGATGTTTGCAATTTTAATTCTTTTCATATTAAATAAAATAATTAGAATTAGGTTAATTAACAATTTCCACTCCTTTTAATTTTCCCTTTTTATCATAATATTATTATTTATTTATTTTCATAATTAAATTGTATATAAATAATTTAGGTTTAAATTAGGTTAAAAATTCAATCTTTTTCTTAATAACTTAAAAATAGTTAGAATTAGGTTTAATATTTCATTTTAATTTTAATTAATTCCCTTTTCTCCTTAAAACTTAAAAAAACACAAAATACCAAAAAAACATTTGACTTTAATTCTAATTAATTCACCAACTTTAATTTTTTGCAAAAAGGTCCAACGCCCATATTCATAATTAATTTAATTTCGCGCATTTATTTTATGTCGTTTATTATAATTATGTAATTGTCCCAAAGCCTTGTAACGATTATACTGTTCACACTTTTACTTCGCTTTCTTTATTTTCCGTCAAATCGGGTCCGGTTTAATTTTGGCGATGTGGACCCGCGCCATTTGTAATAGTCTAGATTTACTTTCCTCGCAAATTTTAACTGTTAACAAAAAAGCATGCAAGAATGAATGGACTTAAAATAAAATCAAGCGTAGATCACAATGACATGACAAAAGACAAATATCAATGAAAATGACACACGAATCGCACACACCACCCCTAGGGTACGCCTCACTGTTGCCTTTCGAAAGGTGATCGTCGAGTAGAGGACGTCTTAGTAAGTCCTCATGATCCGGGACCCTGGCATGAGGGTAGCTTCTAAGGTGTCTTCCCATTGCTCTGGTGATCACCATGTCCCTAAAACTCGAATTGACCCGAACACCTCCAACGGTGGTGCTACCTACCTCTCAATGGTGGGATGGCACTACTTTAAAGGACATCTACACAGACGAATTCCTTAGGGTAGGTAGACAACTCTAAGATACTTGCTCTAATTTCAAAAACAATTCAAAAACTTTCCACACCAACACATTTTCAAAAAAATTTCGAAAGCATTTTTTCAAACACTCTTGAGGACAGATACAAGAGTCGAACTGGAATTTTCAAAGAAACTTTTTTAAAACCCACATTGAAAAGCAAACAAACCATTTTTGAAAACACAAGTGAGCAAGTATCTAAGAGCCCATGGATAACCATGGATAGAAAGGGTGCTAACACCTTCCCTTTCTATAACCTACCTCCCGAACCGAGAGCAATCTCTTTAAGGAATTTTTCTGTGCTTTTGTCCTTTCCATTTGGAGAAAATAAAAGACGGTGGCGACTCTTGCTTCCGCGACATTTCGCGAACCAGCGTTAAACAGTCAGTTCCAGATCCACCGATCACACACTGTATTGGGGGAATGGCTCCACTGGGGTGTCTGTATTCCGCCGGGGAACAATCTTATATTCCTGTCGAGGAATATTAAGACTGTCGGGGATGCTTGCTGAGGAACATCTGCATACTCCACTGGGGAATGTTGAGATTTTTTGGGGGTACCCAACTTCCTTAGGGCTGACAGTAGACTAACTCTGCTTGGAGAGAGTGTCGCTGACTTGCTGGAGAATACTGTGCCTTTTTAGGGCTGACGGGAGATCAACTCTACTCGGGGGAGAGTATTGTTGAACCTTGTCTTACTCTGCATGGAGTGGAGGTATCCCGGTTACATTCTTCAGTTGAATCTAACTCGTACCTGGTGGACAGAGCAGCTTGTAGTTCGGACAATTCTTATTGCCCCAGCTTCTGTGGGAGAAGGTACCTGTGGAGGTCTTGATAACTGCCGGTTTGACAAATCTTCTTCTGGTAGGCAAGTGACGAGATGACGGGACATAGTCATACACTTTGATCCCTAATTTTTGCCTGGACCGCCCTTTCGGGTTTTCAGTCCACCGGGATACCCATTTTTGCCTAAGCCGCCTTTTCAGGTTTTCGACTTGCCGGGTGTACAGATTTTTTCATTTTTGTCCCTTATTTTTGCCCGAACCCTTTTGGTTCGCCGGGAAGCCCTTTTTTTTGCCTAGGCCAGTCGACCTAGCGGGTCTTTGATTATGCGTAGTATTTTTCCGACTATGTCCACATTCTCGGAGTGTAGGGAGTTGTCACTGTCAGTAGTGTTGCCATGTTACCAGAGGATCTTCGTTTGATCACGCAGGATTCGTAGCTGGAATTCATGTCCAATGCCCCAAGTGACTCGGGCGGAGATTTTCCCCAGGCCATTTGGCATTTGAGAGATTCTCTGAATCTTGACTTAATTGCCCCAGATGATGGACAATGATCATGTCTGCCCCTGGATTGGAAGTTCTTTTCCATTTGAGATGACTCTTTTGTTGAGAAGATTCTTGTTCACTGGATATTCATCGTGCGAATTTCTCTGCTGTTTAAACAAATAATCATATGCAAACAATGTAATTTTAAGAATGCAAAGCTTATGTCTGTCTTGAAGTTTTTGAAAATGCATTTTTCAGTAAAACAAGTGATTTTTTTTGTAAAATGTGATGTCAACTCGTTATTTTACCGCAAGCCTTAAGGAGTCAGGATACCTTTCGTAACAGTATGCTTTCGAACTAACCCATGCTTCAACTAGGACTTTTAAGGGTTATAACGTGGCCTGGTTCACGGTTCAAGAAACAGAGGATAAAGGCTCAAGTTTATTTGTACCCACCCGTTCTTCGTGATGTTCTTCAAACCTAAACTCAGCTGATCGAGCGTTAGACCTTGTTTGAGTCTTTGCTCTGATATACCAGTGATGGTTCGGATGCTGATGGTTTTATTTTGACCAGGCAGTCATTTCTTTTTTTGTTGAGGGTTTGTAGGACCTCTTTCTTTTTGATTTTTTTATCCCTGTTTTTGCCTGAACTGTTTCTTTTATGATTACAGTCAGCGGGATGCCCCAGTTTTATAAGTCTCCTTCGTAGGTTTTGACTTATTGGGCTATAGTTTTTTTTTGGTAATGACTGCCTGTCTTTATGATTATTCGGAACCATCACTGTCTTTTGTTTTGGAAGGACCTCTTTGGTGCCATTCGTTGTGCACTTGGATCAACTGAGAGAACTACCCTGCCCCAGGTTATAATTAAGGGTTTTAATTTTTGTGAAAAGAAAAACTCCTACTTCTTTGGCTCAGAGGGGTTGACGAGGGATTATCTTCCTTATAACTCCAGTGTTTAGGAATTGAAACAATGCTTGTACCTCATCAGCGGGGTCTGTTCAAAAGAATATTGTAAAGATCGTGGTATCGTTTTCGTCATCCTCCCTCAAAAGGTTTAGAATTTTTTCGAGAGTTGAACATCAAAAAATGAAAGCAGTTTGAATATAGCGAATGCGAATATATTGATTCAAAACAGACATATGCGATGCATTGATAAAGTAATAAAGTTTGCTATGACAATATTTGTTTGAACAATCAAAGAAAAATACAACTTGAACATTCGAATGAACAAAAGTTTTTTTCAATCCTAGGACTTATCACTTCAAATGGTGAATCTTGCAGGGATAGTAGAAGAACTCAGCCTGGCCATCTTGGGTGAATTCCACTGCTCCTTCATCAATCAGATCTTGGATCTTGTTCTTCAGAGACCAGCAATCGTTTGTGTCATGTCCCGGACCATCAAAGTGGTATGCACATCTTCTATTGGGATGATAAGCAGGAGCAGAGATATTGGGATTCCGGGGAGGAGCCCTTAGAGTTACCAAATTCAACCTCAACAGGTGTTGTAAAGCTTGAGACAGCGACATGTTGAGCTTGGTAAATTGCCTTCGGGGCTTACTCTGATTAACCCGTTGCTCTGGGCGAGGTTATGGTTGGACCGGTGAAGTGGTAGCAATTTGGAGAGGTCTATTCTTCACCATACCAGACTCTTGTCCTCTTGGAAGCTGATCAATGACCTAGTCCCTGATTGGGACTGTCTGCTTCATGTTGTATCTCTCTTGGTGAAGCTGGTTGACCATGGTTCTCAACTCTTCTTGCTCCCGAGCAAAGCCTTGGATAAGAGCCATTTGCCCCAGCATCTGGGTTCTCATTGCATCCACCTCAGCTTGCAGATGTTTCAGCCGTTCATCCTTACTGTCTTTCGGACTGTTCTTGACCAAAGTCCCCATGAGGAGTGTTCTCAGCTCTTTCTGCACCTTGGATAGATTCAGGAGGATTTCCCCGAACTGAGTCTCTTGAGCATGAAGATCCTGGTTGTCTTGTTGGGAATCCATTGCTGAAATAAACAGCGAAGAAGGTAAGAGACCTGTAAAAGGGTACCTGTAATGCAATGATGTGTATGTATGCATGCAATGTTTTCAAGGATCTCGCGGGGTAAACAAGAAAATTGTTAGAATCTGGTAGCTTGATTGAAGGAACTTCATGTTGTTGAGAGTCCTTCTTCAAGAGTCAAGGTTCACCATATTGAGTGGGTCATAGCCCCTGACTCAAGTCATTAATCTTGGCTAGAGGAAAATAAATCCCATTTGCCCCTTGCTAGACATTTGATTCATCATGACCTGCATCAATCATAGCTCTCTCAATTTTTATCATATGAAGGTGATCCTGGACTTTTTGGAAATCTCAAGGTGTCATCTATAATCTCTATGTTGATCACTTTCCCATTTGAAGACTTTATCTTGATGTAAGTTGTCTTGACAAAAAGTGTCTTTTTCTTGACTTTTGAAATGACCTATAATGTATTGACTCATATCTCTCAAATGAAGCATTTTTTGGACTTGAACTTAGAGATACAAAATTGTAGATAATTGAATTTCCTTCAAAATGAGCTTTGTTTTAGAAAAATCTGATGAGGCATGTTGTGATCGGTGGAAATAGAACTGACTGTTTTTTAAGCTGGTTCGTGAAATGTCGCGGTAAGCAAGAGTCGCCACCGTCTTTTATGTTCTCCAACATGGAAAGGACAAAAGCACAGCAAAATTCTTTTTTCGAGATGTCTCTCGATTCAGGAGGTAGATTTATAGAAAGGGAAGGTGTTAGCACCCTTTCTATCCATGGTTATCCATGGGCTCTTAGGTACTTGCTCATTATGTTTTCAAAAATTGTTTGCTTTTCAAGTGTTTGTGGGTTTTGAAAAAGTTCAGTTTGAAAAAACTTCTAGGTAACTCTTGTATCAGTCCTCAAGAGTGTATGAAGTGTTTGTTTGAAAACTTTTTGAAAGTGTGAGTGCGAAAAGTTTGTTTTTGTTTTTTGAAAGAGCAAGTACCCATGAGAAATCTACCTACTCTAAAGGAATTAGGTTGTGTAGGAGTCCTTTGGACAGTACTATCCCACTATTGAGAAGTAGGTAGCACCGTCGTTGGAGTTATTCGGGTCAATTCGATTATGAGGGACATGTGTGGTCACCAAAGTAATAGTAGGACGCCTTAGCGGTAACCCTAATGTCCTAGATCCTTTTTATCCGAGGCAACCGTTTCGAGGCAACTAGATCTTTAGACATGAGGGCGACCTCTAAAACACCCTATACTTGATGACCACCTCGAGGCAACCAAGTGAGGCGTACCCTAGGAGTGGCATGTGCATGTGTGTTAAATTCAGTTAAGATTATCTTGTACATGTTATTTGTGAGCTACGGATTGATTTTATTTTTTCATACAAGTCTTGCAGGCATAATTAACAGTTAAGAGTGCGGGAAATAAATTGCGGAAAGGTAAATCTACGCTATTATAGGGCGCGAGTATATGCATCGCCAAAAACAAAACCCGTTTGGAAAATAAATGCGAGAAAAGTAAAGAAAGCGGTAAAAGACCTAATTAACTATTACATCCTCGGAAACAGTTACATCAATATAATCAAAAGGAATTAAAAGCGCGAAAGAAATTAAATCGGGAACGTCTTAGGGTTTTGACCCTTTTTGAGAAAAGAAAGTAATTTGTCATTTGCATTAAATTAATATTAAACCTAATTCTAGTTAATTATTTAATTAAAAGAAAAAAAAATGTTTTTTTGTGTTTTTTAAGTCTTTAATAAAAATAAAAAATAAAAGAAATTAAAAGTCAAAAGAAAAACCCTAATTCTAAGTTTGTTTTATTTATTGTAAAAAAAGATTAAAATTAAACCTAATTAACAAAAAGGCTAAATTAATTAATTTGCATTTATTTACAAAATAATAACTAATTAAATTTAATCAATAAAAATATTATTATTTTTTTGTCTTCTGAATTTATTATAAAAAATAATTAGTTAGTTAATAATAATAATAATAATAATTATAATTGAAAGAAAATAAAAGAAAGAAAATAAAAGAGAAAATAGAAACCAGGGGGTGCAGGCCCGTGTATGGAGGTTTTGTTTAGAAATCTGAAGCCCAATAACACTCAAGCCTTGTTGGACTTTCTGGATCAAGTGTGCAAGCGTTGACTGGGAACATGGTGTTCCTTCCCTTGTAGCCATTGGATTTGTGTTAGGAGACACATGGCACATGGATGTTGGAAGCGTATGGTGGAACATTGCTTAAAGCCTGCATACAATCACGTTAGGAAAAATATGAAACAATGTTTGGGTGGACCTGGGAACCGAACCCAGGTCCCCATGCTTATTGCACGCGCTTTCCACCAACCCAACCACCTGCTTGCTTTGATAATATAATGGAGAGAGAATATAATATAGCAAAATCAATGCATATGCTATTAAAACAAAAAAACGTGTGCCTCATTCAAACCGACCAAACACGCATAAACACGTATTCGTCTTCTTCCTTCGCCTGCAAAAAACAGAGTTAGATAGCGGGGGTTTTTAACCCCCACAACCTGCAAGCATGAAAAATAGCGATTAGCTCCTTGCTGCTCATAAATATTTCGCGAGCATGGTGTTTGATTCGTCTGGCCTTGACGAATTCAATCATGGGCTTTAGAGTCTCTGATTTTTCCTATATCAAAAAGCCTCAATTTAAGAGCTTGAAAACCCTAAAACTCATCCATGGTGGTTTGTGATTCAGGGCTCTATAACTCAATTATCTTGTACCAAAAGCTTCGTACAGTCCCTATGAATACAAAACAATCCACAAAACACGTTAATGATGCATGAATCAAAGTATGCGTTTATGAAAAAAATTCCAAACCGTGAAACTGTTATCTTTGGATTCTTTGAGCTTTAGCGTGTGGTTTTGATTGCAAAATGTTACTGAGAGTCCCTGCAATGGATTGAAATCAATAAAAAGCTTTGAATTGTGCTAGAACGTGGAATTCAGTTTTCAAATTTTCTTCAATTTTTGGAATTTGGTTTATGGCTTTTGACAGCAGCTCTCACGTTAATAGCATTAGGGTTGGCTTGCTTGCATATATGGGAATAGAATTAGGTTAAGTCTTGGCCCAAAGATCCATTGTATTCATGTTTCAATATTTGATTTCCAATCAAATCTTTTTGCATATTTTTGATTGGGAAAACTTGCCAAAATTGGAGATCTTGATGTCCTTGATTGATACATGAATTTTCCAGCTTGCCCTGAGTTTATTTGCTTCACAAAAGATTGAGAAAAACATATCTTGATATTTTCCTACATTTTAAATCAATTAAATGAATTAATATTAATAAAAAATCCAATTAATTAATAGAAAATGAGAAAATAAGTTCAAATAATCCCAATGGGTCGTGAATAGGCCTTGGACAATGTTTCAAGAAGGAATTTGAGGCCCATTAGCAAAAATGATGTGTTTTGAGCAAAGTTGACTTTTGCAAATTCACAAACATTTCCCAACTTCTCCAATGCATATCTTGCTCAATTTTGATCATATGAACATGTTCTTGGACATTTTGGAAAGGTATTGAAGTCCTCTAACCAATGCCTTTGGTCCCATGTCATTTGGATTTACCAATCTCAAGTTATGGTCTTTGACTTAAAGTGCATTTTTGTTGACTTTTGAAATTGACCTATAATGTAGAAATTTATAACTTTTTGTGAGAGCATTTCTTTGACTTGAAATATGAAGATGAGTTATAGGAAATGTCATCTCCTTCAAAATGAGCATTGGATGGGATTTTTCTGATGAACCATGAAAAAGTTATGCCTTGGTCAAATTACAGTTGACTTTTCAATTGTCCAAAAATAGCAACTTTTGCATCTTTGATGATTTTTGAGCCATGCTTGTGGAATCATGATCAAGACTTGATCAAATGATGATTGTGGCCTCAAAATAATATTTTTACCAAAAATCTCGACTTTTGACTGTAAAATGACCATTTTACCCATGCAGTTGACTGTGAAGCAAATAGGGCTTTTGACTGTGCAATTTGACCCTGTGAATCTTGAAACTTGGTATGTAGATGCGTGACAATGTATATAGGCCCATGGGACTTGATTGAGCCATTGAAAACCTCAAATTCTTTGAAGGAACCAAAACCCTAATTTTGACTGGCTTATGAGGATGTTTGACTGGGCAACCCTTGATCCATTTGAAGATTGATCTTGACAAATCTTGAAGAATATGGGAGGGAAAATTTTATGGTACAACACATGTGAAAGTTATGCTTGGTCAAAGTTCAGTTGACTTCTCCTTAAGAAAACCCTAATTTAGTAACTTTTGACTTTTGGTGAATCTTGAGTTTTCTTGATGAATCATGATCAACCCTTCATCAAATGATGAATGTAATTTCAAAATGTTGATGTTGACCAAAAGTCTTAAAGTTTGACTATAGATTGATCAAAGTTGACTTTTTGTCCAATATTGTTAACTTTCAGTCGTCTGGCTAATTGACTGATAAAACTTGTACTGTAAGGCTTGAAATTTGGTATAAGGATTCTTTGAAGCAAATTAAGAACCATGAAATCCACTTGAGGCATTATAAGCTCAAAATTTCCTTGAGAAAAGTGAAACCCTAGTTGTAGGTCAACTGCTTAGGAGGAGAATTTGTTTGGTCAAACCTTGAGTAGCCTTGAGCAATTGAATTAGGAGCATAAGGAGATATCTTGAAGAAAATGGGAGGGAAAATTCTGGGGTAAAACACTAATCAAGAGAAAGGATGGGGTATTTGATGTGTTTAAGAAGTTTAAGTTCATGGTTGAGCGGCAAAGAGGTCACGAGATCAAAATTCTCAAAACAGATGGTGAAGACGAGTATGCCTCAAATGACTTTGGGAAATATTGTGATGGAGAGCAGACTGTGCATGAGATTGTACCACCCTTCACACCACAGCAAAACGGTGTTGCCAAAATGAAAAATTGATTGATTATGAACATGATGAGTGTTGCACCCCAAAATTTGCCCTCCCATATTCTTCAGGAAATTGCCAAGCCAAGCTTCAAAATTCCCCAAGGGTTGCACAGTCCAACTGTCCCCTATACAGTCAAAACTAGGGTTTGGGTTCTGATCAAGAAATTGAAGTTTTCAAAGGTCCAATCAAGTCTCATATGCCTACAAATATGGTCAAGCATCCTCATATCAAGTTTCAAGGCATTCAGCTCAAAATTGCACAGTCAAAACCCTAAATTGCACTACAGTCAACTGTAGGGGCAAAATGGTCATTTGACAGTCAAAAGTTCAAATTTTTGGTCAACATATCATTTTGAAGCCACAAACATCATTTTATTAATGCTTGATCATGATTCTCAAAATTTGGCTCAGAAAATCATCAAGATGCAAAAGTTACTATATTTGGACAGCTGAAAAAGTCAACTGAAATTGACCAGGGCATAACTTTCACATGGATTATCAGAAAAATTCCATCCAAAGCTCATTTTGAAGAGAAAGACATTTCCTACAACTCATCTTCATACTTCAAGTCCAAGAAATTCTCTCACAAAAAGTTATCAATTTCAACATTATAGGTCATTTTCAAAAGTCAACCAAAAGGGACTTTAAGTCAAAGGCCATAACTTGAGATTGGTAAATCAAAATGACATGGGACCAAAGGCATTGGTTAGAGGACTCAAAGACCTTTCCAAAATGTCCAAGAACATGAGAAAAGCTTAAAAATTGAGCAAGCTATGCCTTGTGGAAGTTGGGAAATTTTTGGATATTTTGAAAAGTCAACTTTGATCCAAATGACCTAAAAATGCTAATGGGCCCATTTTTCTTCCATGATTCATCATTCCAAGCATATGCACGACCACTTGGCCCAAAGGGAAGTATTTTCTCATTTTTTATTTATTTATTTGAATTATTATTTATATTAATTCACTTAAATTATTTAAATACATGAAAAATATCTAACTTGCCTAAACCAATCTTTTTATACATGTTTTAAGGTCAAGATTTCGTGCACATGCTAATTAGGAAAGATTTGAGGTGATTGGATGCAAGTTGATACAAGAACATGTGAAAAAGATTCAAAAAAGATCCTTAACAAATCAAATCTCCAATTCATGAATTCAAGAGATTTTGGGCAATGTTTCTAACCTAATGCATTCCATACAAATACTAGATCATAAACCTAATGCTAGAGGACTGCAAGCTGCGCAAAAAGAGCCATTGAAAACTTGGAAAAACTCCTTGAAAACACAAAACTGAAATCATTGATAGAGGGCGATTCAAAGCTTAATTCCTTTTCCAAAAGCTTCCTCAAGGTTCCCAAAAGCGATTCCAATCCCTAATATCAACTCAAACGCAAGGAATTGGTAACGAGACCTTCGACTGTACAGCAAAAAACTCATGAACGCATATCATGTTCTAGGCATTTTTTATGAAATTTAATTGTTGATTCTTATTCCTCATTTGATTGTGAAGCTAACCATTGCATTCAATTTGATTTTTATGCCGTATACGCGATTGTACCATGCTTGAAATCTAGGGTTTTCAGAGGTTGGATTTGGGGCTTTCAAAACGAAGTAAAATCAGGACTCTAGACCACCACCATTCCATTCAGCAGGCCTGGACGAACAAGAATCTACCATCGCGCCCAATTTCTGAACAACATAGGCTTAATCGCTATTTTCGCGTAGCTAGCCTAAGAAAACGCAGCATAAACCGTTGCCTATATGTTTTTGTGTTACAGGGAACGTGGAGAAGACAAAGTCGTGGCGCACGGTGATAGGCCTATTCAAGTTTTCGCGCGCAAGGACCCACCAGCGTATTGTTTATTTCATTATATTTGTTTGTTACATTAATTACAGAAAAGCAATTTGGTTCAGCTGGCAGGCATAAGGATTGGCAAAGCTCAAGACCTGGGTTCGAATCCCAGGTCTTCATTACTTTCTATGTTATTTTTCCATATATTATCCCATGCAGATTCAGCGCTAGCAACTACCATACGTCTCTCCAATCCAACGTGCCACGTCCACTTAAAGATCCATCCAAAGGCTGAGATTGGAAACACACGCTAAGCCCAGGTCAACGCGCTGGCACACAAACTAAAAAGCTTAATGGGCCAGCATTCTGAAGCCTGTACCTCACAATTGGGCCTGAACCCCCCCTGGTTTGCAATTTCTTTCTTTTTTTACTTATTTTCATTTTATTGTTAATCGTTATTTTATTTTATTCAGTTGTTTTAATTTAATTAATTATATTTTACAAATTATAAAATACACAAAAAATCAGAAAAAAGAGAAGAATATAATATTTATTTATTTTAATTATTTTTTGTGAACAAATGCATGTAAATAAATTTAGTAAAATAGGTTTTAACTTTAATTCTTTTTTTTTAATAACCAAAAATCCAAAAAAACATAGAATTTAGGTTTAATAAATTTTATTCCTTTCAATTTTTCTTTTTGTCACAATAATAATATTATTTATTTTATTTTCATAATTAAATTGTACATAAAAAATTTAGGTTTAATTTAGGTTATATTTTAATACTTTCATAATAAATTTAAAAACAATTAGAATTAGGTTTAGCTCTTTTATTTTAATTTTAATTAATTCTCTTTTTCTACTAAATCTAAAAAAACACTAAAAATACCAAAAACATTTGCTTTTAACATTAATTTTGATTCCTCATTAATTCTAATTAATTAATTCTTGTAATTTAATATTTTGCAAAAGGGTCCAACGCCCATATTTTTAATTGTTTAATTCACGTATTTATTTTATTTCGCTTAAATAATCATGTACCTCTCCCAAAGCCATGTAACTCGGACAATTTAGCTTTCCGTACTTTTAATTTCTTTACTTTCCGTCAAATCGGGTCCGGTTTAATTTTGGCGATGTGGACCCGCGCCATTTGTAATAGCTTTAGATTTATTTTCCTCGCAACTTTTAAACTGTTAAATATGCATGCAAGAATGAATGGCCATAATAAAAACAAGCGTAGAACACCAATCATATGACAAGACAAATGCAAAATGAACATGACACACGAATCGCATACACCACCCCTAGGGTACGCCTCACTGTTGCCTTGCCTTCGAAAGGTGATCGTCGAGTAGAGAACGTCTTAGTAAGTCCTCATGATCCGGGAACCTGGCATGAGGGTAGCTTCTAAGGTGTCTTCCCTTTGCTTGGTGGCCACACTGTCCCTTAATCGATTTGACCCGAACACCTCCAACGGTGGTGCTACCTACCTCTCAATGGTGGGATGGCACTACTTTAAAGGACATTTACACAGACGAATTCCTTAGGGTAGGTAGAGAACTCGTAGATACTTGCTCTAATTTCAAAACAAATTCAAAAATACTTTTCACACCGACACATTTTCAAAAGCTTTCAAAAGCAATTTTTCAAACACTCTTGAGGACCGATACAAGAGTCGAACTGGAATTTTCAAAGAAACTTTTTAAAACCCACATTGAAAAGCAAACAAACCATTTTGAAAACACAAGTGAGCAAGTATCTAAGAGCCCATGGATAACCATGGATAGAAAGGGTGCTAACACCTTCCCTTTCTATAACCTACCTCCCGAACCGAGAGCAATCTCTATAAGGAATTTTTCTGTGCTTTTGTCCTTTCCATTTGGAGAAAATAAAAGACGGTGGCGACTCTTGCTTCCGCGACATTTCGCGAACCAGCATTAAACAGTCAGTTCCAGATCCACCGATCACAGAACTGGCGACTCTGCTGGGGAATTAAACTTAAAGTGAGGTGTACCTTAGGATTAAGATCACTGTGTTTTCAATTGTCTTCCTTGCTTGCTTTATTATTGTGGGTTGCATCGGAGTTACATAGATCCTAACCCGGATCTGGGGATACCCTGTTTAGGTAGCATAAGCTGTGAGGGACCTGTCCGGCGTAGACCGACACGGGTGAAGCAGTGGCTACGTTGGTGTGGCACCTTGGTCTGTACCGATATCCCTTGTGTCGCAACGAGGAGAATATGGGTCTTCTAAGGAGTCATTAAGCACCAATAACCTTAGAACCTTAATTGACACAACTTGACCTTTAGAACAGTAGCAGTATGCTACGCCCATTGAGGCTAAACTCTCGTGATGGTTCTGGCCGCAAGAAAAGATTGCGATGCTGGAGTTATGACCGATGGAGGGTAGTCAATGATATTGGGATCCTCTAAGAACCCGGTTACTTTTGATTAGGACAGGTATGAACCAACAAACTGAAAGAGGGTAGTACCTAGACCTCATGCTGGCCTAAACTCTAAGGGCTTCTCTTGTGTGACTTGTGTGCCTTCGTACCTGACTACTTGCATGCTTGTTATCTGACCCTGGAATTTCTTGCAGGTCTTGTTTATAGTCCTTAACTGGGACTCATAACAGGGTTAACCAAATTTCTTGCAGGTTTTGTTTATAGTCCTTAACTGGGACTCATAACAGGGTTTACTAGATTTCTTGCAGGTTTTGTTTATAGTCCTTAATTGGGACTCATAACAAAGTATACTGAATTTCTTGCAGGGTCTGTTTATAGTCCTTAATTGGGACTCATAACAGGGTTTACCTACATTACCCCATGCATAGCATGACATCATACCATTGCATACATCCTAACCCATTTCAAGGGTCTCAAGGGCTTGTGATGCAGGTCATGGTGAATCAATTATCCCAGCAAGGGGCAAAGAGGATTTATTTTCCTCTAACCAAGGTTGTCAGGGGCTATGACCCACTGGATATGGTGAGCCTTTGACCCTTGAAGGAGGGCTCTCCACAACAGGAAGTTCCTTCAATCAAGTTGCCAGTTTCCAACTCTAACAAGTTTCTCTGTTTACCCTGCGAGGTCCTTGAAATCATTGCATGCATGTCATACATCTCATTGCATTGCAGGTGTCCCTTTGACAGGTTGCTTACCCTTCTTCGCTGTTTATTTCAGCCGATCGTCATGAATCCTGAATCATCAGCTGAGCAGTCCATCAAGGACCTCCAGGCTCAGAATGCCCAGTTCCAAGAGCTGATCATGAATTTGACCCAGGGGCAACAAGATCTGAAGGCTTTGCTCTTGAAGAAAGAAAAGAAGAAGAAGAGGACTGTTTTGTTCAGCCCTAGACGCAGATCTGGGAATACACCGCAGACTGAAACTGAGAGGACAACCCCATCTGTGAGGGAAAGCAGTCACCATGAGAGAGAGGTGCCTAGTCCAGTGGTCTCCGACAACGAGACAGATTTCAACGACGAACAATACCCTCCGGCTGAGGACAAGTACAAACAGTTGGAGGATAGGTTGAAGGCTATGGAGGTTCAACAGGTACCTGGGCTGGATTTCGGAGATCTGGGTTTGTCAACTGGTGTGATAATCCCCCACAAGTTCAAAGCACCATCCTTCTCTAAGTATGACGGGGCGTCTTGTCCCAAGCTGCATCTAAGGTCCTATGTTCGGAAAATTCAGCCGTACTCTGCGGACAAGAATTTGTGGATCCACTTCTTCCAGGAGAGTCTTTCAGGGACTCATCTCGAATGGTTCTATCAGCTGGATGGGACCAAGGTTCGTAACTGGGAGGAGTTGGCTACTGCTTTCTACAAGCAGTATCAGTATAATGCCGACCTTGCTCCTACGCGTACCCAACTCCAGGGTATGTCGTTAGGATCAAGTGAAGGTTTTAAAGAATATGCGCAGAAATGGAGGGATCTGGCTGGCAGGGTGCAGCCACCATTGACTGATCGAGAGTTGGTAGACATGTTCTTGGGGACCCTATCTGGGCCATTTTTCAACCATCTCATCGGGAATTCTTCTGCTGGGTTCACAGATCTTATCTTGACTGGGGAGAGAATTGAAGCCGGCATCCGGTCTGGGAAAATTCAAGAGGCTGCACCTTCGGATAAAAAGCCCCATCATGGAAAGAAAGAATCCAATGTTGTGCACGGTAAAAAGAGCCGTCATGAGGTAGGGGCAATCCAGATCTCCAATCCCGGACCTGCTCAACAAGGACAGGGGCAGAAGCGCAAGGAGAAACGACAGTATACCAAACTCAACATGTCGCTGGATCAAGCACTGCAACAAATGTTGAAGGCAGGGCTGATCACCTTAAGGGCTCCTCTTCAGAATCCGAACACTTCTGCTCCTAACTATCATCCCAACGATAGGTGCGCATATCATTCTGATAGCCCGGGGCATACTACGGACAACTGCTGGCCTCTCAAGAACAAAATTCAAGACATGATCGACGCCGGGGAGATTCAGTTTGAAGTGCCTGAGACTCCGAACATAATCACTGCTCCGTTACCCAATCGTTGAAGCCTTTGTTTATTTGAATTTTTGAGTTGTATTTTTTGCTTATACAAACAATTACTGTCATAGCAAACTCTTTTATTCTATTAATGCATCGCATACGTCTGTTTTGGGAATTAATACAATTGTTTTCATTATATTCAAAATTCTTTTCATATTTTTTCTGATGATCAACTCTTGGTTAATAATTCTGAGCCTCTTGAGGAAGGATGACGAAAACGATACCATAATCCACAGTATGCTTTTGAACAGACCCCGCTGATGAGGTACAGGCATTGTTTCAATCCCTAAACACTGGAGTTATAAGGATGATAATCCCTCGTCAACCCCTCTGAGCCAAAGAAGTAGGAGTTTTTCTTTTCGAAATTTAAAACCCTTTATCATAACCTGGGGCAAGTTAGTTCTCTCAGTTGATCCAAGTGCATAACGAATGGCACCAAGAAGATCCTTACAAAACAAAGAAAGACAGTGATGGTTCCGAATGATCAATAAAGAAAGGCAGTCATTATCAAAAAAAAAAAAATCATAAACAAAAAGCCCAAAAAGTCAAAACCTATAAAAGGGACTTATGAAACTGGGGCATCCCGCTGACTGTAATTCCAAAAAGGAAACAGTTCAGGCAAAAAAGAAAGGGATAACAAAAATCAAGAAAGAGGTCTCACAAACCCTCAACAAAAATGACTGCCTAGTCAGAACAAATCATCAATGTTTGAACCATCACCGGAAAATCAAAGCAAAGACTCGAACAAAGTCTAACGTATGATCAACTGAGTTTAGGTTTGGAGAACATCACGAAGAGCGGATGGGTACATATAATTTGAGCCTTTATCCTTTGTTTCTTAAACCGTGAACCAGGCCACGTTATAACCCTTAAAATTCCTAGCTGAAGCATGGGTTAGTGCGAAAGCATACTGTCACGAAAGGTATCCTGACTCCTTAAGGCCTATGGTAAATACGGAGTTGACATCACGTTTTACAAACATTCACTTGTTTTATGAAAAAGAATGCATTTTCAAAATTTTCAAGACAGACGTAAGCTTTGCATTTTTAACATAACTTTGTTTGCATATGACTTTTGTTTGAACAGCATGAAAATTCGCACGACGAATGCCTAATGAATAGAAGTACCTCCAATCAAGGGGCAGACATGACCATGGCCCATTATCTGGGGCAGTCCAATCAAGATTCGGAGAATCTCTCAAAAGGGCCAGATAGCCTGAAGCAAATCTCCGCTTGAGGCACTTGGGGCATCCCAACAACGAATTTTGTCTGATCAAACACCTTCTGATGGCATGGCAAAACACTTCTAACAGGGGCACATCCCTACATCCTGAAAGCATGGACATAGTCGAAAGAATACTACGCACAATCAAAGACCCGCTAGGTTGACATACCTAGGCAAAAATAAGGGCTTCCCGGCGAACCAAAAGGGTTCGGGCAAAATGACGGGATGAAATGAAAAAATCTGTACACCCGGCAAGTCGAAAACCTGAAAAGGCGGCTTGGGCAAAAATGGGTATCCCGGTGGACTGAAAACCCGAAAGGGCGGTCCAGGCAAAAGTTAGGGATCAAAAGCGTACGACTATGTCATGTCATCTCGCCACCCTGCCTATCAGAAGAAGGTTTGTCCATCAACGACTATTAACACCTCAACAGGTCTTCCTCTCCCATATCAGAAACAGGGGCAATGAAGAGCGGTCTAAGCAGTCTGATTGTTCTATCCTCCAAGGCATCAGGGTAAGTTCTGTTGAAGAACATAACCAACACAGTTCAATACTCCCCCAAGAGAGTCCAACCCAGTTTCCCCAGGAAAGGTGGAATCCATCTCCAAGCAGTAAGCTTATCCCCAGTAAGATTCTGGAAGCTTATCCCTCGCAGAGCACGAGCGCGTCGTCCGGCTTGAGTTAAAGAGTTATTTCCTTAACAGGACATAACTGGGTTATCCTCAGCCAAAAGCCACGGAAAGAGCGTCGTCGACAAAGTCTTCCGCTCCCCAACAAACTATCGTCAACACTCAGCAAAGCATCCCTCTTCCCACAGAGTATTGCTTCTCAGCATGGTCACTAGAGTATCTTTTCTCCCCGCAGAATCCGTCATTTGCCAAGTTCATCCCCCAACGGAGTCATCTTCTCCTACCGGTATTCTTGCAGTTATCATCCCCAGGGGAAGCAAAATCTATTCTTCAACGTCAGCCCAGGAGTGACTTCCCGGCACCCGTCAAGGATTTATTTTCTTAGACAAAAATACGTCCATAAACATCACATACATCATTATAGCATGCATATGCATCATACTACACGAATCTCATTGATTTTGAAGACATACAGTTCATGCATCATGATTTTGCATACAATTATGTTTTGCCTTTTCAGGAAAAAGATCAATACAAAAATGACTACTATCAACTATCAGATATCCTTCTCGATATAGTTTCAGATGTAAACCAGATATGGTGACGTTCTGATACTGCTTCCAGATATTCCCTTCTCGATATAGTTTCAGATATGACCCAGATATGGTGACGTTCTGATGCTGCTTCCAGAGTTCCTTCTAGATATAGTTTCAGATATGACCCAGATATGGTGACGTTCTGACGCTGCTTCCAGATTTCCTTCTAGATATAGTTTCAGATATGATCCAGATATGGTGACGTTCTGATACTGCTTCCAGATTCCCTTCTAGATATAGTTTCAGATATGACCCAGAGATGGTGACGTTCTGATGCTGCTTCCAGATTTCCTCCTAGATATAGTTTCGGATATGATCCAGAGATGGTGACGTTCTGATACTGCTTCCAGATTTCCTTCTAGATATAGTTTCGGATATGATCCAGATATGGTGACGTTCTGACGCTGCTTCCAGATTTCCTTCTAGATATAGTTTCGGATATGATCCAGATATGGTGACGTTCTGATGCTGCTTCCAGATATCCTTCTAGATATAGTTTCAGATATGATCCAGAGATGGTGATGTTCTGACGCTGCTTCCAGATTTCCTTCCAGATATAGTTTTAGATATGATCCAGATATGGTGACGTTCTGATGCTGCTTCCAGATCTCCTTCCAGATATAGTCCAGATGTAAACCAGATATGGCAACGTTCTGACACTTATTCCAGTTGAAGATATTTCAAGACCTCCTTTAGTCCAGCTAAATCGATTCCCAACAGATTTTTCTAATAAAGACTCAGCAGTCTCTTATGGTTCCCTCTCCGACGGTGTGTGAGGTGGTAAGTCCTTTTCAGATGGTCCCCTCTCCGGCAAGTGCGTGAGGTGGTAATTCCTTCTTCAGATGTTTCCCTCTCCGACGATGAGTGTGAGGTGATAGTATCTTATGGTTCCCTCTCCAACGGTGTGTGAGTTGGTAAGTCCTTTTTCAGATGTTTCCCTCTCCGACGATGAGTGTGAGGTGATAGTTTCAGATGGTTCCCTCTCCGACGATGAGTGTGAGGTGATAGTCTCTTATGTTTCCCTCTCCGACGGTGTGTGAGGTGACAATTCCTTTTCCTATGATTCCCTCTCCGACGGCGAGTGAGGTGAGTCCCTTTCAGCTTATAATGGCCTATGGTTCTCTTCCCGATACTGCAAAGATGGTAATTTCCGCCAGGATTTTTCTCAACGAGCGTTGTTGAAGTTAAAATCACCCAAGGTTCTCTTACCATTCATGCTAAGGCAGTAACCATACCTGGTTCATTCATCATCTTTTGAAGCTCCAGACTCAGCTCCTGTAACCAGTCAGGACGCATCTATACCAAGCATTTAAAATCAGCTCCTGCAACGTGTCAGGTACTCATTTTTCTGTTTTGCAGGTATGCAGGTTCTCGCTAAGGAATCTCCTACGCGATCAACATCCAGATGGCATCTATAAGCCCATCATCCTCTTCATCAATCTCCAAATGGCATCTATAAGCCCATTCCCATCACACTGCCACTATGTGAGCGCAAATTTCTGGGCACTCTAGTGTCCAATCATCTTCTACCCTCGGATTACGAAAGGCACGTCAGCCAATCTGCATCCTCAGGTCTAAGAAGATTGAACAGGGGCAACTGTTGCACCCCAAAATTTGCCCTCCCATATTCTTCAGGAAATTGCCAAGCCAAGCTTCAAAATTCCCCAAGGGTTGCACAGTCCAACTGTCCCCTATACAGTCAAAACTAGGGTTTGGGTTCTGATCAAGAAATTGAAGTTTTCAAAGGTCCAATCAAGTCTCATATGCCTACAAATATGGTCAAGCATCCTCATATCAAGTTTCAAGGCATTCAGCTCAAAATTGCACAGTCAAAACCCTAAATTGCACTACAGTCAACTGTAGGGGCAAAATGGTCATTTGACAGTCAAAAGTTCAAATTTTTGGTCAACATATCATTTTGAAGCCACAAACATCATTTGATCAATGCTTGATCATGATTCTCAAAATTTGGCTCAGAAAATCATCAAGATGCAAAAGTTACTATATTTGGACAGCTGAAAAAGTCAACTGAAATTGACCAGGGCATAACTTTCACATGGATTATCAGAAAAATTCCATCCAAAGCTCATTTTGAATAGAAAGACATTTCCTACAACTCATCTTCATACTTCAAGTCCAAGAAATGCTCTCACAAAAAGTTATTAATTTCAACATTATAGGTCATTTTCAAAAGTCAACCAAAAGGGACTTTAAGTCAAAGGCCATAACTTGAGATTGGTAAATCAAAATGACATGGGACCAAAGGCATTGGTTAGAGGACTCAAAGACCTTTCCAAAATGTCCAAGAACATGAGAAAAGCTTAAAAATTGAGCAAGCTATGCCTTGTGGAAGTTGGGAAATTTTTGGATATTTTGAAAAGTCAACTTTGATCCAAATGACCTAAAAATGCTAATGGGCCCATTTTTCTTCCATGATTCATCATTCCAAGCATATGCACGACCACTTGGCCCAAAGGGAAGTATTTTCTCATTTTTTATTTATTTATTTGAATTATTATTTATATTAATTCACTTAAATTATTTAAATACATGAAAAATATCTAACTTGCCTAAACCAATCTTTTTATACATGTTTTAAGGTCAAGATTTCGTGCACATGCTAATTAGGAAAGATTTGAGGTGATTGGATGCAAGTTGATACAAGAACATGTGAAAAAGATTCAAAAAAGATCCTTAACAAATCAAATCTCCAATTCATGAATTCAAGAGATTTTGGGCAATGTTTCTAACCTAATGCATTCCATACAAATACTAGATCATAAACCTAATGCTAGAGGACTGCAAGCTGCGCAAAAAGAGCCATTGAAAACTTGGAAAAACTCCTTGAAAACACAAAACTGAAATCATTGATAGAGGGCGATTCAAAGCTTAATTCCTTTTCCAAAAGCTTCCTCAAGGTTCCCAGAAGCGATTCCAATCCCTAATATCAACTCAAACGCAAGGAATTGGTAACGAGACCTTCGACTGTACAGCAAAAAACTCATGAACGCATATCATGTTCTATGCATTTTTTATGAAATTTAATTGTTGATTCTTATTCCTCATTTGATTGTGAAGCTAACCATTGCATTCAATTTGATTTTTATGCTGTATACGCGATTGTACCATGCTTGAAATCTAGGGTTTTCAGAGGTTGGATTTGGGGCTTTCAAAACGAAGTAAAATCAGGACTCTAGACCACCACCATTCCATTCAGCAGGCCTGGACGAACAAGAATCTACCATCGCGCCCAATTTCTGAACAACATAGGCTTAATCGCTATTTTCGCGTAGCTAGCCTAAGAAAACGCAGCATAAACCGTTGCCTATATGTTTTTGTGTTACAGGGAACGTGGAGAAGACAAAGTCGTGGCGCACGGTGATAGGCCTATTCAAGTTTTCGCGCGCAAGGACCCACTAGCGTATTGTTTATTTCATTATATTTGTTTGTTACATTAATTACAGAAAAGCAATTTGGTTCAGCTGGCAGGCATAAGGATTGGCAAAGCTCAAGACCTGGGTTCGAATCCCAGGTCTTCATTACTTTCTATGTTATTTTTCCATATATTATCCCATGCAGATTCAGCGCTAGCAACTACCATACGTCTCTCCAATCCAACGTGCCACGTCCACTTAAAGATCCATCCAAAGGCTGAGATTGGAAACACACGCTAAGCCCAGGTCAACGCGCTGGCACACAAACTAAAAAGCTTAATGGGCCAGCATTCTGAAGCCTGTACCTCACAATTGGGCCTGAACCCCCCCTGGTTTGCAATTTCTTTCTTTTTTTACTTATTTTCATTTTATTGTTAATCGTTATTTTATTTTATTCAGTTGTTTTAATTTAATTAATTATATTTTACAAATTATAAAATACACAAAAAATCAGAAAAAAGAGAAGAATATAATATTTATTTATTTTAATTATTTTTTGTGAACAAATGCATGTAAATAAATTTAGTAAAATAGGTTTTAACTTTAATTCTTTTTTTTTAATAACCAAAAATCCAAAAAAACATAGAATTTAGGTTTAATAAATTTTATTCCTTTCAATTTTTCTTTTTGTCACAATAATAATATTATTTATTTTATTTTCATAATTAAATTGTACATAAAAAATTTAGGTTTAATTTAGGTTAAATTTTAATACTTTCATAATAAATTTAAAAACAATTAGAATTAGGTTTAGCTCTTTTATTTTAATTTTAATTAATTCTCTTTTTCTATTAAATCTAAAAAACACTAAAAATACCAAAAACATTTGCTTTTAACATTAATTTTGATTCCTCATTAATTCTAATTAATTAATTCTTGTAATTTAATATTTTGCAAAAGGGTCCAACGCCCATATTTTTAATTATTTAATTCGCGTATTTATTTTATTTCGCTTAAATAATCATGTACCTCTCCCAAAGCCATGTAACTCGGACAATTTAGCTTTCCGTACTTTTAATTTCTTTACTTTCCGTCAAATCGGGTCCGGTTTAATTTTGGTGATGTGGACCCGCGCCATTTGTAATAGCTTTAGATTTATTTTCCTCGCAACTTTTAAACTGTTAAATATGCATGCAAGAATGAATGGCCATAATAAAAACAAGCGTAGAACACCAATCATATGACAAGACAAATGCAAAATGAACATGACACACGAATCGCATACACCACCCCTAGGGTACGCCTCACTGTTGCCTTGCCTTCGAAAGGTGATCGTCGAGTAGAGGACGTCTTAGTAAGTCCTCATTATCCGGGAACCTGGCATGAGGGTAGCTTCTAAGGTGTCTTCCCTTTGCTTGGTGGCCACACTGTCCCTTAATCGAATTGACCCGAACACCTCCAACGGTGGTGCTACCTACCTCTCAATGGTGGGATGGCACTACTTTAAAGGACATTTACACAGACGAATTCCTTAGGGTAGGTAGAGAACTCGTAGATACTTGCTCTAATTTCAAAACAAATTCAAAAATACTTTTCACACCGACACATTTTCAAAAGCTTTCAAAAGCAATTTTTCAAACACTCTTGAGGACCGATACAAGAGTCGAACTGGAATTTTCAAAGAAACTTTTTAAAACCCACATTGAAAAGCAAACAAACCATTTTGAAAACACAAGTGAGCAAGTATCTAAGAGCCCATGGATAACCATGGATAGAAAGGGTGCTAACACCTTCCCTTTCTATAACCTACCTCCCGAACCGAGAGCAATCTCTATAAGGAATTTTTCTGTGCTTTTGTCCTTTCCATTTGGAGAAAATAAAAGACGGTGGCGACTCTTGCTTCCGCGACATTTCGCGAACCAGCGTTAAACAGTCAGTTCCAGATCCACCGATCACAATGAGAAACATGTTAAAAGGGAAAAACTTTTCGAAAGAGCTATGGATAGAAGTTGTTCCACAACTGCCTATTTGTTGAATATGTGTCATACAAAGAAGCTTGAGAAGGTAACTCCAGAAGAAGCATGGTCTGGATTTAAACCAAATATGAAGCATTTGAAAGTGTTCGGTTCTGTGGTGTATCGACATGTTCTGAGTTAGCTTAGAAAGAAGTTGGATGACAAAGGTGAGGTGATGTTATTTGTTGGTTATCACCCTACTAGATTTTATAAGTTGTTTGATATTACAAACAAGAAGATTATGATCAGTCAGAATATTGTTGTTGACGAGATGAAGCATTTCGAGTTGTCTGTAACTGGTTTGACAGGTGTGGTAACCTATTACCAGAATCATGTAACCGATTACAGGTCTGATTTTCTGGATTTTGGACTGTCTAGAACATGTTTGACAGAGGTGGTAACCGGTTACCAGAATAATGTAACTGGTTACAGGCACAAATTTTGAATTATCAAGCTGCAGAAAGTTCAGATCAACAACATGTCGAAGCTTAGACAAAGGAAAATGCTAGATGACCAACTAGGCAAAGAGGTTTGCCTCAAAGACTTCAAGATTGTGAGATATTCCGAGATAAAGAGATCAATAATGATGGTGATTTCGTTCACTTTGCGCTTATGATCGAATCTGAGCCCGTTAACACGGAAGAGGCATTAAGTGATCCAAAGTGGGCTTGTGCAATAAAAGAGGAGCTGAAATCGATTGAGAAAAATAGTACCTAGAAGTTAGTCGATCTTCCGAAAGGTAAAAAGTCAATTGGTGTGAGATGAGTCTATAAAGTGCATACAAATCTCATATGTGAGATAATCAAATATAAATCATGATTAGTTGTGAAGGGATTTTTGCAAAGAGAAGATATAGACTTCGATGAGGTGTTTGCACCAGTTGCTATACTTGAAACCATAAGACTAGTTATTGGCATTGTGAATAACAATAATTGGTTGATCTATCATATGGATGTGAAATCCGCATTTTTGAATGGTCCGCTTGAAGAAAAGATGTATGTAGAACACCCCTAGTTTTATTGTGAAGAATCAAGATGATAGATTCTACAAGTTGAGAAAAGCATTATATGGTTTGAAGTAACCTTCGAGATCTTGGAACAAATGGATAGATGGTTTTTTAGTTGGCGTTGACTTCAAAAAATGTGTTCTGAGCATGCATTTTATGTGAAGTCGGATGCAATTGAAGGTGTGATCATGCTTTGTCTATATGTGAATGATATGTTGATTACGAACAACAATGAAAAGATTATTTCTAAGTTCAAGAGTGAGTTTATGAAAAAATTTGAGATGAGTGACTTGAGATTATGACATACTTACATGGCATATAGAGTTTCTCAAGTCAAAAATGGAATTGCTTATGCATTAAAGAATATATGCTCTTGAAATATTAAAGAGGTGTGATATAGAGCATTATAATGCTGACATAACACCAACTGAAACAAGGTTGCAGCTGTTCAAAAGTGAGGACGAACATAATGTAGATCCTACTCAATATAGGAGATCGATTGGATCATTATGTTACTTGTATAATTTGCGGTCAGATTTAGCGTTTAACATCGATATTACTAATAGATTCATGGAGAGACCGAATGTGTCTCATTTGGTAGCAGTCAAAAAAATCCTAAGATACGTCAGAAGAACTATTGACTGCGAAACTCTTTCCCACAATAGATACAGGTATAAATGTAATTTACTTTATTTTACCAATTTCAATTGATGCGGAGAACACTATTTTCATAGTATTCTAAGAAGAAACAGATACAGGTATAAATGTAATTTACTTTATTTTACCAATACCAATTGATGCGGAGAACACTATTTTCATAGTATTCTAAGAAGAAATAAGTAGTTAATACTCATCTTGTGAGGCCGCATCGTTATATGCGTATCAAACCTTATAGCTAATGAAGTAGAAACTTAAGGATGATATTGTCACACTCTTAATTAATAAGAACAAATATATTGAAATGATGTTTTACTACGTGAGAGAGTTTAAATGAAAGCAAGTTAAAACTGAAATATTGTCAAACTAAAAACCAAGTTACTGATTTGTTAACTAAAGAAATCACAAATATAATATGTTCAAATAATTGAAAATAAGAACAGAGCACTTAAATTAAAGTAATATATTAGATGCAAAATATAATTCAGATAACCGGTATAAATACTTTGTAATATAAAATCTCAAATTAATAATAATTTCTCTTCTCGCCCTCAATTACTCTCTCACACTAATTCAGTTATTTTCTCACACTAATTCAGTTATTTTCTCACTTCATCTTCTTCACAAAGAGAAAACCACCTCCATTAATGTTTCATGTTCTTACAAAACTAATAGCCCATGAAATGAGGTCACTGTAGAATTGAAGATGTGATTCAATTCGAATGTTGCAAATTTAGAACATTGTTTACATTTGAATTTTGAAGTGATAAAGGCTCACACTTTATTCAATTTTATTCAATAGTAGCATGGACATTTCATAAGCTAGGAAGCAACAAAAGAAATTAAAAAGAAAAGAGTAGAGACTTTTACATACACACATTTGACATAACACATTATATAATCAAAGTAACTAGTAATCTTCAGCAACCAAAGGTTGATTTTGAGGATGAGTCTGAGAAGGCACAGTTGGAACCATAATATATTCATAAATAACCGCTGCTATTGCTGCTCCAATCAATGGACCCACCCAGAAGATCCAATGATAATCCCATCTCCAGCCCACTAAAGCAGGCCCGAAAGCCCGAGCAGGGTTCATGCATGCCCCATCAAATGGCCCACCAGCTAGAACATTTGCTCCAACAACCAGTCCAATTGCTAAGGGTGCAATTGAGCCAATGGTGCCTCTTTTGGGATCAATGGCAGTAGCATATACAACATACATTAAACCAAATGTCATCGCAATCTCAAGTAGAAGCCCGTGTCCCGCACCAACATTTTTCGCCAGATTGAAGGCCTGTGGTCTCTATAAGAGGTAAACACAATACAATAGTTAGTTATCAATTCTGTAGCACCGACCCCTCTGAAAAAATGTGTCCGTGTATTAGTTCTGGAGTTTTGCTGATGGATTGAAAATAGCAAAGTGGAAATGAGTAGTGTTATATTATACCATGTTGTTAGTGACAAGCCTCAATAAAAGAGAAGCTACAACAGAACCAAGAAGCTGAGCAATCCAGTAATAAACAGCTTTAAGAACTGAGATTCTACCACCAATAAGTGCACCAAAAGTGACAGCTGGATTCACATGGCCACCTGATACATGCGCGCTAGCAGAAACAGCGGCAAATAGTGAAAAAGCATGAGCTAGTGCAAGTACCACTAGTTCACCTGCTGATGCACCTTCATCCCTATATATCTTACCTGCAATGCAACAAATTAACCACACAAATTAAGCTACGTATTTTCAGAGTGAGATGATTTATAGTATATGGTACAAACTTAGAGCAAGGGCGGAGCCTTCTCCAGCAAAGACAAAGATGCAAGTGGAGAAGAATTCAGCTACGGTAGCTCTTATGGAGTCTGGATGGTTTGCTTCATCCATTCTTCCAACCGCATATCTTCTGGTTGCCATTAATGGTTAAGTCCTTCAATTTTCTTTCACTTTTGAGGTTGTAACTGAGAATAATTATATCTTGTTAAACACTCTTTTACACAATCAAGAAGATTCTTCAAGAGTGTGGAGTTTGAGTGATGAGCTTATAAGAATGGAAGATGTATGTGGAAGTGAGACACCTGGTTTGTGAAATGTTGAAAGCTAGACACGTTGTTTATATAAGTGATGACTACTTACTTCAACTTGGATTCTTTTATTTCCTATATGCATATCCGTATGTATGTATCTATGTATATACTTGTGTTTCGTGCTACCTAAGACTCATCACTTGTGTTGCTTTGTTACTTTTAATTCTAATTTTTATCGAAGTTTGTTATTTTAAATGTTGTAAGTAAATTTTAAGTCAAGTAAGTTTTACATTTACAAGAATCCTTACGGTACATATGTCAATTCAATGTGTTATCTGTTGATCTTTCAACTCGTTTAATTTTGCATGAATCGTGCCTTGGTGCCAGTGTATTCCGGTGAAACTCGGGTCCAATATCCTTATCCTTTCAAAATGTGAGTGAAGAATTTAATCATAGTACAATTTATTTAAAAAATGTTTTTTTTTTTACATTTGGTTCATAGATGGACCATTATCTTTCTTTTTAACCACTTCCTTATTATAGACCTTGTATTTGAAGGGTTATGTTTGTTGTTAATCACTTTACTTTTATATATTTTGTGTTTGAGATTATGGATCGTTATCTTTTTTTATTAACCATTTTATCCTTACAAGCATTGTGTTTGAGGGAAAATGGATTCTTATGGATATTTTAGCTCAAGCTCATATAAAGGTCAATGATTTTAGCAATTTAATTTATGATTACATGAAATACATAAGTAGGATAAAAATAAGATTCGATAATATGAACAAGTGTTAAGCATATGGTTGGCCTCTTTACGTCATGAGAGATCTTTGAAGATGACTCACTCACACCATGCTTTTTGATGGAGTCGTGAAGAGTTATATATTTCAACTTCTAAGATTGGGTTAAGCATCACTTTCTTTATAAATCATTAACATACAATTTATGTTTGTTTATCTCAAATAAGGTATATACTGTCCTCACAACAAGCACAATTGGTGTCCATCGCAAGGCTCTAGTAAAAGATTTTTGGGCCGCACACTTTCAAGAGTTTAGTTAACCTAACCTTCGTTTTGGTGGCCACACATGTAACATCCAATTATTGCAAGGCCCTAGTAAGAGATCTTCTGGTGGCACACTTTCAAGAATAACTTCATCCAAAATTGATATTAATTTAACTTGACTATTAGCTAATAAATTTGAAACAAATTGGGCAAGTGGAGTGATTTGTCACGTGATGGAAAGCGGGAGGAATGGGAATATATGGTTACTATATCGTGCTCTGATCACGAAAATCTTAGAGCATATTAGCCTCAACCTTAAAGAAGAAGAGTTTGTTGGAAACTCAATAAGAATAGGGAAGCATGCATTGGGGTATATGTGAATGACCATCATCAATAATGGAGTGGTCGTGCATAAACCTCCCAAAGAAAAGGAAATTGCTTACAAACAACAAGCTTCACCTCAGCACCGAGCACCTCAGCAAGGAGGAACTTCAAATTTGGAGGATTTTGATTATGATATCCCTTATAATCTTCCTACTAAAGCTCTCCTTAACACCATCTTCAAAACGCATAATCAAACAAATAAGAAGATTGATTACTTGACGTCCAAGCTTGATGAAACCAAAATGTCACTACAACCTGGACTATTTAATGATGATGATGATGATGATGAGGACACTGATTAGTTCTTGCTTTCTTGCTTGCTTTATTTGCTTGTTGCCATTTTTCTTCTTGTTTGCTTTCAGTACCCTTCCTCTTTGGTAATTTCTCCCTTCTTGATAAATGATGTTTCTATAATCTATCTTTGTTTTATTTCTTAAATGATTATTTATGATCTACATGCTTGCACTTTTATCTATCTTTTCATTTTTCCAGCCTTTTTTATAATGGTGGGGAGGAAAGTATACTCTTAGGGGGAGTAGGATATACCTTCTATATTTGTGAGGGGAGTTCAACCACTCAAATATTTTATCCGTCTACTTTATATTTTACTACCTTCTTGAGACTTGTATTGTCATCATCAGAAAGGGGGAGAATGTGACTCTATGTGCTTACATGTACAACTATCTATAAATGTCGGATGATCTTGTTAGTTTTAATGATGACAACACCTTATGTAAAACGATATTATGTGAAGTCTTTACTTGTCAAGAAGATTCAATGATCAAGATGTTTTTTGTAAGATCAAATATCAAGTTATTTCAGTGATGACAACACCTAAGGTCAAACAGAGTTCGGCGAAGTCTTTGGTAACAACTCTCCAACAACCTCTTATGATGACGTCTTATCAAATAAATTTTCTCAAGCCTCTCCAGTTAGAAGATTAAAGTTCTATATGAAAGGATAATCAATATTGAATCAAGCAATGGAACTTGAAGCTTCAAAGGTATAAAAGAAAAGAAGTGTGAAAGCTTATCTAGTCTTGCACTTAGCGCGTGTATGAGTGATCATCTAAATGTAAAGGTATAAAAGTAACTCTTAAGATACTAAGTAAGCTTACACACACACACACTCAAATATGTTTTGAAGCCTATTTTATTTGATAAAACACCTTAAAATATTTTTACACATGTACTTAATTGATTATTAACTTGTTTAATCAATAGGAGTGCTTTTTAGATTGGTTAATTAATTAACACATTAAGGTTAATCTAACTCATTTGTAACGCCTCCAAATTGTTTAAAAAAGCTTTTAATAGACTAAATATGACGTAATAAAAACCTTCCATAATTAGGTTGTCTAATCAACTAACTGGTAGAATTAATCGATTAGAACATTAAAATGTTCACGGATCATTTCTTTTTTATTCAATTCTTCTCATATAAATATAGGGCTTATCTTCACTAAGGTAGGGTCAGAAGAGAGTCACAAGGTTGACTTTAGATATGAAGCGCTGGATTGATCTAAGGGGTCCAGATGCATTGACTTATATGCATTGGATGGGCTTACCAAAGAAGTATGAGGAACAGACGCCCCATATTGCAAGTCAACTAAGGGATACGGTATGCATGTATATATTGGAATGGTCAAGGTATATCAATCATGTGGTCAACTAAGGGCCACGTGTTGATGATCAACACACATTGGATGGAGGTATTTATCCATTTTCCCTTAAAAAAATTCTCACTTTTCCATTTCTTCCTCTCTCTAACCTAACCTCTCTCAATTCCTCTCTCAACTGTCTCTCATCCTCAGCCCGAGCCACCATCACACCCCTTTACTGAAGATCTCCCCCGCCCTTAGGACCACTGTAGGACACCACAAAACCCATGTTTCTAGTTAAATCTCAACCAAAACCCAAAAAACCCAGAACCTGAAACCTAGACGACCATCATCGCCACTTGAACATCGTATGAACTCATCGGAGAAGATGAAGATTTATCTTCTCTGGCCACATCCACCCCAAAATATCTAGGAACCCACAATACCTACCTAAATCGAACCCTAACATACCTTAAACTACAGATCCCAACATCGCAAACAAGAATCTGACCTTCAAATTCTAAAATCAAAATAACGCAAACCCTAAGACCCCAAACCAAACCTCACAACCCCAAATCCCTAAAACAGAAATAAAACCTAATCTGAACCTTAACCCTAAATCAAAACACATAAGCCACAGATCGAGAACAAAATAAAAAATGAGATATATAAACACACGGTTCAAAAGAGAGATACCAAGGATTTACCTTCCCTACCGTGACCTTATTAAGTTGCATCTTACTCCTTCTTTGCTTTTTTTTGTCTGATTGCTTCCTCTATTTGCCTTCTCTAACCTCTCCTCTTTCTTTTTCTTTGCAGGTGAGGAAGTAGAGGCTTAGCTCAAGCGGTTAGGGTTTCAGTTTGAAATCCTAATTGCTTATTTGGATGAAGAGCTTTAATGGGGGTTAGGATTTCTCATAGACACTTGGAGTTTCTTTCTCAAGGATTTTGTCCCTTTTTCTGGATTAGTATTAGGGCTTTTATAGATCTGAAATAGGGTTTGTGGTTATGTCTAATTGAATTAGTTTAGGAAAAAAAAATTGTTAGATTTGATTTGTTTTCTGTTGCTTTTTGAAATTTGATTTGATATTTAGTTAAAAATTTTGGACTTTTGAATGTAGTTGGACCTTCTTCTTTGTATAATCAATTATCCAAAGTATTTGAATATTATGAATAGAAAGATTTAATTCACTTTTTTCAATCTTTTGAGCTTTGATCCATTTTTGGTTCCCTGTAACACACATCTAGGGTTTACATTAGACTTTGGACCCTCTTGACTTGGGTCAAACCCTTTGGGATTCCATGAAGATGAAATGTCAAGGGATTGCTCGAGTTCAAGGGGCTCAACTCAACCGCCTTCGTAGAGAGTTTAAGGTCCTAGCTATGAAAAAAGGTGAATCAATCAGTGATTATTTTAGTCGGGTGATGATGATTGCAAATGATTTGAGAAATTATGAAAAGGATATGGCTGATGTCAAGATCATAGAGAGGATCTTGAGAACCCTCACTGAAAAATGGAACTATATAGTTTGTTCCATAAAAGAGTCAAATGGCATTGATGAACTCTTTGTTGATGCCTTGTAGAGTTCTCTTCTTGTCCATGAGCAAAAGTTTAAGAAAAATGGAGACGAAGAACATACTCTCAAGGTGTCCTGTGATGGAAGAAATGGTGGAAGAGGACGAGGAAGAAGCACTTTCAGAGGAGGAAGAGGCAGAGGCAGGGGTCGACAAAGTTACAACAGGGTGACCAGTGAATGCTACATATGCCATCAGCTAGGACACTATCAATACGAGTGTCCAAATTTAGGGAAGCAAGCAAATTATGTTGAGCTTGAAGAATCAGAAGAGATGTTGCTTATGGAATATGTTGATTCTTCTAGAGTCAATCCACAAGATGTGTGATTTCTGGAAACTGGTTGCAGTAACCATATGTGTGGTAATTCTTCACTATTCATGGATATGGAGAATTGATTCAAAAGAAATGTCAGATTGGGCAACCATACAACAATGAGTATTGTTGGAAAAGGAAGTGTGAGATTATTCTTGGAAGGAGTTTATCACACTGTCAAAGATGTGCTCTACGTGCCAGACTTAAAGAACAATCTTCTTAGTATTGGACAACTACAAGAGAAAGGTTTAGTTATTCTGATAAATGACAATCAATGTCGGATCTACCATCCTACAAAGGGTCTAGTCATTACCATCAAAATGACATCCAATAGGATGTTGGTGTTGCTCACTAATACACCTTATTGCAAGCAGAAAACAAGTGAAGAGTGTTTTCAAGCTGATGTCCAAGATCTAGCTCAACTTTGGCATTATAGATATGGTCATCTAAGCTATACAGGTTTGAAGACTCTGGAAAACAAGGAAATGGTGAAAGGGTTTCCATATTTTGCTGAAACCAATGTTGTGTGCACTGGCTGTTTGAAAGGGAAGCAACATCGAGAAACCATTCCAAAGAAGGCGATATGGAGAGCTTCAGAAAACTAGAGCTGATTTATTCTAACATTTGTGGTCCAATCTCTCCTACTTTGAATGGACAAAAGAGGTATCTCATTTGTTTCATTGATGATTTTAGTAAAAAATCTTGGGTGTATTTTCTTACATATAAGGCTTATGTCTTTAGTGTCTTTAAGCAATTCAGAACCTTTGTAGAGAAAGCATATGGTTTGTCCATTAAATGTTTAAGAATAGATCATGGAGGTGAATTTACATCAAATGAGTTCAAATAATATTATAGAGAGAATGGAATTAAGAGGCAGTTAACCACAATCTACACACCTCAACAAAATGGTGATGCAGAATGAAGAAACATAACTGTAATGAATATGGTGAGATGTCTGCTGGATGAGAAAGATGTGCCAAGAAATTTCTGGCCAGAAACTGTGAATTGGGCCTTCTATATTCTAAATAGATGTCCAACATCATCAATCAAGGACATGACCTCTGAAGAAGCTTGGAGTGGGGTGAAATCTTCAGTTGAACACTTCAAAGTGTTTGGTTGTGTAGATCATGCTCACGTCCCTGATGCTAGACCAGCTAAATTTGATGATAAGAGTTGCAGTTATGTTTTGTTTGGGATGCGTGCAGAATCCAAGGGATATAAACTCTATGATACTTTGAACAAGAAAGTCATAATCAGTAGGGATGTTATCTTTGAGGAAGATAAGAAGTGGAATTGGGATGAAAGTTACCAAGAATTCATTAGACTTTATCTATAGGTGGGAGAAGAAAATGATGAAATCACCCAACAGAGTCATGACACACAAAGCAACGAGGAAGAAGAAAAGGAGATGACGAGTGATACAATTGAGGCTGTTGTACCTAGTGCCAATCCTACAACTTTCAATGCAAGAGAAATTAGAGTTAGAAGAGCACCAATATGGATGAATGGTTATGTTATTGGTGAAGATGTTATTCGCGAAGAAGAAGAAGATGGTCAAGTACATTTTGCTTTCTTTGTTAGCTCTGATCCAATCAGTTTTGAAGAGGCAAAGCAAAGTGAAAAATGGAGACAAGTAATGGATGATAAAATAAGTACAATCGAGAAGAATGGGACATGACAGCTAACTGATTTTCCAAGAGGTGATAAAACCATATGAGTCAAATGGGTATACAAGACCAAACTGAATCAGTTGGGAGAAATGAAAAATATAAAGCTCGCTTGGTGGTGAAAGGATATGCTCAGCAACAAGGAGTTTATTATGATGAAGTGTATGCTTTTGTAGCTCGTATGGACATTGTATGTATGATCATTTCTCTTGCAACTCAAAGAAGTTGGATTATTTATCAACTTCATGTGAAATATGTCTTTCATCAAGGAGAATTATTGGAAGAGGTCTATGTTGAACAACCTAAGGTTTACGAGTTGAAGGATGAAGGGAGGACAGCCTATAAGCTTAACAAAGTTTTATATGGACTCAAGCAAGCACCGCGAGCATGGTTCAGTTGAATAAAGTCATACTCCAAGTAGACGGGATTCGAGAAAGATGCAAGTGAACAAAAATTATTTACTAAAGTGAATAAACAAGGTAACTTCTTAATTGTTAGCCTATATGTTGGTGATTTTATCTATACTGGTAATGATAGTGCAATGATGAGAGAGTTCAAACAGGCAATGATGAAGGACTTTGACATGTCTGACTTGGAAAAGATGAAATACGTTCTTGGTATAGAAGTATTACAATTTTATGAAGGGATATTTATCATCCAGAAGAAGTATGTGAAAGATATGTTGAAGAAATTTGGAATGGAAGAAAGCAATTCTATTCAGAATCCAATGGTTCCAGGTTTCAAAATTCACAAAGATGAAGATGGTGTGAAAGTGAATAGTTCAGTCTACAAGCAGCTGGTTGGAAGCATGATGTATCTAACAACCACAAGACTTGATTTGATATATTCAGTTAGCCTCGTTAGTAGATACATATCAAATCCAACCGAGCTTCATCTTATGGCAGCTAAAAGGATATTGAGGTATTTACAAGAAACCACTAGCTATGGGATTCTCTATAGGAAGACGGGAAATACATAACTGATTGGATTTAGCGTAAATGATTATGCTGGAAGTATGGAGGACAGAAAGAGTACATCCAGGTATGCATTTATTCTGAGCAATGCAGTTGTAGCATGGTCTTCAAGGAAACAACCTATTGTCGCACTGAGCACCACATAAGCATAATTTGTAGTTGCTGCAGCCTGCACATGTTAAATGATATGGATGAAGAGAGTGTTGAAGAAGCTTGGCTACGATGGTAGTAGCAGCCCAGCTATATTTATGATAATAGTTCAACAATTAAGCTATCCAAAAACCATGTGATGCACGGAAAGAGTAAGCATATTGATGTAAGGTTCCACTTCTTGCGTGATATGGTTAATGAAGGAGCTGTAGAACTGAAGTTATGTGGCACTGAACAACAGATAGCATACATTTTCACTAAGCCTCTCAAGTTGAAGATATTTCAGCATCTTAGAAGAAACTTTGAGTATGTGATGCACCTAAGTTAAACTAGTTTACAATCTAGTTTAAAGGAGGAAATGATAAGGTTAATTCTGACTTGATTAGTTTGTTAGAATAAATTCCCTATTTTATAGGATTGTTAGCATAACACTTGGATTCATTTTGATTTAGTCTTTATTAGTTCCTATTTTCTAGCTAAGTTTTAGGATAGTCAGTTTATGTAATCAGCTATGTATTAGCTTTTCTATTATTCAATAAATCAACTCTATTATCAGAGTTTCCTAACAGTGCTATCACAAGTCTTTGGTTTCGAGTGAAGGGATCGACTTACTTGTATCGAAATACTTCCCGCAGGTGGTGGGTAGAAGGTGTTACGTTGAAGAGTGTCAACGGTGGTACAAGTGTATGTAGAAGAGAGAACTTCCACATGAGGGGAGCATGGTAGACTCACACTTGAGGGTGTTTACAGTGATTTCTGGTAAACAACCGCTAGTCCTCCAAACTATCAAATAATCTTAATTATTGTTATTTAATCTCTCTGGTAACTTGCAGGATCGACTAGATTGATCCTAGGATGTATTGGTCATTTGGATAATTCTCATTATAGAACTGATATTCATGGTTGGTATTTAGAATGTTGTGTAGGTGTTTAACTTACTTCGATTAATCTATTAAAGATCTAAGGGCATGATCAAGTAAATGCGTGCGAAACTAAATTGCATGAATAAAGTTCAATTGTAAAGACATGTAAAACTGCAGAAAAGACAAGTAAATGACTTCGAAACATAAAAGCATGTAATGTAAAAGATTCTCTGGAATGTAAAAGACTCGAAATATAAAGAAAGCGTTTAAATGCAAGAAATCAGTAAAATGACTTTAAATGAAAAATGTATTCGAATGATAAAAGCATGAAGATAAAGGCATGAAATATACAAAAGTTTCTGAAATGTAAAGTATTTGAAATGGAAAGAAAACATTTAAATGTAAGACATCAGTAAAAAGACTTCGAATGAAAATATTTTAATGCAAAGGCTTTTGAATGATATTGACATGAAGATAGAGGAAAATACTGGAAATGATAAAGAGTTTTATTAAATCATAAACACTTGGTGTTATCATACATACATTGTTCGTGCATTCGTTTCCCTAGCCATGTGGTATTTTGAATGTTTACTGAATTTTTGTACAATAGATATGACACACGAAATCCTAATGCTAAGACTTCTATTTATACTACTTCGACCATAACGTTCTTGCTATAAGATTCTGCCACGTTCAGAACATGCAAAGCAATGCCCTTCTCTAGCTTCCACGCGTCTTCGAATGCTCCAGCGCATATATTTTAAATTTCGAACATCCCGCTTGTGTTTGAATTTCAAATGTTTTGGCACTCTTCGTTTCGAACTCATTTCTTGGACACAGCCTTGTTATCATTTTGAGACTTCTTTGAATATATCCCCATAACTGTCACTCGAAGCTCAGAGTTTTGACATGCCCATTCGAAGCACTGCTTCTACCATTTCGAAACATGACATCTTGCTTTATTCCAATCGAAACATCCAACTTGCTTCGCTTCTAACAATATCATCAAAATCTTCAGCCAACAAGATGCCCCTTTAAAATATGTATTTCGATTCCTTTGAGAAATACTTATTTTAAACATACATGCAAGATTTTGACGCGACCCTTGAATAATCGTAACATTTATTGCATATGACTCCAGTCACGTCAATCATGACACTTTTCAGATTCCTTAACCGCCTTGAACCATTTCACAGCATGGTGCAGTTACAAAACAATGATTATTATTTAATCACGCCTATTACCAATATCAACTTTATGCCACCTCCTTCTCAAACCAACCCACGATTACCACGTATCATAATCTTACTCAGTGGATGTTTAAACTTCCACACTATAAAAACCCATCAACTTAGTCTTTTGTTTTTTCTTTCCACATTCTGAATCTTTTCTTCCTCTTTTCTCACTGAAACCCTAAAAACTTCCAACACTCTTCAAACAATGTCTTCTTCAACTTCATCTCAACTGAAAAAAGCTTCCAAAAAGAAAGGAAAGAACACAGGAACCATAATGGAAAGCAAGGTTGGCACCTACCAAGGTCAATCTGTTCTTATTCCTCAGATGATCTCAAAAGAGAAGGAAATGATCTACGCATCCCAGGTACTAATTCCTACTAACGCCGCTGGCAAGAGGTTAGTTTAAATGGGCCCTCTTACAGTCTTTGAAATCTTAAAAGACACCAGAAAATTTTTCCCTGTTTGTTATAATTTTAAACCTTTGTTTAATAAAATGGATACCCCTAAGACAGGGGAGTCTTCTGATTCGACCACCGTGGAAACTTCAATCATTCCCCCTAAGGACCCTTTTGTGCTAGATTATGTAAAGAGTAACTTCAAACCATTTCGATCTTGCCCCACCTCTGACACAGCTTATCACAACTGGTTTACTAAAGTAGAAGCCAAGAAATCCCAGCAATGGGAAGAATTAGGCATTTACAACTTGATTAAACTATCGAAACCAGGCTTTACCTATAGCCACCCATTATTATTCGTGTCCTTATATTTCTGGGATAGTACTTACAATACTTTCCATCTCCCTGGGGGGATGATTACACCCACCTTTTTTGACATAGCAACCATTACTGGGTTATCACCAATAGGAGAAACCTACATTCCTGACAATGAAGAGCATTCGAGTATTATTAACTTCGAAGTTAAGTTAGCCAGTTTTTCGAAGTTCATTAGCCACTACCATACTGAAGGAGACAGTGTGTCGGATGTGGAACACATTGCTTTCCTTACCTTATGGTTATCAAGGTATGTCTTTTGCAGCAGGTCCCTACAGGTAGCCAGCAGGTTTATTCCTCTAGCTAGAGATTTACATGAGAATCGGAGGGTGTGTTTAAGCGAACTGCTACTCGTTGATCTTTACGAAAGTCTAAGATCAGCTGTTTCGAGTTTGAAATCCCACACCTCCAAAAACATCCTGCTAGCTGGCCCTTTCTGGTTACTCCAGTTATGGCTTAATGCCATGTTCGAACCTTCACTATCAACTGCCAACACTATTGTTGAACAGGACCCAGAAATAGCGGATAGAATCATCGAAGGCACTAGGCTGCGAAGACTTACCCCAAACGATGATAAGGATGACTTCAAAGTTCTCTTTTCCAAATACATAATGATCTTCTCCAAGAGACACAAATTCGAAGAGACCATGGCGCCCTTTGCCTCAAGGACTCATGGACCATCATGGTTCACCATGGCTCTCTCAGAAGCAATCAAAAGCAAAGAAATTCAAGATGTATGGAAAGCCTTTTTGCTTCCCAGACTAATCTCCTCACGAATTACTCCTGCTAAGAATCAAATCTTCCTTTTTGCTTATCAACCTAACTTCGTTTCGAGACAATTTGGCTTGTGCCAACTAATCCCTGAACCCCTATTCCAAACAGAAAGTGCCATCACCTCTGGGCGAACCTTCAAGGCAAGAGAAGCCAAACTACAACAGGAATAATACCAAGGCTTCGCCCACTTTGAACTAATATCTTTCGAACCTACACACCTCACAGCAAAGGGTTTTCTGGAATGGTGGACAAAGTTCTATCAGTCTTATATGTTCGATACCCTCACTATTCAGCAGAAACTAACTGATGCATTTGATGCGCATGTATAATCCAAGAAAGGTATGTTCACTCATGCCAAAGAGATTAGGGCTTTTCAAAATTATTTCAAAACTACTTATGATCCCACACACTTGGAATCCACTGTGCATCAAGCGGCTGAGACCTTGAAGGAAAAATTCAAAGAAAAAATTTCTAAGTTAAAACTTCCTTCAGGGTTGTCACCTGAGGATAGGTATAGGTTGGCATTCGAAATGCATCCACCTAAATTTCCTAGATTGCCTACCTCAGAACTGGCTCTGGCTTGGTTTCCTCCATACCCTTGGTGGTTCACTTGCAAAGAAATGTTCAAATATCTTCAAAAGAAACCAAAGCCATCTGAGACTGTGACATGGGCTCGACATTGGCTCCACGATTTCCCAGGACATCTTCGCTATGACCTTTCTGCCATGTCGATTAAATCTGATCAAGGCGCAGGTGCGAATGCTTGGGAAAATCCCAAATGTTTCTCACTTTCTACATTTTTAACTTTTGCCTTAATTATTTCGATTTTCAGCCATCAGGATAAAGACTGCTGCTTCAAAGTCAAAAGAGGGAAGCGCCTCTCAGGCATCTGTCGAAACAATTGATAATGTGACTCTATCCAAACCAACAACAACTGCTGCAATAACAACAACAACAACACCAGTAATAACCAGTGCTCCAACTCCACAGGTAATCAATTAGCCTTGATGTTTCGAATACACTAATGTTTCATGATTTGTATCTAACTTATTGTTTAAATATTTTCAGAAACTCCCTCCAACCACTCCAAAGAAAAGAAAAACCAACACTATTGGGAAGGATCCCAATGCTGGAGGGAATTCACCAGCTGCTTCGAAGAAGAAGCAGAAGAAGGAAATTTCCAAAAGTGTTGTACCAACTAGTGTCTCGGGACTCGATTCCAGAGATGCTGCTCCCTCAACTAAATCCAAAACTCCATCTTCGACCTCCAACGTAATGTTGGAACATATTGCTAGCAACCTCTCTTCTGAGAGTCCACAGGTAAATTGAACTTTAAATCTTTGACAAAATAATTATTCATTACCTTGGTGCATGCTCTTAATATTCTTTTGCCTCTGTAGGACATTTTGAATCCAGCTCTCACCACTTCGACTTCACCATCTAAAACTGCTGCTCCTATCAATTCTTCTCCTCAAGGGGACTCCAGCAACCTGGTGCAGAACAAAGGGTCCTCCAATATGGCGGTCCTCACTGGGGCTTCGGAGCAGCAAGATGACCAGAGTACTTCTCCTCCTCTAAAAGAAACAAATGAAGGAACACTTCATGAATCTGCAAAAACTTTACAAAAGACTTCTCTTCAAATGTCCCCTCTTGAAACCCTTCAAGAGGATCCAAAGGACATTCACGCTGAAGGAGAGAAAGCTGATTCTGATTAAGGAAACGAAGAATCTGTAGAGGAAGGGTCTGAGGAAGAAGATGCCAACGATGGTTCGACTGCTGGAACAGAATCAGATGCAAATAGCAGTGAGAACGAAGATATCGAAGTGGTGGATCTGGACGATAATGAAGAAGGCAATGAGCATGAAACGAGTGAAGGTAACAGTGACGTGACCAATAAACCCATGGAAGTCGAAATGGATGTGACTCCCTTGCGCGTGGAACTCCCGCAACCGTCTCTATCCCGAATGACTGATGAGGAGCTTGCTACCTTAAGACGAAATGACCCAATTGGGTACATGAAGGCGAAGCTAGCTCAAAGGGATATTCCACCTGCTAGGGCTGGTACAAGTTCGACTAGCCATCCGTTGCCCACAGATGATAGAATTGTACTTCTTAACAGGATTAGGAGAACAATTCTTGATGTGGATTTGTTTGAAGTGCTCAAACAGGATAGCACAACTTGCTACACTATGAAGGAGTTACTTACAAAAGTCAACCTTGCTACCTGCTCCTTGCCAGTTAGCATTATCTTGTTCGATCTTCAATCTCTGCTAGACAACGTGACTGGGTGCCTTCTCCAAGATGAATTTGCTACCAGAAAGGTCCAAGAAAAACGAACTGCAATAAATGCTGCCTATAAGCATGCTTCGAAACTCTCTCAAGAAGCTGAGGATCAAGCCATGCATCTAAAGCAAGCAAAAACTGATTATTAAGCTCGCGCTGAGTCTATCCTTCTCTGGGAAAGGAAAATTCAGGAACTTCAACAGAAGGTTAAAGAGGCTCAAGAACAACAATTAGCCTACGAAACCAATATTGCTGGCAACCAATTCGAAGAGCTCCTCAACAAAGGGCTTGCAGAAATGGAAACCGCAGAACAACTCAAGGGAGAAGTGGCTACCTTAGAGGGAGCAAGACGTTTTACTCAACAAAGGCTTGAGTCTTTTCGAAGTACCTTTAACAGATTGAAGAATAATGTCTATTTTTAAATCTTAGTGTTGATTAGTTTTGTAATTTGGTTTTTTGTCTGTAATACCTGAACAACGCCATCTTGGCAACCCCATATTGCCATTTTGGCATTTTTATGATATTTTGATTACGTTGTTATTATTCGAATCTCCTGCAGACGTGGCTTATATTTCTTTAAATATTTCCCATTAACCTTTAGGACACGTTTATCATCCATCAATTCTTCGATTTCGTGTGCATTGTTTGAAAACCTCTTTACTATTCGAAAAGGTCCTTCCCAATGAGGTGACCATTTACCTAACATTTTATTTTTCTTGTCCATAGGCAATATGACTTTCCAGACTAAGTCATTAATAGTGAATGCTTTTCCTTTCACCCTTTTGTTATATGCCCTGGCTACCCTTTCCTTTTGTCTCATCAGGATTTCCAATGCATGCAATCTAACTTCGTCCAACTCAACTAACTCATTCATCATCATTTCCCAATACAATGCAGCTGGAATTTCGTTTTGTCTTTGAATTCGAACTGACTGTAGATAAATTTCTACTGGCAGAACTGCATCATGACCAAATGTGAGTTGGAAAGGTGTGGTGTTAGTAGCTTCTTTAGGATATGTTCTACAGGCCCATAGTATTTGGTCCAAAGTTTTGTGCCAGTTCCTTGGCTTTTTACCAATATGTTTCTTGATTAACCCTATTATCACTTTATTAGCTGCTTCGACCTGACCATTTGCTTGAGCATAATATGGCGTTGATGTTAGTAATTTGAACCCCATTCCTTGAGCAAATTCTTGCATCTTTCTACCAGTAAACACAGAACCTTGGTCTGTGGTTATGCTCTCTGGCAATCCGAACCTATAGATAATTTGTTTCTGTATGAACTCAATAATAGCATTTTGATCAGCAACTATTAATGGTATTGCTTCGATCCACTTGGTAAAATAATCTATTCCTACCAAGATATATTTATGTCCTTTAGACGAAGCAGGATTTATTTCTCCTATTAAATCCAATGCCCATCCTCTAAAGGGCCATGGTTTAATGATTGAATGCAACTCACTTGCAGGAGCGTGTTGAATCCCTGCATGCTTCTGGCATTCTTCACACCCCTTAGCAAAGTCTATGCAATCTTTGAGCATGCTGGGCCAATACATGCCATATCGAAATAACAACCATTTCATTTTATGACCTGCTTGATGTGCCCCACATGCCCCATTGTGGACTTCTGACAATGCTAAGTATGCCTCACTTTCTCCTAGGCATTTCAGTAATACGCCTTCTTGGGTCTTTTTGAACAATTCGTTTCCCATGAGGACATATGACAATGCTCTATATTTTATCTTCCTATCAACATTCAGAGTTGGGTTTGTTAAATAGCTCACAAGTGTACTTCGCCAATCTGCATCTGATAAAGTGTTTATGGCTAATATTTCGAATCCTTGTTTCTCAGCATAACCCAATTTCATACTCTCTAGATCTGATGGTATGAATCTAGTAGCCATAACTCTACCTCTTAATTCAACCAGATCCTCAAAGTTTTTGGCAGAAACTCTATAACCTGAAGCCAACTGTGCTAAGTCATTTGCTTCTTGGTTTTCTATTCTTGGTATATGTTGAATATCCATGTATTCAAATTTTCTAAGTAGCCTGTTAACTATGACGAAGTATATCATCAGATTTTCCTTTATGCATTTGTACTCCTTTGTTATTTGCTTGACTACTAACTCTGAGTCTCCTTTAATTTCGACTCTAGTTGCCCCCAATTCTAACAAAGCTTCAAGTCCAACAATAAGCGCTTCGTACTCAGCTTCGTTGTTCGAGCAACGAGGACCATCTAATTTATACTTGAATTTTGTTGGAATTCCTTCAGGAGAAATTATAAGGACTCCAACACCACTACCATTCATGTGGGTCGAACCATCAAAGTATAATTTCCATGGTTGCATTTCAACATAACTCATGACAGTCTGTTCAACCAATGAATGGTCCACAATGAAATCAGAAATCACTTGGCCTTTCACAGCTTTTAAAGGCATGAAAGTCAAAGAATATTCTGTTAAGGCTAAAGCCCATTTACCAACTCTGCTATGCATTATTGGTTTCGAAAGCATGTGTTTGATAACATCGAAATGAGATGAAACATAAACATCAACAGGCTTTATATAATACTTGAGTTTCATACAAGAAAAGTACAAACAGAGACATAGCTTTTATATATTGCTATATCTAGTCTCCGCATCATTCAATACTCTACTTAAATAGTATATGGCTCTTTCGATGCCATTGCTATCTTCTTGTGCTAACATACTACCTATACTAACTTCAGAGGCAGATATGTACAATCTCATGGGCTTTCCCCATGAAGGTGGAGACAAGATGGGAGGCTGAGAGAGATATCTTTTTATCTTGTCAAATGCCTCCTGATGGGCTTCGTTCCACTCGAAGGCTTGACCTTGCTTCAAACGAAGCAACGGAGAGAAAGCTTGGGTTCTTCCACTCAGATTCGAAATGAACCTTCTGAGAAAGTTAATCTTCCCTAGCAAAGATTGCAGCTCCCTTTTTGACGTAGGTGCTTTCGTCTCCATTATGGCTTTGGTTTTATTTTGGTTGATCTCAATTCCTTTTTTGTGAACCACAAAGCCAAACAAATCTCCAGCCTGCACAAAAAATGCACATTTAAGGGGATTCATCTTTAAGCCATGTTTTCTCATTCGTTCGAATGATTGGCTCAAATGATGCAAATGGGTTTCTGCAGATATAGATTTGATGACTATATCATCAATATACACCTGCATAAAAGTTTCAATGAAATCATGGAAAATCGAATTCATTGCCCTTTGATAAGTTGCCCCAGCATTCTTTAAACCAAAAGGCATCACCACCCATTCGTAGGTGCCTAAGGCTCCTGGGCAACGAAATGCTGTCTTGGCAACATCTTCTTCAATAATAAAAATCTGATTATACCCAGAGTATCCATCTAACATACTTAAATATTCGAATCCTGCAGCAGAGTCTACTAACATTTCTGCCACAGGCATGGAGTACTCATCTTTAGGGGTTGCAGTATTTAAATCCCTAAAATCTATGCAGATTCTCAAAGAACCATTTTTCTTAATAACAAGCACTATATTTGCTAACCATTCGACATACCTTGTGGTTCTGATGAACCTGCAGCGCAACAACCTTTCGATCTCAGCTTTGATCTTTGTGAGAACTGCTGGTGCGAATCTTCTAGGAGTATGTTTGATGGGCTTCTTGCCATCCTTGATTGGAAGTCTATGTTCCACTAACTCCCTCTTTAAACCAGGCATTTCGTCATAATCCCACGCGAAGCAATCTTTGTTTTTCTTAAGGACTTCGATCACTTCCTGCTTGAGGCCTGGGTTAAGTTTTGCACTTATGTAGGTTATTCTTTTCGTGTTCTCATCCCCTAAGTTCACTTCTTCGAGTGGATCCTGCGCCAACATTTTGGCACCTGAGTCTATGGGGTCCCTCTCGAAGCCTAAGGGTTCTTTATCATAGATGGCGTCCAGCCTTTGATCTATTTCGATTTCTTCAAAGGGTGAGCCTTTCGAGCTACCCCCATTTATTTCGTTCATCTTTACAGCCAGTTTATTTATTTCAGCCTCTAAGGCCGCCTTTGATTCGTTCTCAGCCATATAGGCCGAAATCCTTTCGAAAAAGGAGGACTCACTCATGAGTAAGGTTGTCGAATTCCCAGCCTGCTGGCCGTCTTTGTATAGTACCTTCGACCCCTTCATCTTCACTGATTATTCTTCTATCCCAATATATGCCATCATGGCGAAGGGTCATATAGTAGTGTGCATTTCTGGTTTCGTTGATCTCATCATTTGGGACACAAGGAGCAATCTTTGCCAGATGCTTGTCATAATTCCTCTTGTCAACTAAGTTGACTGCTGACATGAAATAACTCTGGTCCGCTTCAATGTTTTCCACGATCCCATCTTCTCTCCATAAAACTAATCGCTGGTGCATTGACGAAGGAACTGCTCCTACGCCATGGATCCACTCCCTTCCCAACAACAAGTTGTAGTTGGCCTTGGCTTCGATCACCATGAACATGGTGGGCCTACAGCTTGAGCCTATCGTCAAGTCCAATTGAACCACCCCCAGTGTTTTGCCTACTTTCCCTTCATAATTGGATAGAACCATGTTGTGTGGTTTGATGTCTCCTTCGCGTATTTCTAACCTTTTCAGCATGAAATGGGGTATTAAGTTAACTACAGCGCCCCCATCCACTAGAACTTTATTTACGCCATGGGCACCAACCTTTGCCCGAATGAATAATGGCTTAAGATGATTTTTCATAGCTGGTTCTGGACGCTCGAAGAACGCATTCTTCTCCTCGACAGCTCCATTATCCATCACATAGTAGCACACAGGCCTATGCTTCATCAGATCTATGGTATCTTCTTCCTCATATTCGTCAATTTCAGTTTCCTGTCCAAACTCACAAGGAAGCACAGATACCATGTTGCAATTGATATTGAACGAAGACTCCCCCTCTGACTCGAAATTGTCCGTTAGCATATCTTTGTCTTCTTCTGGACCTGGAGTGTATTCCTTTGGTTCAGTTGGTTGTACTTCGGAGAAGAGCCTCCTACTAACTGGGGGTTTGTCTTCAGTTTGATTTTTTGGTGTGGGTTTGTTGGTGCTAGATTCACCTTGGTTTTTTATTGAAGTTGCTCCTTTATTCGCCACAGCTTCCCTTTCAGCCTTTCGAATTCTCTGTTGCCTTCGCCATTGAGATCTTGACATGGGGTTCCTTCCTTTGTAGTTCTCTAATCTCACTTCTTCCCTCTTTGCTATGTTGAACTGCCTTCTATATGTCATAGCATGGCGTGTGTTTCGTTCATTGTTTCTCCATTTGTCTTTCCCTTTGTCATTTCTGACTTGCAGCCATTTGTCTGTTGGCACTTCAGCAGGAATTTTGAACGTCACTCTTCGAGCGCCCTTGGGATGAGAACTATCAGGCCTTCGTTGACTGTATTTGCTATTGAAACGTGGGCCCATCTGAACAGTCTCTTGGTGGTTCCAGCAAGGGGCGAAAGGGATTGTTTCGAAGGCTCTGGCCATGCTTTGATCATACACAGTAGAACACCTTGGGCATATCAAGCATTTGGTTGCCCCTTTGTAGCAGCGAAGCACAAATTCCAACAAACTTTCTCCAGCCTTAGGATAACACCTGAATAACTGGTTATCCTAGCGCCAGTTGTTGCCAGTTCGCGCCCTTTATACCTTCTCGAAGTTTGTAGCGATTCTCTGGTTGCAGAGGATGCTGCACCTAGGGCATATTATCATTCCTGTATCTCCTTTATGGCACATCATGAGGTAATCCTTAAGACTAGCATATCCAACATGATTATCCTCCATTTTATACTTCTCTTTTTCTAAGTATCTCTCCAACTCCTCCATTTCAGAGCGAGGCCTCTCCATATCCACCATGTTTACCTCAACATCCTCCCCCTTAGCGTCATCATCTCCCCATCCTGTAGGTTTTATATCTTCAATTTGGATTTTTGAACTCTCTGGGGCAGAATATTTGACTAAGTAGTCAAACTTTACACTGGGTTCCCCTAACGTATCCCATACTTCTTTCTGATGGGAGGTTGGCTTCGTGATTTGGACTTTCTCCAATTCTAGCCTCAGGCCTTCAGTAACCTGTGTCAACTCTTGGTTTTGGTTTTTCTGGCCTTCAGTAGCCTGGATTTCTTTTGCAACGACTAAAGATGCTGCTTCGATCGAAGTCTCTGGTTGCTTGTGGACGCCTTCAGTGACCCCCTTATTGACTTCGACTAACACCCAACTTTCATTTTCAGTACCTTTCTCTCCTACTGGAGCGTCACTTTGGTCAGCTTCCACCATGTTAATTTCCCCAATGCACACAGGCTCGAAGTAATTGGTGTCTGCGACGTCCAAAGGATCTTCATCTACTTTCATTTTTGCTTTATCAGCGAACTTCAGTCTGCCATCTTTAATTGCATTCTGAATTAGGTCCCTGAAAAGAAAACAGTGAGGTTTTGTGGCCTAGGAAACTATGGTACTTGCAAAATCCTCTCTTCTTCCTTTGAGCTAAAGGAGGTATTTTGACATTTGATGGCACAATGAGTTGGCCATCTTTGACAAGTAAATCAAAAATCTCGTCACACTTAGTTACATCGAAGGTATAAACCTTCTTTGGGAATTTGTCACTTTTCTCATTTTCAACAATTTCTTTCCCTTTTGTGGGAACTAATAATTTGCAGGAGTAAGGTGGTTCCTGTTTTAATTCAGCGAGGTCGATTTCGACCTCTTCGAATTTGAATTCAGGATAATCTTTTATTTCCTCAGCTCCAACATAGGAGACTCTTTCCTTCTTGTTATTCTTAAAAACTCTGGCCTTTTCGGCCTTTAGCCTTTCGACCTGTCGAACCCTATCGGCTAATTGAGCCATATCCCTCAAGTATTGAGTGTCTAATTTCTTTCGAATAGAGTAATCCAGGCCGCCAACAGCCATTTCGACTAACTCATGTTCAGGAACTACTGTAAAACATCTAGATTTCAAGAGCCTAAATCTATTCAGATAATCATCTATGGGTTCAGTAAACTTCCTCTTGACACTGGCTAGTTCCTTCAGACTTATTTTAGATTGCCCCATGTAGAACTGTTCATGGAATAATCTCTCCAAAAGAGCCCAAGTATCAATGGACCCAAGAGGCAAAGTGGTGAACCATGTGAAAGCGTTCTTAGTCAGGGAACTTGGGAAATATTTGATCCTAAGGTCTTCATTATTGGCTATATCTCCTGCTTCGGTTAGATACCTGGCTATATGTTCGACTGTTGATTCGTTGGTATCCCCAGCAAACTTTGTAAACTTAGGGACTTTATATCCCCTTGGTAAATCAGTGTGCATTATGTAATCTAATATAGGGGAGGCATAATTTGGCCTTCTAATTCATGTGTTGAGGCCATTCTGGGCCATGATTCTCTCTATCATGGTGGTTAAATTATTTTCTGCCAAGATGTTATCGTTTCGAATTCTATGAACGACTGCATCAGCATCTTGATTTCGACCCACCATGACAACTCCTCTAGGTTGTTCTTCTCGAAACTCTGGGACTTCTAGCCTTTCGACCCTTGCCCCTGGTTCCATAATTTCCCTTTGTGGGCCTTGAATCATTGGGACTTCTAACCTTTGAGCCCTTGCCCCCAAATTAGCCTCCTCTCTGGCTGGTCTATAGGGTGGGTCGTTAGCAACTTGTTCTATGATAGGTACGTTTGCTCGAACTCCCGCCTGATTCTGCCTACGCCTTTCTGGGGGAGCGAAAAAATCTGCTATTCGACTCATGTTATCTGCGTTTTCTCTGTTTGTCACAGTTACATTTTGTACTATTGGGGCAAAGATTTCCTGCATAGTTTGTGCTAACACTCCTATCATATTATGGTTACTGTCATCCATTAATTGCCTAAAGGCCAACTGATTTTCTGTGGTTAAGATAGACATTGCACTATAACCCACTGATCCTTGGTTATTTGTCATAAATTGGTTTGCCCCAGACCCAGACCCTAATTATGGTGATGAATTCGATGTGGAATTGTGTAAGCCTGCCATAAAAGATGTTGGCATCCCATAAGAGGAATTTCTGGTTCCATTACCATCGAAACCGGGTGGTCTAGTTAGTGGGGTGGCGAAATGGGTTTGTGTCCCTGATGGTGGGACGAATCCCCCAGGGTAACCAATGGTTCCAGTATTTCCTAGGATCGAACTGTTAGTTGATATGCCACTTGTTCCATTAGTGGCTACATTACTGGTAGAAGATGCAACAGATTGTGCATTCGAAGGGATCACATTAGATGTTCCCATTGAGGCGGAAATATTAGTGCCTGTTGTATGAGGGATATTTTGTTCCCCTTGTTAACTGTCTGAATTAGACATCTTGTTTAAACATTTTCTTCTGGATAAGGGTTGGTTGCTATTGGTTATTCTACCACTTCTAAGGTTCATAAAACAACAAACTTATCACTCAGAGAGTACTTTTACAATGGTTATGTCTCAACAATTTTTTACTTTGTTCTAAATTTTGTAATGGCCAATGACGCGTCCCACCAGGTGTGCCAATTTGTTTACAGTGATTTCTGGTAAACAACCGCTAGTCCTCCAAACTATCAAATAATCATAATGACTGTTATTTAATCTCTCTGGTAACTTGCAAGATCGACTAGATTGATCCTAGGATGTATTGGTCATTTGGATAATTCTCATTATAGAACTGATATTCATGGTTGGTATTTAGAATGTTGTGTAGGTGTTTAACTTACTTCGATTAATCTATTAAAGATCTAAGGGCATGATCAAGTAAATGCGTGCGAAACTAAATTGCATGAATAAAATTCAATTGTAAAGACATGTAAAACTGCAGAAAAGACAAGTAAATGACTTCGAAACATAAAAGCATGTAATGTAAAAGATTCTCTGGAATGTAAAAGACTCGAAATATAAAGAAAGCGTTTAAATGCAAGAAATCAGTAAAATGACTTTAAATGAAAAATGTATTCGAATGATAAAAGCATGAAGATAAAGGCATGAAATATACAAAAGTTTCTGAAATGTAAAGTATTTGAAATGGAAAGAAAACATTTAAATGTAAGGCATCAGTAAAAAGACTTCGAATGAAAATATTTTAATGCAAAGGCTTTTGAATGATATTGACATGAAGATATAGGAAAATACTGGAAATGATAAAGAGTTTTATTAAATCATAAACACTTGGTGTTATCATACGTACATTGTTCGTGCATTCGTTTCCCTAGCCATGTGGTATTTTGAATGTTTACTGAATTTTTGTACAATAGATATGACACACGAAATCCTAATGCTAAGACTTCTATTTATACTACTTCGACCATAACGGTCTTGCTATAAGATTCTGCCACGTTCAGAACATGCAAAGCAATGCCCTTCTCTAGCTTTCACGCGTCTTCGAATGCTCCAGCGCATATATTTTAAATTCCGAACATCCCGCTTGCGTTTGAATTTCAAATGTTTTGGCACTCTTCGTTTCGAACTCATTTCTTGGACACAACCTTGTTATCATTTCGAGACTTCTTTGAATATATCCCCATAACTGTCACTCGAAGCTCAGAGTTTTGACATGCCCATTCGAAGCACTGCTTCTACCATTTCGAAATATGACATCTTGCTTTATTCCAATCGAAACATCCAACTTGCTTCGCTTCTAACAATATCATCAAAATCTTTAGCCAACAGATAGGTGTTGAGAATCAAGTGTGAGGAAGAAGTCCTACATTGATTAGAAAAGAGAAGAATAAAAACTTTATAAGTGAGAGAAGACACACCTATTACTTTAAAGTTTTAAATATATATATATATATATATATATATATATATATATATATATATATATATATATATATATATATATATATATATATATATATATATATATATATATATATATATATATATATATATATATATATATATATATATATATATATATATATATATATATATATATATATATATATATATATATATATATATATATATATATATATATATATATATATATATATATATATAAAATGTGTTTCTCGCAAAAATATATCCTAAATAAAGATGCTCCTCGTTGATCCTCAAATTGCCCGTAACACATAATTTGCATGTATCTTTTATTAATATATAAATGTGATATTTGATGGTTGATGATTTATTTAAAATAAAAGTCTAAACATGTTGTCAATAAAAAAAATCCCAAATTAAAAATTAAATTAAAAACAGAGATAACAATCGTGGAAAATACAGCACCGAAAGAATCGGATTAATCTGTTCGTGCAAGTTCGAACAGAGACAGAGCAAAGCTATGTCTCTTCTCTTCACTTCATCTCCTCTTCCATGCACTCATGTCAGTACTTTTTACTATTATTTTACTCTCTTTTTTTTCTTTCTCTTTAAGCTTCTTTCTTAATTATGCTCCTTGTTTCTCTTCATTCAATTGATTGATACTAGAAAATTGAAGCAGGAATGTAGGTTTTCATCTTTTTCACGAGGCCCAATCACCAGAAGCAGCAATTCCCTTCGAGTTGCTAATCGGAGTCGAATTACTGCATTTTTCTTCAATCCTGCACAAGACCCTATTGTCAAAGAAGTTTTCAAGGTATTCTTCTAGTTTATTCTTTTCTCTACTTTCTAGTCTAATTTCATACTTGTAAAAATTAGGATGTTGTTGTTTTAGATAGTTGTGTCATGTGTTATCAATTTTATCATATAGTGAGTGTGTTCTCTATTGTGCTCGTTTGTGTTTCTATGTAAGATCCCTGAGCGTGTGGGTTAACCTTCGGTGTCTGCTGATTTCTCAGATGTGGTCTTTGTTGTCGAGTGTAGAAGTCAGATTAAGCTTATTTTTGCCCATAGTAAATATGCTTACTATTGATTCATGAACAAGAGTTCGTAACATTATAAAACTGATGCTGGAAGATACAGTGAGGAAAATGTTTAAACAAGTTTTGATCTTTCTATTTAAACAATGTTTAAAACAAGTTTCGATCTTTCTACTTAAACAACACACTATTAAATTATCAGTTAAAACTAATTTCTCCATACTACTACTAGTCTTCTGCTTGTGGTGGTTAAAATTTAGTTAGAATAACGTTACATTAGATGAAGTTATTTAATTCGGTCTTATTTAATTTTCCATCTTATAGTATCATATGGCCGTCTCATTTTCTGATTTCAACTCATGTACCACTGAAACATATGATGCAAAACTCATATTTCTTTTAGTGGGCATAATTTAAAATGACATTTCCATGTCTGTCGTGAGTGTACTGGATAGTGAAATATATGTCAAGCATACAAACTCCAGATTCTGTAGAAAAATTTGCAGAGTCGTAATATATAAAGAACCATTAGAATTTATTTATTTGTCAATTTTCTCATCAATTTTTATGCTTCCTTTCTCTATTAACTGATAGAAATGAGCCTGTGTAATAACATTGGTATGAAAATACAACGTATTGGGGACGGGAGACCAAATCTCGTGACGTGTGTTCCATCGATAGATAAATTATAATATTATAGTTAATCTGTTACCATTACTTGTAATCTTCAAATGAAATTCTTCTGTCTTAGTATATGTCAACAAGTTGCTATCTGGATGGTAAGCTGACTTACTATCCCTGATTCTTATGGTGCAGCTATATTCAATTTTGTCACATTTCTATAGGCTCAAAAACACTCTGTTTTGGCCACGGAAACATTCATTGATTGGCATTGAGACCCGTGTTTGTTTTTCTCAACTTCCATTATTTCTAATTTGCAGGAACCAGTGGCATTCTTAGGTGGCGTGTTTGCGGGTATTTTAAGGCTTGATTTGAACGAGGAGCCTCTCAAGGAATGGGTTACGAGGACCGTTGAAGCTTCTGATATCAGTGTAGAAGAAACTAATGCAGAAGGGTCAACTACGGAAGCTGCTCCGCAAGAGATTGAAATTGAATAAAACTTGTACTTTTTATTTTAAAACTTGCGTAGCATCAAAATGCCAACTGCACAGTAACAGTTTGCTTAATTGATTATAAATTATAATATTCTAAGCACACTTTTAGCAATATACCGTAGTGTCTTCTTGTACAATGTCTGACACGCATTCTTAATCTGTAAGCAAAGTTTCCTTAACTGCGAAGGTTTTAAGAATGTACAATATGCATGTATGGTCATCTTATGGCAATAATTACCAGCACACGCCATTTGTTTGTTTTTTACTAAAACATTGCTTGGTGTGCACGACACTTTCTCAGCCATCACCTCGTGCCAAAAATTAAGTTGCAAAATCTAATCATATGAAGATAAGTGTATCTAATGTTACTGTTATGGGTTAGTTAGAACTAAGAAATCTTGTTTGTCATATATACTACTGATATTAGGACAGAAGTCCTAGCCTCAACAAAAGAAAGTATTTTAAGGAACCCAACCATTGTCTAAAGTCAACAAAAGAAAGTATTTTAAGGAACCCAACCATTGTCTAAAGTCAACATAGTGTACATATTTAGCTGAACTACCACTATCATTTGTTTTTTGGTGATTTACAAAAATTTTAGGTAAAGAAGGTAACCACACACCAGAGTACAGTATTTTCAAAATTAGAAGTCAAATAAAGAATGTCTTATGCATGTATATAGCATCAACAAATTGTTAGTGTTCCTCTACGACCGCAAAATCTCAGAGACAACAGCTAAACCAAGCAAATTATCACTAGTATTCATGTCAGATCATCAAAGACCGAAAATCCACCCGATGGATGTGGAAGCACAACCACACCCTAGGACGCATTTAGTATCTCCTGGTTCGTCTAGATCAGAAAAGGCCATCCCTGTGCCTCCTCCACTACTGCATCAACATGCTATGCCAGCGATAAACTCTTCCCAACCAAAAAGAAGCTGCTTTTGCAGGTGCATATGTTGCACACTAGCCATGTTATTCCTTCTTCTCATTATCTTGGCAGCATCTGCAGGAGCTCTTTACCTCATCTTCAAACCAAAGCTTCCAAGTTACTCAGTCGACACTCTGAGGATATCTGATCTGAGGCTTAACTTAGACTTGAGTCTCTATGCAAAGTTTGACGTAAAGATCACAGCGACAAACCCGAACAAGAAGATTGGTATATATTATGAAAAAGGAGGGAAGTTGAGTGTGTTGTACACAAACACAAAGCTCTGTGAAGGGTCTTTACCTGAATTCTACCAAGGTCATCAGAACAAAACAGCGCTTAACGTGTCGTTAACAGGTCAAGTTCAGTCTGGAAGGACTTTAATGTCGGCGTTACAGCAACAACAGCAGACAGGAAGAATTCCATTGGATCTCAATATCCATGCACCAATTGCTATCAAACTTGGGAGGTTGAAGTTGAAGAAGGTGAAAGTGTTGGGTCAATGTCAGTTGGTGGTTGATAGCTTATCATCTAATAATCTTGTAAGCATCAAGGCTAGCAACTGTAACTTCAAAATGAAAGTTTAAGTTTCATCACGGGAGAGTTTGCCTTAGTTCATGTGATTTTCTTTTTATTCTTACTATTTTTTGAATTTTAAGACTTGATTCTTTTGAGAATAATAAACTGCTCTTGTAGCAGTTCCTTGCAGTATTTTTTTTTTGTATTTGTCTTGTGTGTGTATCTTTGTTGGTTAACTATATTAGTTCGAGAACACATCGAACTGGCTTGATTATAATTTTATATATTAATCAATATAATTTATTATTTTAAATGCATAGCCGATTAGCCGGTCTCAAATCCGGATAAAAAGAGAGGGTTGTGTTAGACATTCGACATCCAACATAAAACTTTGTGCTGTGTTCAAGTGTGAGTTGTTAGTCTCACATTGCTTAGAAAAATACAGGTTGAACACTTTATAAGTGAGAGGACCCATACACCTATCACTTTGAGGTTTTGGGTGAATATGTGGTGTCTCTCTCACTTGTGTGTTGCTCTTGACCCAATGTGGATGCTCCTCATGATGACCCAACAGTGGTATCAGAGCCGATGGTTCAAGGGGTCGGCTCCTTGCATCCTGACAATGTAGTGGTTAGACGGAGTGTCTCGTTGTGGTGTCGGCAATGACGGTACAAGTGTATGTGGATGAAAGAGCTTCCGCTTGAGAGGGAGCCCATATTGCTTAGAAAAGTAGAGGTTGAGCATTTTATAAGTAAAAGGACCCATACACCGATCACTTTAAGGTTTTTGGTGAATATGTGGTGTCTCTTTCACTTGTGTGTTGCTCTTGACCCAATGTGAATGCTTCCTATGATGACCCAACACTTTGTTGATAGGTTGTTGCTCGTAAGCAACATGTTGTATGGTTCAAGTACATTGTCAAAAGAGTAAGGGTTGTTGTGTCGTTGTCTGGATGCAGTAAAAATAAGCAAGAGTTCTTACATTTTCGTGAACGGGTGTTGGTAAAGAAGTTAGTTCAGGAGAGTAAGATTCATTTTGGATCGTGGAATATAGACATGCTTACTTGAAAATTTATGGAAATAGTGGATATTATGATTAGGAGGAAGATCAATTTTATGTTCCCACAAGAGAATAAATGGAGAGGTGAAAAAACAAAAGAATTAGACAGTTCAAGATTTAAGTTTTGGTACATCAGAAAAGTTAGATCAAGAAATTGGGCAGGGATAATTGTGGACATGGTTGGAAGAAGGATATTGTAGATATGAAAAGAGTATGAGATCGAATCATAGCCTTAAAATTTGTAAAGGAACAAAAAATATTTAATGTTATTAATGTTTATGCACCTTATGTTGGCTTAGGATAACACCTTAAGGTAAAATTTTGGAGGATTTAGAAGACTTACTTCAGGATATATCCCAAGGAGAGAAGTTATTTTGTGAGGGGGTTTAAATGTAGGGAGCGTAGCAAGAGGTTTTTAGAGTGTGCATGATGGGTACAGTCTAGGGAAGGTGAATGTAGAGGGTAAATCCATCTTGGAGATTTTGTCAACTTTGAAATTACTATAACAAATTGAAATTATGTTCTTAAGTGGACATATGTTGGAACAACTGGTCCAACAAGTTAAACCAAATTTAACACCCAGATGAATAACAACACGGAGTCAATGTAAAAGTAATAAATAATGTCCGATATTGGTAACCAAGTGTCATACCCCGAATTTGCCCTATTGATTTTTAATTAATTCATTCTTTATTATTATCAGTTTCTTTATAAAGTGTAGATTACTATTGATAATTTTATTGTGGGATTTAAACCTTGAAGAGGGAGTGTGTTTTAATAGAGAGTTCATGGGTTTTTTTAAATCAGAAAAGCCCATGTAATTTGTTTTAGGCCCATTAAGACAATTTCGTTGGCCCGGTTCAAATAAAAAAGGAAGGTGTTGATTATAAACTAAAAAAGGGACATTTTGGGCCATTAAAATCTGATGGCCCATAAAAGGGCTCGTGCATTTTGATAGAAAGAGGGGTATGTTTCAAATTTTGAGGCCGAAGGCCCAACTGAAGGAGGTTGGCCCGTTTTTATGGAGGGATTGCTAAAGGGCTTGTTGCTTCATTTTGTGTTAAGCCCATTGATGTTAAGTTGGGGAAGGACTGTTGACCGAGATCAATGTTTGGATTAAGATTACGTTATTATTATTATTACTATCATTAAACATTATTAACATTATTGCTAATAATATGACGCTTTATTTTAATTTATTGATTTTTATTGAGACGTGGTTGACTAAAGTCAACACAAGGGACTAAGTAATCCAAGCCCAACAAACGTCCACTGTTCAAATCTAAACAAAAGAAACGCACTGTTGAAATCAAAATAAAATCTTTCTAAAACAACATATTTGAATCAAATCTTGCAAAAAAGACAAAAATGGATATTACAAATACGTTTGTTCAGACACATTATAATATTACAAACTCTAATCTTATACAAAGGGAGAATCAATTACAGATCCAAATTGAATCCCTAAAACAAAATCTTAATCTTCCTAATTCCTAATACAACTACAAATATAACGACAGTCATAAACAAACTTCCTAATTAATCTCTAACCTAAGACTATAAATAAAACCCTAAAAAAATTCTAAAAGGGAAGGGGAAAGAAAATTGAGACGAACAAGTTAACAAAGAGATATACAAAATAAGAAGAGAAAGAGGCTTGCGGTCTTGAGTCCCCAGTTGAAGCCACCTTCATCCAGAATCTGGGTTTCAAAATATGAAGCCCTAGATCTGTGAGGTTCACCAACACCACGCCTTCATCATCCAGTGTACCTGCAAGACAGAGAGAGGAGAAGGAGATTAGAAGGAGAAGCGGAAAACCAGAAAGGAAAAGTATACGACCAATTTCATTGCAAGAGAGGTAATCTAAAACACTTAGCTTAGGTTTTTTTATTATTGTCGAACGTTTTCATGATTGATGTTTGATTGTTGTGATTCTGGAAATTTGGGGTTTCCAGGGTTAAGATTCTTAGATCCTAGGGTTAGGATTCTTAGGGTTGTTTGAAGATCAGGGTTAGGGTTCATAGTAGTTGTGTGTTATAGGTTTTTGGTTGGTTAGGATTCATCAATAACCCTAAGGGTTCTTAGGGTTCTATGAACCCAGATGAAGATCCACGGCGGGAGTCTTTGAATGTTTGAAGTTTTCGTTTGAATGTCAACCGGAAAACTGGGGAGAATGGATGGTTGGTGGTGGTTCAAGGGGGACGACGCAGACAAGAAGATTTATGACCACCTGAGTTTTAGAGAGAGGTCAGCGCCTCTCTCTCTATGTTTTTATTTTAGTAAGAAGGAGAATTATAGAGAGAGAGAGAGAGAGACGGAGAAAGAAAAAATGACAAAGAGCGGAACATATAACCCTCCCTGATTTTGTGTCTGCGTGTCCATGAACCCTACAACGCACTTCATATCACAACCTTTAGATCAGTATCAAACGTCCCATAAGCGTGCTTCCATCATGATTCCATGGTGTCTCCCACACCTTGTCTAACGGATCACACTTTGTTTTGGACCTAATCCCATGTTATTCACGCCCCCTGTTTTTTTTTTGCCAGGCTAACTTAATTCTCACCCCCCTGTGCTACTGGGCCCAGTTCAATATCTTCACTTGGGCCCCTTGCTTAACCAAACCCTCTGTTTTCGCTACTATACAAAGATCTACATCCTCTCCTGCATTTAGGCCTGACTTCAATATCTGAATTCAGGACCCGTCTTTCCACACCCCTCTGATTTACTTAACCCAAATGAAATACACCTCATGCATTTTTTATTAAATTTATTTTATCATTTTTATTATTTATTTTTATAATTTAATATATTTATAAATTCTAAAATTATTTTACTATTATTATTAAAAAATGAAATATTTATTTTCTAATCCATCCAAATACTTTTATTGCATTAAAATTATTTTTGCCATGCATTAAAAAGATTTTTCGTATATTAGTATATTAAAAAAATATCTAACCAACACCAAACCTTTTTTTAATAGCTTAATTAATTTTAAAATAATTTTCAAAAAGGATTATGAGGATGCTTTAAATCAACTGCGAACTTCATCTGACAACTCCGTTATTCACACACCTAGACTTAATACAAGGTAGATTCAAAACGTCTTCGTAATCCATAAAAAACACCAACCAACTGCGAACTACGAATTAGGATTCTGATTTCTCCTAAGAGGATACGTAGGCATACGACTAAAATCATGGCGTGTTCCCCTAATAAAAAAAATTAAAACCATATTTCCTAAGCCGTAATTTTAAACCCTAGTATCTTTGTGAACAAGGTAGTTGAGGGGCACCTAACACCTTCCCTTCGTCTAAGAACGAGTCAAACAACTTAGAATCTCTAACCAAACTAGGGTTATCCTTTATGATCTTACCGGATTAGAATTGGACCGTCACAGCTAGCTCGAACTGGATTTGTGTGAGATGAGGGGGGGGGTATCTGCAAGGCACTCCGATGATAAAATGAGAGACGGAATGAGCAGGCAAATAGTATGTAGGTGCGTAACAAAATGAATACCTGGCCCTCTTGGAACAGAGAGTATTTATAGCCCTCAGCGCTGGGCCAATGTCCCTTTATTGGGCTGACCAGAACTGGCCCAACAAAGGGACGCCCAGGTTCTACATGTGTAGTGGGGACCCACACGTGGTCCCCTTCCTGGATGGTGCTCTGCGAAGAATGAGGAGGAACGAAGACGCGGTCTTCTCGGAGCTCGCGGTCTTCTCGGAGCTCTAAGGATTCCGCAACATTCGGAGGGGGTTGAGCCTGACCTACGGGGAGGATGCTCGAGCAAGACTCGAGTTGGAGTACCGTCGATCGGGGACGCTGCTCGCTGCGGGTAGCGGCGGGCATAACTGTTGTAGCCTGTAACTGGGTATGCTTGTGGTGGTCTGATTCCGAGCATAGCTCGAGGAACTGCTTGGATCTGGGCCTTTACTTGTGTTTTGGGCTAAGGTAGGCCCAGTCCAGAACATGAGCCCCCCAAGTCGTTGTTCTTGGCACAAGAGTTATGACTTGATCTCTGTTCGCTCTTTTCACGAGGACCTCATGCCCTATTCAGGGCTTTTCCTTTCGAGGCGTGCTTAAGGAACGCTCGCGGGGATGTGTCAGCCGCGTCCATCGGACACGTGGCGTAGTCCCTGGAAATCGCAACACCGCCCTAGTAAATAGGGTCATTATTGTCTAGGTGAGTAGGTGTCGAGGACGGGGGCGGTTCGTGGCTCCCCGGTGCGACGTTTCACATTCCACGTCATCTTTATAAATATGATCCTTGGGCCCATAGTCTGTTTCTCCTCTTCACGCTCCCCCTGCTATCTCTGTTTTTACAGTCGTTGGTTCCCGTAATGCCGTTGAGACCGCCACACCGTTCACCGTCGATTACTCCCACCACCGTTGTTTCCACTCATCTTCTTCCAAGTAAGTATCCCTTCTTCTTGCTTCCCTGTGTTGTAGATAGTTTGATAACATTTTTGATAATAGAAACCTGTATCTGGAAGTTATGCCCGATAGATTTAAGCGCGCTAGGCGCCTGATTCATGGTTGTGCTCGAGACGCTCATAGTTTTAAGCATATGATTCATGATATTTTCCGTGATACTCATGTGTTTCGTCGGTAGAGTCATGATATTGACCGGGACATTCATCCTTTAGGTGGTATATAGGGTAGTCTCCTCGCAGTGTTCTACGTCGAGTAAGCGAAATTATGAACTTGGTCGCGTGACTCAAGTTTTCACCCGGGGTGCTCATGTTACGCTCGTGCCATTCATGATTGATGCGTGGTTGGCGCTGGGGTGTTGGTGCTTGGTTGAGATCCACTCTCTTCTCACTTCCCTCGCGCAGGGCTGTAGTTTCGAACTGAGCGTTGCTTTCTTCTCCCCGCCTTTGTGGCGAGCACGTGGATTTGCCTTCGAATTCACCGATTTCTTGTACTTTACAGGTAAGTGGCCGACATCCCAGAGTCCTCGGGACAGAATAATGTCGAGGAAGCAAGCACAACAGAGGAGAACGTTACCCTGGTCGACACTGTCGACGACCCCACACTGGATTGGGTGGGCGCTGAGCCTCGAGGAATTACTTCAGTGTACATCCATCGTAGCAGACGAGCTTATACCATCGTTGAGTACGGCGGTACTCAAGAAGGATTTCAACGGAATTTTAAAATAATGAGGCCGACGAGTGATGCTCACATCTGCTCGGAGTCTACTGAAGATGTGTTCCCCATGTATGAGATTGTATTCAAGGATCTTGGTCTTCGGCTTCCTTTTAACGACTTCCAGATCGGGGTGTTCAATCACCTGAACTTGGCCCCCTCGCAGCTCCATCCCAATGCGATCACCTTTCTCCGGGCGTTCGAGCTAACTTGTCGGTTCCTGAGAATCGGGGTAACAATTCCCCTGTTCTTTAGGGTTTTCCATCTGCAACGCCAGTCTCGAGGAGGCAAACACAACTGGGTATCTCTTAAGCAGTCGAAGAGACTGTTCGGGATGTATATGGATTCAGTGATGGATTTTAAAGACAAATGGTACGTACTGCAGCCGGCCACCCAGACGGCCTTGGATTCTTTATTCAAGTCGGCCACATTGGTCGACGAGGACGGGGAGCCCGTCTTGGATGCTGATGGTAGTCCCGCAGTCGGGCGGGTTTCCAGGTTCCCTATTCATTGGTGTTCGGGTCACTATGACCATGGTCCCAGGCACTATTATACCCCTACAGGGAGCATGAGCATCGAGGATGAGGAGGCTTATGTCGCCCTTTGCAAGTTTGTTGATGGGTTTTTCCCCGCTCGGTGGGTCACGAGGGACGGGGATGACATTCTTGATGAGGATGGCTACCCGACGCTCGAGGCGCGCCCTATCAATACCAAGGCGCTCGTTGAATGCCAATCCTACGGGCAGGCCGTAGATCTCCTAGGTTTCTTGCTCTTGCCTTTATCGTTATTCCATTTTAATTGCCTTTAATCATTTGTAGTTAACACTAGTTCGCTCTTCTTGCATGTCATATGGCGGAACGTCGAGAGAGGTTGCTGAAGTTGACCCAGGATAAAAAGATAAGTAAGAGGATGGTGAGACCGCAGCAGGCCACGCGGATGGGCCTGCCTGCTGATTCGGGTAGAGACGGGTCTAGTGGATCCTCGGGTTCTCCCGACACAGAGCACCAGACTGAGCTAGTTAGCAGGAAGAGGAATCGGCCGGAGGGCGGAGCGGAAACTAGTGATGAGCCCGCAGATGCCCGGGCTTTTGTCTTACCGCCTTGCTTTATGGAGAAGGAATTCTTCGAGGGGTTTCCCCTGACCTGTCTGATAACGAGGCCGACGTCATTAAGCGGATCAGTAAGGAGGGTCGAAGAAAACACCTCGCCGCTAGCATGGTCGGTGTGGTAAAAATGGCTGAAATGGTCGTGGTCCTTGCAGGGGAAGGATCAGATTCTACAGATCGGGTTAGAGAGTTGGAATCAGATAAGGCGGCCTTTGCAGCCAAATCTCGCAAGTTGAAGGCGGCCCTAGAGCGGTCCGAGGAGATGTTCTGTGAACAGGCCGACTTACTGTCAGGGGAGAAGGAGAAGGCCGAGAAGGCTTTTGAGGAGAGGGATTGCCTCCAACTCGATAAGGAACGCCTGGAGAGCGATAACCAATGGTTGTCCAGGGAGATTGAGGAGCTGAAATCTACTATGCTTCCTGCTGAAAACGAGCCAGAGGAGATAGCCTCTTTGCGCACATGCTCAGATTTGGTTGCTCGTAACCACCTCCTAGAGTCAGATTGCGTTGGTGCCTTAGCCGACGGGTTCGAGGCTGTAGGGAGTCAGCTGTCCGTCCTAAATCCAAGAATGAACACCGAGGGAGTCAGATTTCTGTCCCAGATTATTGACGGCTAGGTTGTGCCTCCTCTCGAGTCTCCTGATGTGGACGCCAGTAATCCCGGGGATGTTTAGCGTCTAGTTATTATTTGGGTCAGCGTGCCCGTGTATTGGTTTTTATTTGTTTTTGGGGGCCTGCGTGCCCGTGTTCGTTTTTTGGGGCCTACGTGCCCGTGCTTATTCTTGGTTTCTTTTGGCCGTTGTGCCATGGGTTGTAAATTTGAACATCGCCGGCCTTCTTGGTCGGTTTACCATTAATCCATTTTATGCATGTTTTTTCGATGGATGTTTGTTTTGCAATTAGTTGCTCGTATCTAGGTGTATGCTTGACTGTTTTTTTATAATGAATAGTTTGATAAGGTTTTATGCTCGAGCGGAGATATCCTTTCGACCCCTTTGATGGTTCGACACACTTCGAAGTGCGTCGATTAAGCAGAGTGGAACCCGTGTGTCGAACGTATGACCCGGATCGGGGGTCCTACGCTCGCAGCGTGAACTGCCCATCACGAGCTGGGTGTTCTGCCTTGTGGGTACTTCGACAGTGGAGCTCGATCGAGGTGTCCCTATCGGGCATTGGCGTTCGGTTCATTGGGTGAACGACGACATGTCGCTCGGTGGTTGGTAGGTCAGGTCCGTACCTTGACTCGCCTACATGGTCGAGACTTTCCCCTCGTTGGCTGAGGGTGAAATGTCCGACGGCAAAAGTCCACAATGGTTGAGGGCTTTAGCTATAGTATTGTTTCGGCTTTGCAGCATTCCAGGGTCGTGGTAACGGTTCTCCGTTTAATTGCTCAAGGTAATACGCTCCGGTACCCGTAGCGCCTTGAACGCGGTAGGGTCCTTCCCAAGTTGCAGCCAATTTCCCTTCGCGGGAGTCTTTCTGGTTTCTTCGCAAGACTAGGTTGCCGATCTGGAACTCGCGTCTGATGACCTTGTCGTCGTGACGCAGGGCTACTCGTTGTTTCAGAGCGGCCTCGCGCAGGGCTGCCCCTGATCGAATTTCCTCGACCAGGTCGAGTTCGTCCCTAAGGGCTTCGTCGTTCATTTCTTCGTCAAGAGGCATCTCTGTCCGCCTGGAGGGTTCCCTGATCTCTACAGGGATGACGGCTTCGGTTCCGTATGTTAGTCGAAAAGGGGTCTCGCCCGTCGTTGAATGGGGTGTGGTGCGGTAAGCTCATAAGACGCTATATAGTTCCTCGACCCACCCCCTTTTTGCTTTGCCTAGTCGGCGTTTAAGTCCTCGTAGGATGACCCTGTTGGAGGCCTCGGCTTGCCCGTTGGTTTAGGGATGCTCGACTGAGGTGAAATTTTGTTTGGTCCTGAGTTTGGCGACGAAGCTCCGAAAGCCTTGATCGGTGAATTGGGTACCGTTGTATGTGATCAGCGCCTTAGGGATTCCGAATCGGGCGAGGACGTTTCGTTTGTAGAAGCGGAGGATGTTGTGGGAGGTGATTTTTGCAAGGGCCTCGGCCTCTATCCATTTCGTAAAGTAATCCACGACCACAATAAGGAACTTGTTTTGGTATGTCCCTTGTACGAATGGTCTGAGGATATCCATCCCCCACCAGGCAAATGGCCACGGGGATGAGAGTATGTTCAGCTCGTGCGGGGGAGAGAAATGCATGTCGGTGTGCTTCTGGCACTTATCGCATTTCTTGACGTGGTCTTTGGCGTCCTGTTGCATCGTCGGTCAGTAGTACCCCGCTCGCATAGCTTTCCTTGCTAAGGACTTGCCGCCCATGTGATGGGCGTTAACACGCTCGTGAATTTCCCGTAGTACCTCGGGGGTTGTGGATTCGTCGATTCACTTTAAGAGTGGGATGGAAAATCCCCTACGATACAATTTATGCTCAATCACCATGTAGGAGCACGCTCGTCGTTTGGTCGCGGTCGCCTCTATGCGATCCGAAGGGAGCTCGCCCTTTGTTAGGAAGTTGAACACCGGGGTCATCCAGCACGAAGCGTCTCCGATGGCATGCACCTCAAGAGGGATCGAGGTTTTTTCGATGCTTGGGCGCGATAAGGATTCTTGTATGACGGATTTATTCCCGCCCTTCTTTCTTGTGCTTGCGAGCTTCGAAAGTATATTGGCCCTTATGTTTTGATCGCGCGGGACGTGCGATATTTATGCTCGGTCGAACTTCTTCATGTATTCTCTGACTAAGTTCAGGTATTCAATGAGACTATTGTTTTTAGCTTGGTAACTCCCTTGGACTTGGGAAGCAACGAGTTGAGAGTCCGTGAAAATTTGTACTTCACATGCCCTTAGGTCCTCGGCTAGCCTCAGTCCCGCGAGCAGGGCCTCGTACTCTGCTTGGTTGTTTGAAGATGGGAAGGAGAGGGTGAGCGAGTGCTCGATCACCACGCACTCCTCATTTTCTAGGAGGATCCCCGCGCCGCTTTCGGACGAGCTGGACGCTCTGTCGACGAAGATGATCCACTTGTGCTCTTTCCCTGCGGAGGGGGGGGGGGTTGTGAGCGGTCATTTCTGCGACGAAGTTGGCCAGAGCTTGTGCCTTTAGGGCTTTCCTTCTCTAATATTGAATGTCGAACTCAGAGAGTTCCAAGGACCACTTCAACATTCGACCTGCCATGTCAGGTCGACCTAAGAGTCGTTTCACTGGCTGGTCAGTTCGTACTATGATCGTATGCGTGAGGAAATAGTGTCTGAGTCTCCTCGCCGCGTTGACGAGGGCTAGAGCTACTTTCTCTATCTATTGGTATCTGACCTCGGGCCCTTCCAGTGCTTTTCTCGTGAAATAGACGGGCTTTTGTCCGTCGAACGTCTCGCGAATAAGGGCCACGTTGATGGCCTCGTTCAAGACGGCCAGGTACAAGAACAAAGGTTCCCCGTCGACTGGTCGTGATAGTACGGGCGGTCGGGATATAATTTGTTTGATATGGAGCAATGTCTGCTTGCATTCTTCGGTCCATTCGAAGGCTACTTCTTTGCGAAGGAGCTTGAAGAAGGGGAGAGCGTGTTGAGCGGATCTCGCGACGAAACGGGATAGCAAGGTGAGCATGCCGTTCATGACTTGTATGGATTTTTTCGATGTGGGTGTGGCAAGGTCGGAGAAGGCCCGACATTTGTCGGGATTGGCTTCAATTCCATGTTCCGTCAGGTAGAAGCCGAGGAATTTTCCCGCCTTGACCCCGAACGTGCACTTCTCGGGGTTAAATCTCATTTTGCATCGTCTTGCTTGAGCAAAGACTTCTTTGAGGTGAGCAGCATGGTCGGTGTCTGCTCGGGATTTGACGATCATGTCGTCCATATACACCTCGAGCATGTCCCTGATTTCGTTGTGGAACACTTTGTTCATCATACGTTGGTATGTTGCTCCTGCGTTTTTTAGACCAAAGGGCATCACGTTGTAGTAATAGTTGCCCGAGCTGGTCATGAAAGCAGTGCAATGCTTGTCGCTTGCGGCCATTGGGATTTGGTTATAGCCTGAATAGGCATCCATGAACGATAGTATTTTATAATTGGCCGAGTTGTCGACCAACATGTCTATGTTGGGTAAAGGAAATGCATCTTTCGGGCATGCCCGATTGAGATCAGTATAATCAACACACATTCGCCACTTTCCATTATTCTTTTTTACTAGTACAACATTTGACATCCAGGTTGAATATCGGACTTCAGAGATAAAATTTTCCTCCAGGAGGTCTTTTACAGCTTTTTCAGCAGCCTCTGTTTTCTCCGGAGACTGCCTACGTCTACGTTGTACTACTGCCCTAGCAGCTGGATCTATGGCGAGGTGGTGACAGGCGACCTCGGGGTCGAGTCCGGGCATCTCTTGGGCGCTCCATGTGAATAAGTCCGCATTCTCGCGTAAGCAGGCTTTGATTTGCTTCCTCGCCAAGTCGGGGAGACCGGTACCGATCTTCACTCCTTTGCTCGCGTCCTCGCCAAGAGGGATGAGTTCGAAGTCTTCGTCCGGAATTGGTCGGAGGGGGACTTGCTCGTCGCTGGGAGGCTCATCTTGGTCTAAGCGGGTGTCTAGGGCTATGCAGTCGACCTTTGGGGGAGCTCTCTGCTCTTCTACCCTGACGGGCTCTGTCTTCTGAGGATCTGGTCGTGTCGTTGTAGCTCTCTTGGCGGGCCTTGTACCGGTGTCGACTGTATCGCGTCCCTTAGATGCCGCGTTGAAACACCTTCGGGAAGCTACCAGGTCCCCTTGGATGGTGGTGACCCGTGCCCTCTTGGTGTAAAACTTCATCTTCAAGTGGACGGTAGAGGGTACCGCGGTCAGTTCTGCCAATGTCGGCCTTCCCAAAATGCAGTTGTAGAGGGAGGGGCAGTTGAAGACGAGGAAGCGCACCTTGACTTGCCTCGTTGTTGTATCCTCGCCAAATGTAACCATGAGCTTGACGTATCCCCAAGGTTTGGAAGTCGAGCCGTTAAATCCCTGCAGGTCTGACCCCACATAAGGTGAGAGGTGAGAGTCATCGAGCTGCAGGGTTCGAAATAGTTGGTTGTACATCACGTCGACAGAACTTCCTTCATCGACGAGGACGCGATGTATGTCAAAATTATCCATTCTCGCTCTTATTAGCAGAGGGATGACCGCGTTGGGGGCCCCTTCGGGGAGCTCTTCGAGGTAAAAGGTGATAGGCTCCGATCTACCCTTCACCCTTTCAAAGGTCACCGTCTGAGGAGGTGCAGATTTGACCAATTCATCCAGCTTCCTCTTGGCCGAATTTATGGTTAGGTCGTTGAACCCTCCACCATTGATGACCATGGCAGAGGGGAAGTGCTCCCATATGCTGTGTGTTGACAACGGCTCTTGTAAGTGCTCAGGGACATAAAAGTCCTCGAGTCTGGTGATGGAGAAGGCGGTCTGGATGGGGACCAACTCGTCAGATGGTCGGGTGTCGTCCTCTGCTTCTCTTGTCTCACGGGCGTCACGACGAGGAGCGTCGTTTCGCTGGTACTGGGTGAGTCTCCCCCCTTTTATGAGGGTCTCGATGGCGTCTTTGAGGTGGACGCAGTCTTCAGTCAGATGGCCATGGCTCCAATGGTACTGACAGTATTTGCTCCTGTCCACCCCAGGCTTGGCAGGAGCTGGTCAGGGGCGCTTGACGCCGCCATCTTTGAAATCTGTATTGGCACACTCCGCCAAGATGCGCTTGTGGGAAGCCGTGAGCAGAGTGTACTCTGTGAAACTCCCCGAGGGTCCTCTCTATTCTCGGACTTCCCGGGGTTTGTTGTCTTTTCTTTTCTCCCCGGTTCGTCGAGGAGGAATGGCTTCTTGGCGCGGGTTGCTGCTGGATCCGCGAGTCCTGGGGTCACGGGCTCTGTTGGCCGCTTCCCTTTCCTCGTAGTCCATGTAGGCCCTAGCCTTCTCGAGGAGAGCATCGAACATTCTGGGTGGTTTGATGCCCACTGCTTTCCTGAACTCTGTGCCGGGGAGGAGTCCCCTCTCCAGCAGGTATCTTTTCATGTGGTCCGCGCAGGGGACCTGGATGGCTTCACAGTTGAAGCAGTTGATGAATTCTCTCAAGGTCTCATCCTGCCTCTAGACGATGGCCTCGAGCGCCGCTTCGGTCTTTGGATGTCGCCGTGATGAGGTGAACGAGCTTATGAATTGATTTTTCAAGTTTCGCCAAGAGGTGATTGACCCCGGGGCGAGACCCTTGTACCAATCCATTGTTGCTTTCCTGAGGGTTGTGGGGAACAACCGACATTTGATGGGTCCCCCGATGTTATGGTAGTGCAGCATAGCTTCGAACCCGTCTATATGATCGACCGGGTCGGCGGCTCCATCATATTCTTTCAGGTGTGGAGGCTTCTCCATGCCCGGGGGAATGGGCGCCTCCATAATAGCTTGTGATAGGGGACCGCGGGGGTCGTCCTCATCACTTTGCTCTAGGGAGAGAGATGGGGACCTGATATATTGTCGGTTGCGATGGCCCTGGTCATGCTGGACGTTCCCCGGGTGACGTGTATGTCGGTATGTTCCTCCGTGTCTATCTCCGGGGTGTCTTCGTTCTTGCCGTGAAGGGTTGTGGTCGCGCCTCCTGGCTTCGATGACTGGCTCTCTCTCTCCAAGGTGGGTCGCCGCCCTGGTAGTCGGGGCAACGGGCTTCGCGAGATGGCCCAGTCTTATCTCTGCAGAGGAGATCGGGGATGTTCCTCAGTTCTTCGAGGAGGTGGGGTTGAAGGCCTCCTGTGTCTCCTCGGGGGTCTTCTGTCGTCCTCTAGTGCCCTCAATCTTTCCCCCTGGGAAAAGGTGAGGTAGTTGGTCTGGTTGATTGTCGCGAACAGTGCTCTGGTCGTGACGTCTGCCCCAGCGGGGACAAGGACCTCCTGGAATTGGGCGGCTAGATAGTTGGGGGGAGCTGGATTGTCTTCTTCGAGCGGAGGGGGGACTGAGGAAGATGAAGTCGTGGCTCCATCCTAGTAGCTTGAGGGCCCAGGGATGACACCCCCAGGAAGTATATTACGGTCGGGGTTGCCGGCATTGTCGGGGACACCGTTCTTGTCAGCGAGGTTGTTGTTAGCATCAACGACGCGAATGTTCTGGTCGTCCCGAGTTTGGTCAGCCATGACGGTGGAAGATGGTTTTTAGCTTTTGGTCTTTGAAAGTTTGTAAGACGGGGAAGCTTAGTTTCCCACAGACGGCGCCACTGATCTTACCGGGTCAGAATTGGACCGTCACAGCTGGCTCGAACTGGATTTGAGTGAGAGGGGGGGGGGGGGTACCTGCAAGGCACTCCGATGTACCCCCCCCCCCCCCCCATCTCACTCAAAACCAGTTCGAGCCAGTTGTGACGGTCCAAGTCTGATCCGGTAAGATCAGTGGTGCCGTCTGTGGGAAACTATCTTCCCTGTCTTACAAACTCTCAAAGACCAAAGCTAAAAACCATCTTCCACCATCATGGCTGACCAAACTCGGGACGACCAGAACGTCTGCATCGTCGATGCCAATAACATCCTCGCAGACAAGAACGAAATTCCCGACAACACCGGCAATCCTGACCATAACACACTCCCCGGGGGCGTCATCCCCGGACCCTCAGGCCACCGCGACGGAGCCACGGCCTCATCTTCTTCAGTCCCCCCTCCGCTCGAAGAAGACAATACGACTCCCCCAAACTATCTAGCCGCCCAATTTTAGGAGGTCCCTGTCCCCGCTGGGGAAGATGCTACGACCAGAGCACTGTTCGCGACAATCAATCAGACCAACTACCTCATCTTTGCCCAGGGGGAAAGATTGAGGGCGCTAGAGGACGACAGAATACCCCCGAGGAGACACAAGAGGCCTCAGTCCCCACCTCCTCGAAGAACAGAGGTATGTCTCCCGTCTCCCCTGCGGAGACAATACAGAGACACCTCCCAAAGCCCGTCATCCCGACAGCCGGGGAGACGACCCTCCTTGGAGAGGGAACCAATCATTGAAGCTGGAGGGAGCAACCACAGCCCCTTACGGAAAGAAAGAAGACATCCTGGAGACAGGAACGGAAGGACGGATCAACGAGCACACCGCTCGAGGGACATCCAACACGATCAGGATCGTCGTGCCCGACAATACCTCAGGTCCCCGTCCCTTTCCCCAGAACGTAGCGATGAGGACGACCCCCGCGGTCCCCTATCACAAGCCATCATGGAGGCACTAATCCCCCCGGGCATGGAGAAGCCCCCTCACCTGAAGGAATACGACGGAGTCGCCGACCCGGTTGATCATATAGACGGGTTCGAAGCTATGCTGCACTACCATAACATTGGGGGATCCATCAAATGCCGGTTTTTCCCCACAACCCTCAGGAAAGCAGCAATGGATTGGTACAAGGGTCTCGCCCCGGGGTCAATCACCTCATGGAGAAACTTGAAAAACCAATTCATAAGCTCATTCACCGCGTCGCGGCGACATCCAAAGACCGAAGCGGCGCTCGAGGCTATCATCTAGAGGCAGGATGAAACCTTGAGAGAATTCATCAACCGCTTCAATCGTAAAGCCACCCAGTTCCCCTGCACGGACCACATGAAAAGATACTTGCTGGAGAGGGGACTCCTCCCCGGCACAGAGTTTAGAAAAGCAGTGGGCATCAAATCGCCCTGAACGTTCGATGCTCCTCGAGAAGGCCAGGGCCTATATGGATTACGAGGAAAGGGAAGCGGCTAACAGAGCCCGTGACCCCAGAACTCGCGGGTCCAGCAGTAACCCGCGCCAAGAGACCGTTCCTCCTCGACGGGCCGGGGAGAAAAGAAAAGACGACAAACCCCGAGAAGTCCGAGAACAACGAGGACCCTCGGGGCGTTTCACAGAATACACTCTGCTCACGGCTTCCCGCGAGTGCATCTTGGCGGAGCGTTCCAGCACGATTTCAAAGATGGCAGCGTCAAGCGCCCCCGACCAGCTCCTGCCAAGCCCGGGTGGATAAGAGCAAATAATGTCAGTACCATAGGAGCCATGGTCATCTGACGGAGGACTGCGTCCACCTCAAGGACACCATCAAGACCCTCATAAAAGGGGGGAGACTCGCCTAATACCGGTGAAACGACGCTCCTCATCGTGACGCCCAAGAGACAAGAGAGCCGGAGGAGGATGCCCGACCATCTGACGAGTCGGTCCCCATCCAGACCGCCTTCTCCGTCACAAGACCTGATAACTTCTACGTCCCCGAGCACTTACAAGAGCCGTTATCAACACACAACATGTGGGAGCACTTTCCCTCCTCCATGGTCATCAATGGTGGTGGATTCAACGACCTAACCATAAATTTGGCCAAGAGGAAGCTGGATGAACTGGTCGACTCTGCACCTCCTCAGACGGTGACTTTTGAAAGGGTGAAAGGTAGGTCGGAGCCTATCACCTTTTACCTCGAAGAGCTCCCCGGAGGGGCCCCCAACGCGGTCATTCCTCTACTAATAAGAGCGAGAATGGATAACTTTGACGTACACCGCGTTCTCGTCGACGAAGGAAGTTCCGTCGACGTAATGTACAGTCAACTATTTTGGACCCTATAACTCGACGAATCACACCTCTCACCTTATGTGGGGTCGAACCTGCGGGGCTTCAACGGCTCGACCTCCAAACCTTAGGGATACGTCGAGATCATGGTTACCTTTGGCGAGGGTACAACAACGAGGCAGGTCAAGGTGCGCTTCCTCGTCATCGACTGCCCGTCCCTCTACAACTGCATTCTGGGAAGACCAACACTGGCAGAACTGACCGCGGTACCCTCTACCGTCCACTTGAAGATGAAGTTTTACACCAAGAGGGCACGGGTCGCCACCATCCAAGGGGACATGGCCGCTGCTCGAAGGTGTTTTAACGCGGCATCCAAGGGATGCGACACGGTCGACACTGGGACAAGGCCTGACAAGAGACCAGCGACGACATGACCAAAGCCTGAGAAGACAGAGCCCGCCAAGGCAGAAGAGCAGAGAGCTCCCTCAAAGGTCGACTCCATAGCCCTGGACACCCGCTTCGACCAGGATGAGCCTCCCAGCGGCGAGCAAGTCCCCCTCCGACCAATTCCGGACGGGGACTTTGAACTCGTCCCTCTCGGCGAGGATGCGAGCAAAGGAGTGAAGATCGGTACAGACCTCCACGACCTGGGAAGGAAGCAGATCAAAGTCTGCTTACGCGAGAATGCAGACTTATTCGCGTGGAGCGCTGCAGAGATGCCCGGACTCGACCCCGAGGTCGCCTGTCACCGCCTCGCCATAGATCCAGCCGCTAGGGCAGTAGTACAACATAGACGTAGGCAGTCTCTAGAGAAAACAGAGGTTGCTGAAAAAGCTGTAAAAGACCTCTTAGAGGAAAATTTTATTTATGAAGCCCGATATTCAACCTGGCTGTCAAATGTTGTACTAGTCAAAAAGAATAATGGAAAATGACGAATGTGTGTTGATTATACTGATCTCAATCGGGCATGCCCGAAAGACGTTTTTCCTTTACCAAACATAGACATATTGGTCGACAACTCGGCCGGTTACAAAATACTGTCGTTCATGGACGCATATTCCGGCTATAACCAAATCCCAATGGCCGCAAGCGATAAGCATTGCACTGCCTTCATGGCCAGCTCGGGCAACTATTACTACAACGTAATGCCCTTTGGTCTGAAGAACGCAGGGGCGACATACCAACGTATGATGAACAAAGTGTTCCACAACCAAATCGGGGACATGCTCGAGGTTTACATGGATGACATGATCGTCAAATCCCGAGCAGACACCGACCATGCAGCCCACCTCAAAGAATTCTTTGCCCAAGCAAGACAATGTAAGATGAGGTTCAACCCCGAGAAGTGCACGTTCGGGGTCAAGGCAGGGAAATTCCTCGGTTTTTATCTGACAGAACGAGGAATTGAAGACAATCCTGACAAGTGTCGAGCCTTCTCCGACCTCCCGACACCCACGTAGAAAAAGTCAATACAAGTCATGAACGACATGCTCACCTCACTGTCCCGCTTCGTCACGAGATCCGCTCAGCACGCCCTCCCCTTCTTCAAACTCCTTCGTAAAGAGGCAGCCTTCGAATGGACCGAGGAATGTGAACAGGCGTTGCGCCACCTAAAACAAAGCCTATCCCAACCACCCGTACTGTATCGACCAGTCGACAGGGAACCTTTGTTCTTATACCTGGTCGTCTCGAACGAAGCCATCAGCGCGGCTCTCATCCGCGAGACCACCGACAGACAGAAACCCGTTTATTTCACGAGCAAAGCGCTACAAGGGCCCGAGAGTAGATACCAACAGATAGAAAAAGTATCTTTAGCCCTTGTCAACGCTGCGAGGAGACTCAAACACTATTTCCTGGCTCATACGATCATAGTACGAACCAACCAACCAACCAGTGAAACAGCTCTTGGGTCGACCCGACATGGAGGGTCGAATGTTGAAGTGGTCCTTGGAGCTCTCCGAATTCGACATTCAATACGAGAGCAGGAAAGCCCTAAAGGCACAAGCCCTGGCCGACTTTTTTCACAGAAATGATCGCTCACAACCCCCCGCAGGGAAAGAGTACAAGTGGACCATCTTCGTCGACAGAGCTTCCAGCTCATCGGGAAGCGGCGCGGGGATCCTCCTAGAAAACAAGGAGGGTGTGGTGATCGAGCACTCGTTAACCCTCTCTTTCCCAACTTCAAACAATCAAGCAGAGTACGAGGCCCTACTCGCGGTACTGAGGCTAGCCGAGGACCTAGGGGAACGTGAAGTACAAATTTTCACGGACTCTCAACTCGTTGCTTCCCAAGTCCAAGGAAGTTACCAGGATAAAAACGACAACCTCGTTGAATACCTAAACTTAGTCAGAGAACGCATGAGGAAGTTTGACCGAGCAGAAATATCGCACGTCCCGTGCGAGTAGAACACATGGGCCGACATACTTTCGAAGCTCGCAAGCACAAGAAAGAAGGGCGGGAACAAATCCGTCATACAAGAATCCCTATCGCGCCCAAGCATCGAAAGAACCTCGACCCCCTTCGAGGTACACGCCATCGGAGACGCTTCGTGCTGGATGACCCCGGTGTATAACTTCCTAACAAAGGACGAGCTCCCTTCGGACCGGACAGGGGCAGCCGCGACCAAACAACGAGCGTGCTCCTACGTGGTGCTCGAGCATAAGCTGTACCGCAGGGGATTCTCCATTCCCCTCTTGAAGTGCATCGACGAATCCACAGTCCCCGAGGTATTATGGGAAATACACGAGGGGATCAACGCCCAACACATGGGCGGTAAATCCCTAGCAAGAAAGGCTCTATGAGCGGGGTACTATTGGCCGACAATGCAACAGGACGCCAAAGATCACGTTAAGAAGTGCGACAAGTTCCAGAAGCACGCCGACATGCACCTCGCTCCCCCTCACGAGCTGAGCATACTGTCATCCCCGTGGCCATTTTCCTGGTGGGGGATGGATATCCTCGGACCATTCATACAAGGGACGTATCAAAACAAGTTCCTTATTGTGGTCGTGGATTACTTCACGAAATGGATAGAGGCCGAGGCCCTTGCAAAGATCACCTCGCACAACATCCTCCGCTTCTACAAGCGAAACGTCCTCGCCCGATTTGGGATCCCGAAGGCGCTGATCACAGACAACGACACACAATTCACCGACCAAGGGTTCTGAAGCTTCATCGCCAAGCTCGGGACCAAATAACATTTTACCTCAGTCGAGCATCCCCAGACCAACGGGCAAGCCGAGGCCGCCAACAGGGTCATCCTGCAAGGACTCAAACGCCGGCTAGGCGAAGCAAAAAGGGGGTGGGTCGAGGAACTACACAGCGTCTTATGGGCCTACCGCACCACACCCCACTCAACGACGGGCGAAACCCCTTTTCGACTAACATACGACACCGAGGTCGTCATCCCCGTGGAAATCAGGGAACCCTCCAGGCGAACAGAGATGCCTCTCGATGAGGAAATGAACGATGAAGCCCTTAGGGACGAGCTCGATCTGGTCGAGGAAATTCGATCGGGGGAAGCCCTGCGCGAGGCCACTTTGAAACAACGAGTAGCCCTACGTCAGGACCACAAAGTCGTCAGACGCGAGTTCCAGATCGGTAGCCTAGTCTTGCGAAGGAACCAGAAAGATTCGCGCGAAGGGAAATTGGCCACAAACTGGGAGGGACCCTACCGCGTCCAAGGCGCTACGGGTACCGGAGCATATTACCTTGAGCAGCTAGACGGAGAACCACTACCACGACCCTGGAATGCTGCTAAGCTTAAACAATACTATAGCTAAAGCCCTCAACCACTGTGGACTTTTGTCGTCGAACATCCATCCTTAGCCAACAAAGGGGAAAGGTCTCAACCACGTAGGCGAGTCGAGGTACGGACCTGACCTACCAACCATCGAGTGACGTATCGTCGTTCACCCAACAAGCTGAACGACTATACCCGACAGGGACACCTCGATCAAGCTCCACTGTTGAAGTACCCGCAAGGCAGGACACCTAGCTTGCGATGGGCAGTTCACGCCGTGGGCATAGGACCCCGAACTGGGTCATGCGCCCGACACGCGGACCTCACTCCGTGCATTCAACGCATTTCGAAGTGTGTCGAACCATCAGAAGGGTCGAAAGGATATCTCCACTCGAGAATAAAACTTCATCAAATATCCATCACGAAAGTGCCAGTCGAACATTAGCCTAGAGACGAGCAGGTTAAAGCAAAATAAAAAAAACATGCACAAAACAGGTTAATAATGAACCGGCCAAGAAGGTCGACGATGTTCAAGGTTACAAGCCATGGCACAACGGCCAAAAGAAATCAAGAATTATAACGGGCACGCAGGCCCCAAAAACATAGAAATACACGGGCACGTAGGCCCAAACATCAACTTGATACTAAACATCCCCAAGACTACCGGCATCTACTCCAGGAGACTCGGGAGGGGGCACAACCTGACCATCAATAATCTGGGACAGGAACCCGACTCCCTCGGTGTTCATGCCCGGATTTAGGACGGAGAGCTGGCTGACCGCGACCTCAAACCCATCGGCCAGGGCACCGACACAGTCTAACTCGAGAAGGTGGATACGTGCAACCAAATCTGAATGGGTTTGTAAAGAGGCTATCTCCTCTGGCTCGTCGTCGACAGGAAATATAACAGCTTTTAGCTCCTCGATTTCCTTGGACAATCGTTCGTTGTTTCTCTCCAACCGTTCCTTGTCAAGTTGGAGGCAATCCCTCTCCTCGGCAGCCTTCACAGTCTTTTCCTTCTCCCCCGATAGCAGGTTGGCCTGCTCACGAAACATCTCCTTGGACCGCTCGAGGGTCGCCTTTAACTTACGAGATTTGGCAGCGAAAGCAGCCTTCTCTGATTCCAACTCCCTAACACGGTCTGAGGAGTCTGATCCTTCCCCGGCAAGGACCACAACCATCTCGGCCATCTTCACCACCCCGACCATGCTGGCGACAAGGTGCTTCCTCCGGCCTTCTTTGTCAAGCCGTTTAATAGTCTTGGCCTCGTTATCACTCACTGTCAGAGGAAACCTCTCGAAGAAATCCTTTTCTGCAAAACAGGGCGGTAGGCCGAAGGCCCGGGCAGCGACGGGCTCGTCACCAGCCTCCGACCTACTCTCAGTCCAATTCCTCTTCCTGGTAACCAGCTCAGTGGGTTACTCGGCATCGGGAGAGCCCGAGGACCCACTAGATGCATCTCCGCCCGAACTGGCTGGCGGGCCCATCCTTGTGGCTTGCGGTGCCCTCACCAGCCTCTTATTTATCTTCTTGTATTGGGTTAGCTTCAATAATCTCTCTCATCGTTCAGCCATGTGACCTGCAAAAAGGAGTGAAACCGGGTTAGCTACAAGCGAGCAAAAACAATAAACATGGAATAAAACAATAAGAGCAGAAGCGAGAAACCTAGCAGATCTACGGTCTGCCCGTAGGATTGGCACTCGACGAGCGCCTTGGTGTTGATGGGACGCGCCTCGAACGTCGGGTACCCGTCCTCATCAAGAATGCCACCCCCTTCCCTCGTGACCCACCGGGCGGGGAAGAAGCTATCAACAAACTTGCAAAGGACAACATATGCCTCCTCATCCTCGACACTCATGCTCCCCGCGGGAGTATAATAGTACCCGGTGCCATGATCGTAATGACCCGAGCACCAATGGATCGGAAACTTGGAAATGCGCCCGACTGCAGGACTACCCTCAACATCCACGAGGGGCTCCCCGTCCCCGTCGACCACCACAGTTTCCGATTCAAATAAAGAGTCTAGGGCAGTTTGGGTGACCGACTGCAGCACATACCATTTATCTTTGAAATCCCTTACCAAGTCCATATACATCCTGAACAACCTCTTCGACTGTTTCAGGGATACCCAGCTGTGCTTGCCTCCTCGAGACTGACGTTGCAGATGAAAGACCCTGAAGAAAAGGGGAATCGTCGCCCCAATTCTCAAGAAATGGCAGGTCAGCTCGAACGCCCGAAGGAAGGCGATCGCGTTGGGGTGAAGCTGCGAAGGGGCCAAGTTCAGATGGCTAAACACCCCGACTTGAAAGTCACTAAAGGGTAGCTTAAGACCGAGATCTTTGAACACGATCTCGTACATATGGAATGCGTACTCCGTAAACTCCGAGCAAATACGGGCGTCGATCGTCGGCTTCATTATTATAAAATTCTTTTGAAAACCTGGCTGAGTACTGCCATGCTCGACGACAGTATAAGCACGCCGACTACGACGACAGTATGCTGAAGCAATCCCCCGGGGCTCGGCGCCCACCCAGTCCAACGTAGGGTCGTCGATGGTGTCGACTAATGTAACATTCTCTTCTGTACTTGTTTCCTCGACGTCATTATGCCCCGAGGATTCCAGATTATCGGTCATTTACCTGCAAAGCACAGGAAACCGGTGAATTCGGCAGCAAATCCGCGTGCTCGCCATAGAGCCGGGAGGGAGTACACAACGATTCAGATTAAAAAGCCGAACACGGACACCCCGCCTCCGGTCATGCATCGGGGACAACACGAGCGTAGCATGAGCGCCCCGGGCGAATCATTAATCACCCGAGCAAGTTCTTGACTTCGCCCACCCGACACTAGGATACCGCGAGGAGACTACCCTACGCACTTCCTAAAAGGATGAACATCCCGGCCAGATCATGAATATGCCGATCAAACGCATGAATATCACGGGAAATATCATGAGCTATACGCCTAAAGCTATGAATATCACGGGAAATATCACGAATTATGTGCCTAAAATATGAATACCACGGGAAATATCATGAATTAGGTCCCTAAACTATGAATATCTCGGGCACAGTCATGAATCTACCGGACATTACTTCCAAATATGGATTTCTAGTATAAAAAATAGCAGCAAAACTACCTACAACGCAGAAAAACAGCAGGAAGGGACACTTACTTGGAAGAAAAGGGGTACGAAGGACGACGGTGAAAGTAATCAACGACGAATAGTGCAGCGGTCTCACAATGTTACGGGAAACGACAGCAGCGGAAACAGAGAAGGAGGGAGGAGCGTGAAGAGGAAAAACAAATTATGGGCCCAAGGGTCCTATTTATAGGGATGACGTGGAATGTGAAACGTTGCACCGGGGAGACACGAACTTCCCCTGTCCTCGACACCTACTCCTCTAGGAAATGATGACCCTATTTGCTAGGATGGCGTTACAATTCCCAAGGACTGCGCTACGTATCCGACGGACGCAGCCCGCGTATCCCCGCGAGAAATTCCTCGAGCATGCTTCGAAAGACAAAACTCTGGTCTGGGCATCAGGTCACCATGGTAAAAGCAAGCTGAGATCAAGTCATAACTCCTGCGCCAGGAGCAACGACTTGGGAGGCTCCTGTTCTAGACTGGGCCCACCTTGGCCCAAAGTGCAAATAAAGGCCTAGACTAAGCAGCTCCTCGGGAAATGCTCACAACCAGACCATCACTGAACATGCCCGACCACAGACTACATCTGCAACGCCCGTTGCCCTCGACGAGCAGCCTCCCGACCAGGGGACTTCGAGTTCGAGTCCAGCTCGAGCGCCCTCCCCGTAGAGCAGATTCTGTCCACTATAACCGTTATGGAATCCTCAAAGCTCCGGAAAGACCGCGTCTTCGTCCTTCCTCATTCTTCGCAGAGCACCACCCAGGAAGGGGACCACGTGCGGGTCCCCACTACACACGTAGAACCTGGAAGTTCCTTTATTGGGCCAGTTCTGGTCAGCCCAATGAGGGGACCTTGGCCCAACGTTGGGGGCTATAAATACCCTCTGTTCCAAGAGGGTCAGGTATTCATCTATCACACGCCTATATACTTTTTGCCTGCCATTCCGTCTCTCATTTTAGCATCGGAGTGTCTTGCAGGTACCCCCCATCTCACTCAAAACCAGTTCGAGCCAGCTGTGACGGTCCAAGTCTGATCCGGTAAGATCAGATGCCATCAACTACATCACAACTATTCATATTTATTATTTTAAAAATGATTAAAATAAAAATAAAATATGTTTATATCATAAATACATATCAATTAAATTCACAAAAAAAATTGGCTAAATAAATTCATAAAAATTTAAAAAATAGTTTATTAAAAACGAAAATAAATGATGTTCAAATAAATCAATTAAAAAAAACAATATTAAAAATAAAACTTTTTGTAATAAAAGCCAGAGAAATACGAGCCTGTTAAATTGGGGTTATTTTAGGCGCCTGAGTTGGAACGAAAGTGGGATTAGGGTTTTTTTTTTTTTTTTTTTTGTGTGTTACAAATTACAAATTACAAACAGAAAGAACAAGAGAGAGCGTTGAATTTGGGAATCAAAGATGAGTGGCGAAGACGATTCAATCGAGCAAGCTGTAACTTCGCGTCGGGAAAGACTCCTAGCTCTCAGAACCGCTCAAGAATTGTTACTTTCTTCTAATCAAGAGGAAGAACCTCAACCACCACCTACTGCTTCCGAAGATGAACAAGAGTATGTTTTTGCGTTTTTTTCTTCGGATTTTCAGTAATGTGATATATATAAATGGTTTACTTGTTTTTTTGAATTGAATTGAATTATTGTTGTTGTTGTAGAGAGGAAAAACTGAGCATGAAGTTTCGTAATTATGTTCCTCATGATAAAGATCTTCAGGAAGGGAAGCTTGCACCTGCGGTGCTTCCGAAGTTTGAAGATCCCGTTTCTGTTCCTGAGCCTGAACCTCAACCCACAGAGGTTTGTTAGGGTTTGGCTCTAAATGATAGTTACAGCTTCACAAGTGATTATGCTAGTAGATAAGCTAAAATAAGTCCATGGTTTGAATTGCCTTTAACGTTTTAACTTCTATTTATTAGGATCCGTTTCTGAATATTGCTCCCAAAAAGCCCAACTGGGACCTGCGCAGAGATGTCCAGAAGAAGCTTGATAAGCTTGAAAAGAGAACTCAGAAGGCTCTCTATCAACTCATGTGTAAGTCTATGTTATCACTTATCACTCTCTTTTTCATGCATTCAAGATAAACTTTCTCATTTTTTACTATTTATCTTTCATTCTTTGATACATTTGCAATAAATGGTCGTTGAGTTTCTCATTTTTTACTATTTATCTTTCAAATTTGATACATTACTAATGGGTATTTTTAATTGGTGGAAAGAAAGAAACTAGGAGGGGTAGCAATACGGTAGCTATTTTGCTAGATAGAGTAACTCAACCACCCGGGTTTTCGGTAGTTAAGAATTCAAGCATTGAATGTAATGAACGGATCAAAACAGTTGGAATTTGGATCAAGATTAGGTCTTGAATCTGATTTACTTGAGTCAAAACGAGATCTACCATTTCAGATTCTCTGATTTCAGCCAATGCTTGAAATATTGATTACTAAATGCCCGTGTTTCTCCTGTGTTCTAGTCTATTTCAAAATCTGTTGGAGAAATTTTAAATGTATATTATACTCTCCAATTGATTTCTGAATATTTATTTACTCTTTTGAGTCCTCGTCACTGTCATTCCATTTTTATCTTTTTATTTATTTATGATGGTCCATAAAACAGAGTTAGTACAAAATAATGTCATGGTTAATGATGACATTTTTTTTATTTATAAAATGCTGAGTGATCAAAACAGTAGTTTGAAGTTGAGAGTTTGAGACTAAATAAAATGCATTTTCCCTGTAACAAATTATATTTAATCAGTATTTCTGTAATTAGTGACTTTCAGATTCCGGGTAATTAATTAGTATTGTTGGCAATTTCAAATCTCACATGTTCTTTTATTTTCCCTGGCTATAGCCATATGTCTATGTAGATTCTTTTTTTCTATAAATTCTAGCTAGTAAGACAAGACAAATTTTCTTTCTACTAGTTTTTTTTCTTGTCAGTATCCAAATAGTTTGACTTAGAATTGGTTAATACTACACATTTGTTTGAATATCTCGCGTTCCATGAATATGGACTGTGGAGACGTAACAATGGATTGGTGATTTTTCAACAGTGGAACAGGAGAAGCAAAATCAGTTGGCCGAAGGAGATGATAATGATACAAACGGCGTCAAAGATTAGGTTGTGATGTTTCAGCAGCAAAGATGTATTGTTGCTGTATTTTGAGAATCCTTATCCCATTCAGGTTGCTAACATGAATTAGAGTCAGATACATGTTCTTGCAAATTCTCAGCGAACGAACATTGCATCATTCACTTCTCTTTTATTGGCCAAGCATGGATGTGTAAGAACTGTTTTAGAGGTCAAACATTTAGGCATTCCTGAAGCCGGTATTTAAATTTTATCATGTATAACATCATTCAAGTTTCAAGTATCGGATTTGTAAAGATTTAACTTGTTTGTTTTGGAAGTTTGGCAAAGTGCTTGAACTAGAAACATACTATTACTTGATTAACTAAGGGGTTAGCATCACTGCATATACGGGGAGTGAATCCAATGGTAAGCATTGGGACGAGCATAAATCTCGACATTTTAGTCAAACTTTTTATGTTTATTTAGTTGATAAAAATGATACCTAAAAATAAACAATTAGTATATACGATCTCTGTTTCTAATTATTAGAACTTGTTTTTTACCTGTCCCTTTTATTAATTGTTTTTTTACGCATATATTTTTAATTATATTATATATTTTTCTACAATCAGATTAAATATTCTTACACAAACATTAAATAATTCTCTTTTTTAACCATAAATTTATCAAATTAAACAAATAATCAACAAAATTAATGCTCCAACCAATTTTCTTATTTTATATGCAATTTTACTCTAGGTGATCTTATATTTAGAGATGGAGGTGATAAAACTTTGATTTTTTATATCAATTTATAGATCTTATAATTAGAGATGGAAGTTGATAAAACTGATTTTTTATATCAGTTTCGAGTTAAAAAAAGGATAGAGTAGGAAAATTGAAAGATTTTGGTTGGAAGAATTTAGAAGAGTTTGTTTTTGGTTATAACAACTTTTCTAATTTAATTTTAATTTTAATTTTTTTAAATTTGTATTAGAGAGGGAGGATTTTGGAGAGGATACATAAAATTTTCAAATATATTATAATATTTTAAAAATTGAAAATATAATAATAATTTACAAGTTAACTAAAAATGGTTTGATAAAAATAGTGAATTTTTTTTTACAATAACCATGTATTAAAATAATATTTTGCAAATAATCTGATTTCGGAAAAAATTATGCAAATAACCATGTTTCAGATGACTCTCCAAAGGAGGAGCCATTTGAATTGGCGCATGCACCCACACTTTTGCCCTAGGCGCCATCTCACTTGGCGCCTCCCTTGGCTTTTAGCCAAGTGAGATGGCGCATGCTCCTTAAAAGTGAGAGGAGGCGCCATCTCACTTGGCTCCTAGGGCAAAACTAGGGCAAAATGTTGTTTTATAAATAATTCGTCCGTTTGTTCGAAATTTCGCACACTTTCTCGCACTGTATTTTTATTTTTTACTCTGTTATTTGCGTCATGACGTCGCCCATGATTTTTAGCAGAGATGGTTACGTTATCTTCTCCGCCACGAAACCTGCGATGAAAATGAAATTTTGGCACATTCACTCCATGGAGCGTCTGAAGCGGGAGTTGATGCGATGGCTAGATGGAGATATTGCAGAGGGGGGAAAATTCGAAGGATCCAGCGAAAACGAACAACAACCTCACATGTGACAGGAAGATCTAATGTATGGTTGGAGGAAGTCAAAACAGACAGCGATGTAATGTTGATGATGCATGGGTCAGATGAAATTGTGTTAACAGTTGTAATTTCGTAGACGGAATATCGTTAATTTTTCTTGTACGCGTTTTATTAATTGTAGCAAAATCTATTAACGGAAAACCCTAATGTTTACAACACAATTAAGGAAAGATTTTATGTATTACAATTTTTATGTGGTAGAGGCAGACGCCCGATTCAGACAATTTTTGCGATTGTGTCCGACCTAACGACATAAACCACACTTTCTTTCCAACTTGTCAAGATTGTCCATTTCTGTTGTGATGCACTTACTTTTGGGATGACCCTTCTTGTTCCTTCGCATTTGGTCATTGTGCCACACTATTTCACTGTCGTATGCAGGCCAATAATCTGGTTTTGCTACCAAAGGAAAGTTGTTGTTGTAAACGTTGAGCAACGTTTCAGATTTGTAAATGTTTGACAGAAGTTGCAGCACGTCTTGATGGGTATGAGCACAAGCGGCAATGACATGAGAGCAAGGCATACAAAATGCTTGAAACCTGCCACAATCGCACCAACGAGAAGGTAGCATGACCCTATATTCTTGTCTTGGCAGGCCTTCGTTGTGGTCGATTGTCTCTTTCACTATGAAGTTGTGGCTGTGTCGGTCAAACCGTATAACCATATGAGTGTTGGCTTTAGCACTTTCAGCCTTAATGTATTTTATGCAGCTTTCACTCCATAGTTGTCCAAATTGCAACACCGCATTCCACATTTCACCTCTTTTGGCAAATAACGCAACCATCCTAAAATACGTAGATTTTACCAAAGCAGTGATCGGGAGGTTTCATATGCCTTTGAATACCCCATTCATTGATTCAATAAGATTCGTTGTCATATGCCCCCATCTTTGGCCATTTTCGTATGACCGAGTCCATTTTCCCACCGGAATATTGTCGATCCACCTACCGGCTTCCGGATTTGACAAATGGATCTCGTTGCGGTAATATTTGAATGTGGGTTGTGTCAATGCATATCCCGCATTCATAACCGCTTTCCTTAATGTTTTGTCCTTGATCTCCCTCATGAAATTCTGGACGATATTCCTAACGCAATAGACATGCGTATAAGGAGGGTCATGCCAACTGTTTGCAGGATTATTGTAGGCACTTTCAATGGAGGCATGTCTGTCCGAGATCAAACAGAGATCTGGTTGAGGAGCCACGTGTGTCCGCAGATTTTTCAGAAAAAAGCTCCAAGCACCACCTGTCTCCCCCTCGACAAGGGAAAAGGCAATGGGGAAAATGTTGTTGTTGCCATCTTGTGCAACTGCCATCAGTAGCGTGCCTTTGTACTTCCCATACAACCAATTCCCATCAATTTGTATAATTGGTTTGCATGATGCAAACTCTGTGATGCATGGTTGAAAAGCCCAAAACACTCGACTGAATATTCCGTTGCCGTTTAGTAGACTACCATCTTGGGCGTATGCTGGCACTATTTCCAGAACGTAAACACTACCCGGAGAATACGTCTTGAGTGCATTCAGGTAGCGGGGAAGTTCTTGGTATGACTCCTCCCAGTTTCCGTACACCCTTTCAATCGCCTTAGTCTTTGCTAACCACGCCTTACGGTAAGACGAAGTGTAGTTAAAAACCGTGGTGATGTGGGAGATGATTGTTTTCACCTTCAAAGATGGGTCGTTGCTGACCAGGGGTAGGATTTCTTGACAGATGAGACCGTAGTTCAGTTTTCGGTGGTCCTGTGATTGAGTGGAACTTACACAAGTGTGGGTAGTCATGGAACCTATGACCCAACAATCACCTCTTAATATGTATGATGCGGTCAGCTTGAACATACAATCAGGGTGGACACACTTGATCTTGTACCTTTTCGGGTTGACACGGTCCACCTTAAAATCAACCGAGTTGAGCATGTGGAATTTTTTAATGGCTCTGATGCATTCCTCTCTGTTACGAAACTTGTCCTTCTCTTTTAAATTTCCATCCGACTGCATATACAGATTGAAAAATAAGTCAGTAGAAGGTTCATCTTCGCCCATGTTGAAGTTTGTCATGTGCGGAGGTGGTGTGTAGATTTCGTTTGCAGGAATATTAGGTATGCCCTCATCGTCGGAATCATCATTCACCATTTCATCAAACTCTAACTCGTCATCTTCTTCTTCTTCATCAACTGCATCTACCTCAGCTTGTTCATTCTCCAAAGGATCAACCTCTTGTGTCACCTGAGGCTCTCGCAGCATAACGTACAACTCAATAGAGTCGTACCCAGAATACACATGGCTGGAAAACATATTCTGGAGATCCTCGTCATCTTGAACTTCAACCTTATAAAAAATTACTTGGTTGTTTCCAAAAAAACTGGATTCTGATAAAATATCTGGGTCACCGGGCCTTGTCCAAGTTTGGCCTCCAATCGTTTTTTGAAGTACGAGAAATTGGCTTTCCCGTTTAAGAGAAATCGGATGTTGTCTGTGTCTCTAAACAAAAACCCAGCGGTGGGACAATTGTATGTCTCACCGTTGAAATGTGCTTTGACGATAAATTGTGGTGCAGAGGCCATTGCGCAGGATTGTTTGAAGGTTTGAAGGTTGGAATGTTTGAATTTTATGAGTTATTCGAAGGTTGGAATGTTTGAAGTTTATTGATTGTATGAAGGTTTGAATGTTGTAAGGTTTGAAGGTTGGAATGTTTGAACTTTATGAGTTATTCGAAGGTTTGTATGTTTGATTGTTTGAAGGTTTGAAGGTTTGATTGTAAGAACGTTTGAAGGTTGGAAGATTTGACAGATTAAGTGAATCAATGTTATGATAAACGTAAGACTAAAAATTTCAATTAAGTAAGGATGTAACCCCCAAGGCTGCCAATAGTATTACATGCATGGCATCCCAAAGGCTGTCACGTAGCCTGAGCCTAGCCTGCAATAAAGGACACCTCTTATTCGCCAATTGGGATGGCAACACCATTCATTTTTGTACTCTTTCGCCAAGTCCAATGGCGCCTCCCTTACTGTCCAATTGTGATACATGCATGCAGATATGTAACCCCCTAGGCTGCCACCTAGCCCGCGCCTACTCTGCACCTATACTGTATGTTGTAAGTCTCCTCCCATCACCTCCAATAGGGTTACATGCATTCAGGCATGACATCCCAAAGGCTGTCACGTAGCCCGAGCCTAGCCTACAACCAAGGACACCTCTTATTCGCCAATTGGGGTGGCGACACCTTTCATTTTTGTACTCTTTTGCCAAGTCCAATGGCGCCTCCCTTACTGTCCAATCCTGATACATGCATGCAGATATGTAACCCCCTAGGCTTCCACCTAGCCTGCGCCTACTCTGCACCTATACTGTATATTGTAAGTCTCCTCCCATCACCTCCAATAGGGTTACATGCATTCAGGCATGGCATCCCAAAGGCTGTCACGTAGCCTGAGCCTAGCCTGCAAACAATGACACCTCTTATTCGCCAATTGGGGTGGCGACACCATTCATTTTTGTACTCTTTCGCCAAGTCCAATGGCGCCTCCCTTACTGTCCAATCGTGATACATCCTTAGGCTGCCACCTAGCCTGCAAGAGTGACACCTTTCATTTTTGTACATGCATGCATATATGTAACCCCCTAGGCTGCCACCTAGCCTGCAAGAGTGACACTTCGCATGCATGCAAGCACACCCAACCACTATATGAAATTTTTTTGCCTATAAATACATACCATATCATACATCTCTCACACCCACACAAGTCTCACTCTGTGCTACGAAATCTTTCATAATCTCTTACACTTTCTAAGTCTTTCATACTCTTTATCTCTTCCTAAGTCTTTCATAATCTCAAGCATTTTAAACAATGGCTCTTCTAAAAATGGGCGATTCTCACAGAGGCACAAGGGAAAACATTGCCGCATTTGTAAGTTTCTATTTTGGTTATACATTTTTCATACTTCAGATAATGCTTTGTTCGTCTTACTTAATCTTACACCTTTTACATTATGAACTCACGACACAAAAAGATTCAGAATCCGTTCTCACAACTACCTGGCTCCCGACCCATTTATCGTACCATATCTGGAATACGCAGGTTTTGGACATGTCATAAAGATCTCCAACTGCACCATTGACTCGAAGTTCATTCTTGCAATGTTGGAAAGGTGGAGACCAAAGACCCATACATTTCACCTACCAATAGGTGAATGTACCATCACGCTAGAGGATGTGTACATGCTACTAGGTCTCCCTGTCGACGGTAAGGCCGTGAACGGGTCGGTTCAACAACCCAACTCTCAGTGTGAAGAACTATTGGGCAGGGATATGGTTGAAGGTGGTGGTGCGAGAGGTCAGGGAATACTACTCACTGAGCTGAAAAGTCATTATGCAAGTTTGGAATTAAACGAAAATTCCTCCGAGCAAGACAGGGTAGTAAAAGCCAGAAGTTATCTTATGATACTATTTGGTACCTTTTTATTTCCCGAAAGTACGGGAAATAGTGTAAATTTTATGTATTTACATTTACTAAGAAATTTTGAAAAAACAAGAAAATATAGTTGGGGTTCTGCAGTTTTAGCCCACCTATACAGTTCCTTGTGCAAAAATGCAGTCAAGGAAAAATGTACATTTTATGGGTGCGCTTTTTTACTACAAGCCTGGGGTTGGTGGAGGATGGAGTCCTTAAACCCCGTCAACAACAACACTTTTCGTTTCCCGTACGCAACAAAGTAAGTCATCAAGTTATATCATTTATTACTATTCATCTCTTCACCAAATATATGCTAAGAATAAAATGTTTTTCATTTCCTTTAGGTACTGCGTGAGGGGTATGGATTACGGAAAGAATCCAAGATTCAATGTCGCACTATACCGCAATCTGTTGGATCACTTAGGCCCGGATGATGTACGTCGTAGCTTTAAACTTTTCTTCATTTAAATTATTTATACATTACTTTTGCGTTAACCTGATTTAAATTTTATCGCAGTTCGTCTAGAGACCATATTTGGGTTTGGGCCATGATCCAAACTCGGAGGATGCAACAACTTGGACCGCGAAGACTGCAATCATTCGGTTCAACATTGTGGAGATGCACCACAACGACCGTGTGAAGATGCAGTTCGGAATGCATCAAGAGATACCAAGTGATCCAACTTGTTTGTCCCCATGGCATCTTAAAAGGGTCGATGCCCAGTGGGGTCTTACCAACTGGAAAGACTTCGCTCCGGAATGGTGTAAGATGTGGCACAGGCGTCACCGCTATGTCTTGCAATTCCCGGTTTTCCTTAATCAAGGTAATATGCTACACACTAATCAATATTTATCTTGGTACAGGTCGGTTAGTAACCCTGAAATGCACGTGTCTCATCCAAGGTACTTGGTTGACCCACGCACACAATGGGCACAACCCTCGTTTCCCCAACAACAAACCCAAAACCCATCAACCTCCCACCAACCCCCAAGAAGAAACAGACCCACAAACACCCAACCACAGTCCCCACCACAACACAATTACACTCAAATGCCACACAACCAACCACAATCACCACCTCACTACCAATACCCCGATATGCCTCACACCCAACCATAATACCAATCACAATACCAGCACACCCGCATACCCCACACATAATTTCAGTCTTCCGTATATCCCAATATGGGCCCCTCAACATCCAGCCTTAGCCCTGATATGGGAATGTCGGAAGATTACGAACAAACTGACCCAGCCTACCATCAACCACAATATCACCAAACCACCCAACATCCTCAATACCAAACACCCCAAGATCCATTTCCTTTCTACCCACCGTACTGTTTACAGTGATTTCTGGTAAACAACCGCTAGTCCTCCAAACTATCGAATAAACTTATTGACTGTTATTCAATTTCTCTAGTAACTCGCAGGATCGACTAGATTGATCCTAGGACGTGTTGATCATTATGGTAACTCTCATGATCGAAATGGTATTCATGGTTGGTATTTAGAATGTTGTGTAGGTATTTAACTTATTTCGATTTCTCTATTAAGGATCTAAAGGTGTAAATAAATGTGCGCGAAACTAAATTGCATGAATAAAGGTCAATTGTAAAGACATGTAAAAACTGCATAAAAGACAAGTAAGTGACTTCGAAACGTAAAAAAAAAACACAGTTAATGTAAAAGATTCGAAATGTGAAGAAAGCGTTTAATGCAAGAAAACTGTAAAATGGCTTTAAATGAAAAACGTGTTCGAAGGATAAAAACTTGAAGATAAAGGCAAGAAATGTATAACAGTTTCTGAAATGTAAAGTATTTGAAATAGAAAGAAAGCATTTAAATATAAGGCATCAGTGAAAAGATTTCGAATAAAAAGACTTTAGATGTAAAAAATTGTAAATGGTATTGATATAAAGACAAAGGAAAGTACTGGAAATGATAAAGGGTTTTCATTAAATCATAAACATGTGGTGTTATCATACGTACATTGCTCTTGCATTCGTTTCCCTAGCCATGTGGTAATTTGAATGTTTACTGAGTATTTTGTACAATAGATATGACACACGAAATCCTAATGCTAAGACTTCTATTTATACTACTTCGACCATAACGGTCTTGCTATAAGATTCTGCCATGTTCAGAACATGCAGAGCAATGCCTCTCTCTTGCTTCCACGTGTCTTCGAATGCTCCAGCGCATATATTTCAAATTTCGAACATCCCGCTTGCATTTGAATTTCAAATGTTTTGGCACTTCTTCGCTTCGAACGCACTTCTTAGACACAGCCTTGTTGTCCTTTCGAGACTTCTTTGGATATATTCTCATAACTTGTCACTCGAAGCTCCAAGCTTCGATATGCCCATTCGAAACACTGCTTCTGCTATTTCGAAATATGACGTTCTGTTTCAATTCAATCGAAACGTCCAATTTACTTTGCTTCTAATAATATCATCAAAATCTTCAGCCAACAAAATGCCCCTTTAAAATATGTATTTCGATTCCTTTGAGAAATACTTATTTTAAACATATACACAAGATTTTGATGCGACCTTCGAATCATCGTAACATTTATTGCATATGACTCCAGTCACGTCAATCATAACACTTTTAGATTCCTTAACCGCCTTGAACCATTTCACAGTATGGTGCAGTTACAAAATAATGATTATCTTTAATCACGCCTATTACCAATGTTAACTTTACGCCACCTCTTCATCAAACCAACCCATGATCACCATGTATCACAACCTTACTCAGTGGATGCTTAAACTTCCACATTATAAAAACCATCAACTTAGTCTTTTCTTTTTCTTCCCACATTCTGAATCTTTTCTCCTTCTTTTCTCACCGAAACCCTAAGCTTTCAACATTATTCCAACAATGTCTTCTTCTACTTCATCCCAACTAAAAAAGGTTTCCAAAAAGAAAGGAAAGACCGCAGGAACTACAATCGAAAGCAAGGTTGTTACTCACCAAGGTCAATCTGTTCTTGTTCCCCAGATGATCTCAAAAGAGAAAGAAATGCTTTATGCATCCCGGGTACTTATTCCTACCACCGCTGCTGGCAAGAGGTTAGCTTTAATGGGCCCTCTTACAGTTTTTGAAATTTTAAAAGACACCAGAAAAATTTTCCCAGTTTGCTATAATTTCAAACCCCTGTTTAATAAAATGGACGCCCCTAAGGCAATAGAATCTTCAGGCTCAAACACCGTGGAAAATCCAATTGTTCCTCCTAAGGACCCTTTTGTATTAGACTATGTAAAGAGTAACTTCAAACCGTTCCGATCTTGCCCCACCTCCGACACTACTTATCATAACTGGTTCAATAAGGTAGAAGCTAAGAAATCCCAACAATGGGAAGAATTAGGTATCTACAACTTGATTAAGCTGTCGAAGCCAGGTTTTACTTACAGCCACCCATTGTTATTCGCGTCCCTATATTTCTGGGACAGTACTTATAATACTTTCCATCTCCCTGGTGGAATGATTACCCCTACCTTCTTTGACATAGCGGCCATCACTGGGCTATCACCAGTAGGAGAAACATATATCCCTGACAACGAAGAACGTTCGAGTATAATCGACTTCAAAGTCAAACTAGCAAGCTTTTCAAAGTTTATCAGCCACTACCATGCTGAAGGAGACAGTGTGTCTGATGTAGAACACATTGCTTTCCTTACCTTATGGCTGTCAAGATATGTCTTTTGCAGTAGATCCCTACAGGTAGCCAGTAGGTTTATTCCTCTAGCTAGAGATTTGCATGAGAATCGAAGAGTGTGCTTGAGCGAATTGCTACTAGTTGATCTTTATGAAAGCCTAAGGTCAGCTGTTTCGAGTCTAAAATCTCACACCTCCAAGAATATCCTGCTAGCTGGCCCTTTCTGGTTGCTTCAGTTGTGGCTAAATGCCATGTTCGAACCTTCATTATCAACTGCCAACATCATTGCTGAACAAGACCCTGAAATAACGGATAGAATAATCGAAGGCACTAGGCTGCGAAGACTAACCCCAAATGATGATAAGGATGACTTCAAAGTCCTATTCTCAAAATATATCATGATATTCTCCAAGAGGCACAAGTTCGAAGAGACCATGGTGCCTTTTGCTTCAAGGGCTCATGGACCTTCATGGTTCACCATGGCTCTCTCAGAAGCTGTCAAGAGCAAAGAGATTCAAGATGTATGGAGAGCCTTTTTGCTACCCAGACTAATCTCTTCAAGAATAACTCCTGCCAAGAATCAGATTTTCCTTTTCGCTTATCAGCCCAATTTTGTTTCGAGACAGGTTGGCTTGTGCCAACTAATTCCTAAACCCTTATTTCAAACTGAAAGTGCCATTACCTCTGGGCGAACCTTCAAGGCACGGGAAGCCAAACTACAGCAAGAACAATACCAAGGCTTTGCCCAGTTTGAGCTAATAACTTTCGAACCTACCCACCTTACAGCAAAGGGGTTTCTGGAATGGTGGACAAAGTTTTATCAGACTTATATGTTCGATACTCTTACTATTCAGCAGAAACTAACTGATGCCTTCGATGTGCAGGTACCATCCAAGAAAGGTATGTTCACTCATGCCAAAGAGATTAAAGCTTTTCAAAATTATTTCGAAACTACTTATGATCCCACACACTTGGAATCCACTGTGCATCAAGCGGCTGAGACCTTGAAGGAAAAATTCAAACAAAAAGTTTCTAAGTTAAAACTTCCTTCAGGGTTGTCACCTGAGGATAGGTATAGGTTGGCATTCGAAATGCATCCACCTAAATTTCCTAGATTACCTACCTCAGAACTGGCTCTGGCTTGGTTTCCTCCATACCCTTGGTGGTTCACTTGCAAAGAAATGTTCAAACATCTTCAAAAGAAACCAAAGCCATCTGAGACTGTGACATGGGCTCGACACTGGCTCCACGATTTCCCAGGACATCTTCGCTATGACCTTTCTGCCATGTCGATTAAATCTGATCAAGGCACAGGTGCGAATGCTTGGGAAAATCCCAAACGTTTTTCATTTTCCATATCTTTAACTTTTGCCTTAATTGTTTCGATTTTCAGCCATCAGGATAAAGACTGCTGCTTCAAAATCGAAAGAAGGGAGCGCCTCTCAAGCTTCTATCGAAACCACTGACAATGTAACTCCATCCGAAACAACAACCATTGCTGCAACAACAACAACAACAATACCAACAATAACCAGTGTTCCAACTCCACAGGTAATCACTTAGCCTTGATGTTTCGAATTCACTAATGTTTCATGATTTGCATCTAACTCTTTGTTCAAATCTTTTCAGACCAACAAACTTCCTCCTACCACTCTAAAGAAGCGAAAATCAAACACCACTGGGGAAGACCCCAAGGCTGGAGGAAACTTACCAGCTGCTTCGAAGAAGAAGCAGAAGAAGGATATTTCAAAGAGTACCGTACCAACTAGTGTCTCTGGACTCGATTCCAGGGATGCTGCTCCCTCACCTAAATCCAAAATTCCATCTTTGACCTCCAACGTAATGTTGGAACGCATAGCTAGCAACCTCTCTTCCGAGAGTCCACAGGTAAATTGAAATTTAAACCTTTGACAAAATAATTATTCATTACCTTGGTGCATGCTTTTAATATTCTTTTGCTCCTTGCAGGATATCTTAAATCCAGCTTTCACCACTTCGACCTAACCATCAAAAGCTGCTGCTCTGATCAACTCCTCTCCTCAAGGAGACTCCAGCAACCTTGTACAAAACAAAGGTTCCTCCAATATGGCGGTCCTGGCTGGGGCTTCTGAGCAGCAAGATGATCAAAGTACTTCTCCTCCTCTAAAAGAAACAAATGAAGCAACGCTTCATGAATCTGCAGAGGCTTCACAAAGAACTTCTCTCCAAAAGTCCTCTCTCGAAACCCTTCAAGAGGACCCAAAGGACGCTCACGCTGAAGGAGAGAAAGCTGATTCTGGTCAAAGAAACGAAGAATCTGCAGAAGAAGAGTTTGAGGAGGAGGATGCCAACGATGGTTCGACTGCTGGGACAGAGTCCAATGCAAATAGAAGCGAAAAAGAAGACATTGAAGTGGTGGACTTGGATGACGATGAAGAAGATAATGAGCACGAAACGAATAAAGGGGATGGTGACACAACCAACAAACCCATGGAAGTCAAAATGGACGTGACTCCCCTGCATGTGGAACTCCCTCAACCGTCTTTATCTCGAATGACTGACGAGGAGCTTGCACTCCTGAGACGAAATGACCCTATTGGGTACATGAAGGCGAAGCTGGCTCAAAGGGACATTCCACTTGCTAGGGCTGGCACAAGTTCGACTAGCCATCCTCTGCCCATAGATGAAAGAATTGTACTTCTTAACAGGATCAGGAGAACAATTCTCAATGTGGATATATTCGAAGTGCTCAAACAGGATAGCACTGCTTGCTACACTATGAAGGAGTTGCTTACAAAAGTCAACCTTGCTACCTGCTCCTTGCCAGTTAGTACTATCTTGTTCGATCTTCAATCTTTGCTGGACAACGTGACTGGGTACCTTCTCCAAGATGAATCTGCTGCCAGAAAGGTTCAAGAAAAACGCACTGCAATGGATGCTGCTTATGAACAAGCTTCGAAACTCTCTCAAGAAGCTGAGGATCAAGCTATGCATCTAAAGCAAGCAAAAACTGATTATGAGGCTCGAGCTGAGTCCATCCTTCTCTGGGAAAGGCAAATTCAGGAACTTCAACAGAAGGTTAAAGAGGCTAAAGAACAACAAACAACCTTCGAAACCAATACTGCTGGTAACCAATTCGAAGAGCTTCTCAACCAGGGGCTTGCAGAAATGGAAACTGCAGAACAACTCAAGGGAGAAGTGACAACCTTGGAGGGAGCCAGGCGTTTTGCTCAACAGAGACTTAAATCTTTTCGAAGTACTTTCAACAGATTGAAGAATAATTCTTATTTCTAAATTTCAGTGTTCATTTGATTACAATTTGGTTTTTTATATGTAATATTCGAACAACGCCATTTTGGCATCCCATATTGCCATTTTGGCATTTATAATATTTTGGTTACGTTGTTACTATTCGAATCTCCTGCAGGCGTGGCTTATATTTCTTTAAATATTTCCCATTAACCTTTAGGATACGTTTATCATCCGTCAGTTCTTCGATCTCATATGCATTGTTTGAGAATACCTTTAGTATTCGAAAAGGCCCTTCCCAATGAGGTGACCATTTACCTAATGTTTTATTTTTCTTGTCCATGGGCGATATGAATTTCCAGACTAAGTCATTAATAATGAATGTTTTTCTCTTCACCCTTTTGTTATATGTCCTGGCCACTCTTTCTTTTTGTCTCATCAAGATTTCCAATGCATGTAATCTGACTTCGTCCAACTCAACTAATTCATTCATCATCATCTCCCAATATAATGCAGCTGGAAGTTCGTTTTGTCTTTGGATTCGAACTGATTGTAGATGAATTTCTACTGGCAGCACTGCATCATGACCAAATGTGAGTTGGAAAGACGTAGTGTTAGTAGCTTCCTTAGGAGATGTTCTACATGCCCATGGTATTTGATCCAAAGTTTTGTGCCAGTTCCTTGGCCTTTTACCAATATGTTTCTTGATTAATCCTATTATCACTTTATTGGCTGCTTCGACTTGACCATTTGCTTGAGCATAATATGGCGTTGATGTTAGTAATCTAAACCCCATCTCTTGGGCAAATCTCTGCATCTTTCTACCAGTAAACACAGAGCCTTGGTCTGTGGTTATGCTCTATGGCAATCCGAACCTATAGATAATGTGCTTCTGTATAAACTCAATAATAGCCTCTTGATCAGCAACTATTAATGGTATAGCTTCGATCCACTTGGTAAAATAATCTATTCCTACCAAGATATATTTCTGTCCTTTAGACGAAGCATGATTTATTTCTCCTATCAAATCCAATGCCCATCCTCTAAATGGCCATGGTTTGATGATTGAATGCAACTCACTTGCAGGGGCATGTTGAATCCCTGCATGTTTCTGACATTCCTCACATCCTTTAGCAAAGTCTATACAATCTTTGAGCATGCTAGGCCAATACATGACATATCGAAATAACAACCATTTCATTTTATGACCTGCTTGATGTGCCCCACATGCCCCATTGTGGACTTCTGACAATGCTAAGTATGCCTCACTTTCTCCTAGGCACTTCAATAATACGCCCTCTTGGGTCTTTTTGAACAATTCGTTCCCCATGAGGAGATATGATAATGCTCTGTATTTTGTCTTCCTATCAACATTCAGAGTTGGGTTTGTTAAATAACTAACCAATGGACTTCGCCAATCTGCATCTGATAAAGTGTTTATGGCTAATATTTCAAATCTCTGTTTCTCAGCATATCCCAATTTCATACTTTCTAGATCTGATGGTGTGAATCTAGTAGCCATAACTCTACCCCTTAATTCAACTAAATCCTCAAAGTTCATGACAGAAACTTTATAACCCGAAGCCAACTGTGCTAAGTCATTTGCTTCTTGGTTCTCTATTCTTGGTATGTGTTGAATATCCATGTATTCAAATTTCCTAAGTAGCCTGTTGACTATGACGAAGTATATCATCAAGTTTTCCTTTATGCATTTATACTCCTTTGTTATTTGTTTGACCACTAATTCTGAGTCTCCTTTAATTTCGACTCTAGTTGCCCCCAATTCCAACAAAGCTTCAAGTCCAACAATGAGCGCTTCATACTCAGCTTCGTTGTTCGAGCAACGAGGGCCATCTAATTTATACTTGAATTTTGTTGGAATTCCTTCAGGAGAAATTAGAAGGACTCCAACACCACTTCCATTCCTGTGGGTTGAACCATCAAAGTACAATTTCCATGGTTGTATTTCGACGTAACTCATGACAGTCTGCTCAACCAATGAATGGTCCACAATGAAATCAGAAATCACTTGGCCTTTCACAGCTTTTAAAGGCATGAAAGTCAAAGAATATTCTGTTAAGGCTAAAGCCCATTTACCAACTCTGCTATGCATTATTGGTTTTGAAAGCATGTGTTTAATGACATCGAAATGAGATGAAACATAAACATCAACAGGCTTTATATAATACTTGAGTTTCATACAAGAGAAATACAAACAGAGACATAGCTTTTCTAAATTGCTATATCTGGTCTCTGCATCATTCAATACTCTACTTAAATAGTATATGGCTCTTTCGATACCATTGCTATCTTCTTGTGCTAACATACTACCTATACTAACTTCAGAGGAAGATATGTACAATCTCATGGGCTTCCCCCATGAAGGTGGAGACAAGATAGGAGGCTGAGAGAGGTATCTTTTTATCCTGTCAAATGCCTCCTGATGGGTTTCGTTCCATTCGAAGGCTTGGCCTTGCTTTAGATGAAGCAACGGAGAGAAAGCTTGGGTTCTTCCACTCAGATTCGAAATGAACCTTCTGAGGAAGTTAATCTTCCCTAGCAGAGATTGCAGCTCCCTTTTTGACGTAGGTGCTTTCGTCTCCATTATGGCTTTGGTTTTGTTCTGGTTGATCTCAATCCCTTTCTTGTGAACTACAAAACCAAGGAAATCTCCAGCCTGCACAAAAAATGCACATTTAAGGGGGTTCATCTTTAAGCCATGTTTTCTCATTCGTTCGAATGATTGGCTCAGATGATGCAAATGTGTTTCTGCAGATATAGATTTGATGACCATATCATCAATATACACCTGCATAAAGGTTTCAATGAAATCATGAAAAATCGAATTCATTTCCCTTTGATAAGTTGCCCCAGCATTCTTTAAACCAAAAGGCATCACCACCCATTTGTAGGTGCCTAAGGCTCTTGGGCAACAAAATGTTATCTTGGCAACATCTTCTTCAGCAATAAAAATCTGATTATACCCAGAGTATCCATCTAACATACTCAAGTATTCGAACCCTGCAGCAGAGTCTACTAGCATTTCTGCCACAGGCATGGAGTAATCATCCTTAGGGGTTGCAGTGTTTAAATCCCTAAAATCTATGCAAATTCTTAAAGAACCATTTTTCTTAATAACAGGTACTATATTTGCTAACCATTCGACGTACCTTGTGGTTCTGATGAATTTGCAACGCAGCAACCTTTCGATCTCAGCTTTAATCTTTGTGAGAACCGCTGGTGCGAATCTTCTGGGAGTTTGTTTGATGGGCTTCTTGCCATCTTTGATTGGCAGTCTGTGTTCGACTAACTCCCTCTTTAAACCAGGCATTTCGTCATAATCCCATGCGAAGCAATCTTTATTTTTTTTGAGGACCTCGATCACTTCCTACTTGAGGCCTGGGCTAAGTTTTGCACTTATGTAGGTTATTCTTTTCGTGTTTTCATCCCCTAAGTTGACTTCTTCGAGTGGATCCTGCGCCAACATTTTGGCACCTGAGTCTATGGGGTCCTTTTCGAAGCCTAAGGGTTCTTTATCGTATATGGCGTCCAACCTTTGATCCATCTCAAGTTCTTTAAAGGGTGAGCATTTCGAGCCATCCCCACTTATTTCGTTCATCTTTACAGCTAATTTATTTATTTCAGCCTCTAAGGCCGCCTTTGATTCGTTCTCAGCCATATAGGCCGAAATCCTTTCAAAAAAGGTGGACTCAGACATGGATAAGGTTGTCGAAGTCCCAGCCTGCTGGCCGTCTTTGTATAGTACTTTCGACTCCCTCTTCTTCACTGATTATTCTTCTATCCCAGTATAGGCCATCATGGCGAAGGGTCATGTAATAGTGGGCGTTTCTGGTTTCGTTGATCTCATCATTTGGAACACACGGAGCAATCTTTGCCAGATGTTTGTCATAATTCCTCTTGTCAACTAAATTGACTGTTGACATGAAGTAACTCTGGTCTGCTTCAATGTTTTCCACGATCCCATCTTCTCTCCATAGAACTAATCGCTGATGCATTGACGAAGGAACTACCCCTACGCCATGGATCCACTCCCTTCCCAGCAATAAGTTGTAGTTGGCCTTGGCTTCGATCACCATAAACATGGTGGGCCTACAGCTTGAGCCTATTGTCAAGTCCAACTGAACCACTCCCAGTGTTTTGCCCACTTTCCCTTCATAATTGGATAGAACCATATTGTGGGGCTTGATGTCTCCTTCGCGTATCTCTAATCTTTTCAGCATGAAGTGGGGTATCAAATTGACTGCAACACCCCCATCCACTAGAACCTTATTCACGCCATGGGCACTAACTTTTGCCCGAATAAATAGTGGCTTAAGATGGTTCTTCATAGCTGGTTCTGGACGTTCGAAGAACGCATTTTGCTCCTTGACAGCCCCATTGTCCATCACATAGTAGCACACAGGCCTATGCTTCATCAAGTCTATGGTATCTTCTTCCTCGTATTCATCAATTTCAGTTTCCTGTCCAAATTCACAGGGAAGCACAGATACCACGTTGCAGTTTAGGTTGAACGAAGACTCCCCCTCTGATTCGAAGTTATCCGTTATCATATCTTCGTCTTCTTCTCGGCCTGGAGTGTATTCCTTTGGTTCATCCAGTTGTACTTCAGAGAAAATCCTCTTATTAACTGGGGGTTTGTCTTCAGTTTGATTTTTTGGTGTGGGTTTGTTGGTGCTAGATTCACCTTGGTTCTTTGTTGAGGTTGCCCCTTTATTTGCCACAGCTTCCCTCTCAGCCTTTTGAATCCTCTGTTGCCTTCGCCACTGGGATCTCGACATGGGGTTCCTTCCTTTGTAGTTCTCTAATCTTACCTCTTCCCTTTTTTCTATGTTGAATTGCCTCCTGTATGTCATAGCATGGCGTGCATTTCGTTCGGTGTTTCTCCATCTGTCTTTGCCTTTGTCATTTCTGACTTGCAGCCATCTGTCGGTTGGCACTCCAGCAGGGAGTTTGAACGTCACTCTTCGAGCAGCCTTGGGATGAGGACTATCAGGCCTTCGTTGTCTGTGTCTGCTATCGAATCGTGGGCCCATATGAACATTTTCTTGATGGTTCCAGCAAGGGGCGAAGGGAATTGTTTCAAAGGCTCTGGCCATGCTTTGGTCATACACAGCAGAACACCTTGGGCATATCAAACACTTGGTTGCCCCTTTGTAGCAGCGAAACACAAATTCCAGCAAACTTTCTCCAGCCTTAGGATAACACCTGAATAGCTGGTTATCCTGGCGCCAATTGTTGCCAGTTCGAGCCCTCTGTACCCTCTCGAAGTTCGCATCGATTCTCTGATTGCAGAGGATGCTGCACCTAGGGCACATTATCATGCCTGTATCTCCCTTGTGGCATGTCATGAGGTAATCCTTGAGACTAGCATCTCCAGCATGATTATCCTCCATTTTATACTTCTCTTTTTCTAAGTATCTTTCTACCTCCTCCATCTCAGAGCGAGGCCTCTCCATATCCACCATGTTTACCTCAACATCCTCCCCCTTAGCTTCATCCTCTCCCCATCCTGTGGGTTTTATATCTTCAATGTGGACTTTTGAACTCTCTGGGGCAGAATATTTGACCAAATAGTCAAATTTTCCACTGGGTTCCCCTAAAGTGTCCCATATTTCTTTCTGAGGGGAAGTTGGCTTCGTGATTTGGACTTTCTCCAATTCCAGCCTCAGGCCTTCAGTGACCTGTGTCAATTCTTGGTTTTGATTTTCCTGGCCTTCAGTAGCCTGGATTTCCTTTGCAACAGCCAAAGGTGCTGCTTCAATCGAAGTCTCTGGTAGCTTCTGGACGCCTTCAGTGACCTCCTTATCGACTTCGACTATCACCCAGCTTTCATTTTCAGTACCTTTCTCTCCTATTGGGGCATCAATTTGGTCAGCTTCCACCATGTTAATCTCTCCAATGCATGCAGGCTCTGAGTAATTGGTGTCTGCCACGTCCAAAGGATCTTCGTCCACTTTCATTTTTGCTTTATCAGCAAACTTCAGTCTGCCATCTTTGATTGCATTCTGAATTAGGTCCCTGAAAAGAAAACACTGTGAGGTTTTGTGGCCTAGGAAACTATGATATTTGCAAAATCCTCTCTTCTTTCTTTGATCTAAAGGAGGTATTTTGACATTTGATGGCACAATGAGTTGGCCATCTTTGACAAGTAAATCAAAAATCTCTTTGCATTTAGTGACATCGAAGGTATAAACCTTCTTTGGGAATTTGTCACTTTTCTCATTTTCAACAATCTCTTTCCCTTTTGTGGGAACTAATAATTTGCAGGAGTAAGGTGGTGCCTGTTTTAATTCAGCGAGGTCGATTTCGACCTCTTCGAATTCGAATTCAGGGTAATCTTCTGCTTCCTCAGTTCCAACATAGGAGATCCTTTCTTTCTTGTTATTTTTAAAGACTCTGGCCTTTTCGGCCTTTAGCCTTTCGACCTGTCGAACCCTGTCGGCTAACTGAGCCATGTCCCTCAAATATTGAGTGTCTAGTTTCTTTCGAATAGAGTAATCCAAGCCACCAGCGGCCATTTCGACTAACTCATGTTCAGGCACCACTATGTAACATCTGGATTTCAAAAGCCTGAATCTATTCAGATAATCATCTATGGGTTCAGTGAACTTTCTCTTGACACTGGCTAATTCCTTCAAGCTTATTTTTGACTGTCCCATGTAAAACTGCTCATGGAATAATCTCTCCAAAAGAGCCCAAGTATCAATGGACCCAGGAGGCAAAGTGGTGAACCATGTGAAGGCGTTTTTAGTCAGGGAACTTGGGAAATATTTGATCCTGAGGTCTTCATTATTGGCTATATCTCCCGCTTCGGTTAGATATCTGGCTATATGTTCGACTGTTGATACATTAGTATCCCCAGCGAACTTTGTAAATTTAGGGACTTTATACCCCTTGGTAAATCAGTATGCATTATGCAATCTAATATAGGAGAAGCATAATTTGGCCTTCTAATTCCTGTGTTGAGGCCATTCTGGGCCATGACTCTCTCTATCATGGTGGTTAAATTGTTTTCTGCCAAGATGTTATCGTTTCGAATTCTATGAACGACTGCATCAGCATCTTGATTTCGACCCACCATGACAACCCCCTAGGTTGTTCTTCTCGAAACTCTAGGACTTCCAGCCTTTCGACCCTTGCCCCTGGTTCCATAATTTCTCTTTGTGGGCCTGGGATCATTGGGGCTTCTAGCCTTTGTGCCCTTGCCCCCAAGTTAACTTCTTCTCTAGGTGGTCTATAGGTTGGGTCGTTAGCAACTTGTTCCATAACAGGCATGTTTGCTCGAACTCCCGCCTGATTCTGCCTACGCCTCTCTGGGGGAGCAAAGAAATCTGCTATTCGACTCATGTTATCTGCGTTTTCTCTGTTTGTCACAGTAACATTTTGTACTATTGGGGCAAATATTTCCTGCATAGTTTGTGCTAATACCCCTATCATATTATGGTTACTGTCATCCATCAATTGCCTAAAAGCCAACTGGTTTTCTGTGGTTAAAATAGGCATTGTGCTATAACCCACTGACCCTTGGTTATTTGTCATAAACTGATTTGCCCCAGACTCAGACCCTAATTGTGGTGATGAATTCGATGCGGAATTGTGTAAACCTGCCATAAAAGATGTTGGCTTTCCATAAGAGGAATTTCTGGTTCTATTACCATCGAAACCGGGTGGTCTAGTTAGTGGAGTGGCGAAATGGGTTTGTGTCCCTGATGGTGGAACAAATCCCCCAGGATAACCAATGGTTCCAGTATTTCCTAAGATCGAACTATTAGTTGATATGCCACTTACTCCATTAGTGGCTATATTACTGGTTGAAGATGCAACAGACTGTGCATTCGAAGGGATCACATTAGACGTTCCCATCGAAGCGGACACATTAGTGCCTGTTGTATGTGGGGCATTTTGTTCCCCTTGTTGATTGTCAGAACTAGACATCTTGTTCAAAGGTTTTCTTCTGGATAAGGGTTGATTGATGTTGGTTATTTTACCATTTCTTAGGTTCATAAAACAACAAACTTATCACTCAGAGGGTCTTTTTATAATGGTTACGTCTCAATAATATTTATTTCTGTTCTAAATTCCATAACGTCCAACGATGTGTCCCACCAGGTGTGCCAATTTGTTTACAGTGATTTCTGGTAAACAACCGCTAGTCCTCCAAACTATCGAATAAACTTACTGACTGTTATTCAATTTCTCTGGTAACTCGCAGGATCGACTAGATTGATCCTAGGACGTGTTGATCATTATGGTAACTCTCATGATCGAACTGGTATTCATGGTTGGTATTTAGAATGTTGTGTAGGTATTTAACTTATTTCGATTTCTCTATTAAGGATCTAAAGGTGTAATCAAAATAAATGTGCGCGAAACTAAATTGCATGAATAAAGGTCAATTGTAAAGACATGTAAAAACTGCATAAAAGACAAGTAAGTGACTTCGAAACATAAAAAAAAAACACAGTTAATGTAAAAGATTCGAAATGTGAAGAAAGCGTTTAATGCAAGAAAACTATAAAATGTCTTTAAATGAAAAACGTGTTCGAAGGATAAAAACTTGAAGATAAAGGCAAGAAATGTATAACAGTTTCTGAAATGTAAAGTATTTGAAATGGAAAGAAAGCATTTAAATGTAAGGCATCACTGAAAAGATTTCAAATAAAAAGACTTTAGATGTAAAAACTTGTAAATGGTATTGATATAAAGACAAAGGAAAGTACTGGAAATGATAAAGGGTTTTTATTAAATCATAAACATGTGGTGTTATCATACGTACATTGCTCTTGCATTCGTTTCCCTAGCCATGTGGTAATTTGAATGTTTACTGAGTATTTTGTACAATAGATATGAAACACGAAATCCTAATGCTAAGACTTCTATTTATACTACTTCGACCATAACGGTCTTGCTATAAGATTCTGCCACGTTCAGAACATGCAGAGCAATGCCTCTCTCTTGCTTCCACGTGTCTTCGAATGCTCCAGCGCATATATTTCAAATTTCGAACATCCCGCTTGCATTTGAATTTCAAATGTTTTGGCACTTCTTTGCTTCGAACGCACTTCTTAGACACAGCCTTGTTGTCATTTCGAGACTTCTTTGGATATATTCTCATAACTTGTCACTCGAAGCTCCAAGCTTCGATATGCCCATTCGAAACACTGCTTCTGCTATTTCGAAATATGATGTTCTGTTTCAATTCAATCGAAACGTCCAATTTACTTTGCTTCTAATAATATCATCAAAATCTTCAGCCAACACGTACTCAGACGATCAATGCTACAGACCCACCATGGAACCCCACCCACCGCCAACACGACTAAACTTTGAGGGTATGGGTAACCGACTATACCAAAGCGTATCTTCTAGATATGGAGATCTGACTGATTTTATGGATCCGGACCGCATTGACTTCGCTGGGCCATCGACCCTGCCGCAGCAGGAAACACGACGACACCCAGCACGAGAAAGACGAGGACGGGGATACGGAACCGAGGGTCATTACCGGGTTCCGGGGGATCACTGATTTATCTGTTTTTTTTTCCTGTATTTTTTTATCCGTTTTTTTATCTGTTGGATGTAATTATTATTTTTTTAATAAAAAGTCCATTTTGTTGATCCTGTATCTAACACGCAACGCACCAGACAAAAAAAAAATCAAATTTTGCCCTAAAATAACACCTAGGCGCCATCTCACTTGGCTTAGGGCATGCCCTAAGCACATAGGCGCCAAGTGAGATGGCGCCTCCCCTTAAACAATGGGTGCATGCGCCAATTCAGATGGCTCCTCCTTTAGGGAGTCATCTGAAACATGGTTATTTGCGTAATTTTTTCCGAAACGCGGTTATTTGCGATTTTTTTTAATACATAAATAGTTCAATTCGAGAAAATCAATTTTCTAATGCTTTTGTATGGTTCAAAATTTCGATCAGGTAATAATTTTGGTTTAATTTGAGTGACGTCTTGTTATGATTCAGTTTAATTCAATTTTTTAGAGTCATACTCTACACCATCTCATTAGACTTCATTGATTATAATATATAATTTCTGAAATATGTAAAAAAATGAGGGGAGAAGAGATGCTCCTCCTTCTAGAAAATTTTCTCAACTCTCTAGGGTATAGAAGTTTCCTCCCACCTTTATGGAAGCCTTCTTCTTTCACCTCTATGGTGGCCATCTCCTACTCTTTTGAGATGACTTTTTCTTCCATCCACCTTCATTCTCATGTTCTTACCATAATTAAGCTTCTTACCAGTCACTTCTCTTCCCCGCCACGAACAACCACCAAGCTTTCCTTACTATTTTTGCTGCCGCCATCGAAGCCACCGCCACCAAGAAATGCCAATGTTGTTAAGAGGCTTCTGCACATCTCAAACTTAACAATGATGGATGCTTATTTCTTCTCCAAAGTTGCTCCTACACCTTCGCTGATAATCCTCAGGCCACCGTCAAAGCCGTCATGGTTGTTCTACAATATGAAATTGAAAGAACAAGATTAGTTCTGACCTATCTCAAGAGTTTTGATGATAACTAAATTATATTTAAGATAATTTATGCTCTAATAAATGTGTTTTAAATGTCTTAGTTAATGTTCTAACAGAAAATATTCTAAAGTACTAAGCAAAGATTATGAAGAAGTTCTTTGATAAAAGAACCTTTTATTCAAACGCATTTGCTGACTCTGGTAAGAACCTTTACTTGTTAAATGTATCTTCTAACTTCTAGCAGGCTCCTTGATTCAGAAGATAACTTGAAAGCAAACACTGTTCAAAGTTCTTAGCAAGCAACGCTCTGCCCAGAAGTTGAATGAAGCATGTTCTGACTTAAAGACATTGGAAGCAAATTCTGAAACAACGTTTAGACCAACTTGTCTTGTCAAAGCAAAGGAAACACGTTCTTACATTCTGACGTTTTCTTATTAATGCAAAGACGGCTGAAAGCACTCAAGTGCCTACAACTAGTTTCTTGGAAAATGGAATATTGCAAGGATACACGCAAAGCATTTAATGCTCTCCATCTTTTCTGAAGGCAGCAACGGCCTTATTGTTCCTACTATAAATAGAAGGACATTTATTGCAAGCCAAGCACTTTTGAAGTGAACCAAGAAAACAAATCAAATTTTCAAAAGAAACAAGAAACTACGTGAAAGATCCAAAAGCTCACAAACTCATTGTTCATACAATTTTGTGTATTAGATTCTAAGTGAAAAATCACAGTTGTGATATAGCTTGATAAGAAGCAAACTCTATTTCATTATCTGTAAAGATTAAACTCCTGTATTTTGTTCCTTGAGAGACCAAGCTTAGTCAGATTTCTCAAGCAGACTAGGACTAGATTTAAGTCTTAGTGGTATTAGTAACTTGTAAGTTTACATGTGCATTGTTAGTCACAACAGTTGTTGTGTGATTGTAATCAGTTGATTATAGTGGATTAAGTCCTTGTTGAGAAAGGCGAAATCACCTTGGCGGGTGGACTGGAGTAGTTTGAGTTCAAACCAACCAGGATAAAAATAACTGTGTTATTCCATTATTGTTTGAGCTTTGTTTTTGATAAGAACAAAAAGCGTCACTTATTCAAACCCCCTTCTAAGTGTTTTCTTACCCCTTCAATTGGTATCAGAGCTTGACTCTGAGCACAACACTTAACCGTGTCAGGAAAAGATCCATAAGAAAACACAATGGCCGATGAACAAAACAATCATAGTTATAACAAACCTCCAGTGTTTGATGGAGAAGATTTTGAGTACTGGAAAGATAGACTAGAAAGTTTCTTTCTAGGTCATGATAGTGATCTTTGGGATATAGTTTTGGATGGTTACAAACATCCTACAGATTCAGAAGGAAACAAAGTGGATAGAAAAAATATGGATAGACAACAAAAAGCTGATTTTAAAAATCATCACAGAGCTAGAAATATTTTTTTGAATGCTATCTCTAAAGTAGAATATGAAAAAATCACTAATAGAGATACAACACATGATATGTTTGAGTCTCTCAAAATGACTCATGAAGGAAACGCTCAAGTTAAGGAGTCTAAAGCTTTGGCTTTAGTTCAGAAGTATGAAGCCTTCAAAGTTAAAAAGAGTGAGTCTATAGAAGCAATGTTCTCTAGGTTTCAAACTCTGACAGCTGGTCTGAGAGTTTTGAACAAAGGATATACCAAAGCAGATCATGTGAAAAAGATCATCAGAAGCTTACCCAGAAGATGGGCACCAATGGTCACTACCTTCAAGGTGTCAAAAGATCTGAACAATGTGTCTCTGGAGGAACTCATCAGCGCTCTCAGAAGTCATGAGATTGAACTGGATGAGCATGAGCCTCAAAAGAAAGGTAAGTCTCTAGCCCTTAAATCAATTAAGAAATTTGATGCTAACGCTTTTCAGGCTGAAGAAGAAAACTCTGAAGAATCAGCTTCAGAAGAAGAAGAACTATCTTTGCTCTCCAAAAGGATCAATCATCTGTGGAAGCACAGACAAAAGAAGTTTAGGAACTTCAAGAAGTCAGAAGATAAACCAGAATCTTATGGACACAAAAAGTCAAACAGAAGAGAGATCGTCTGTTACGAATGCAAAGAACCTGGTCACTTCAAAAGTGATTGTCCAAAGCTTCAAAAGGAAAAACCAAAGAAGATATTTGGAAAGAAGAAAGGAATGATGGCAACCTGGGATGACTCAGATTCTTCTGAAGATGAATCTGGTTCTGAAGATGAAAATTCCAACCTAGCTCTGATGGCTATCACAGAAGATGACCCATACTGTGAGTCAGAACAAAGAGAGATGTCCTTAACAGCTCAATTGAAACACCAGTCATGGTACCTGGACTCTGGGTGCTCACGACACATGACGGGAAAAAGGTCTATGTTCTAAAGCCTAGAACTTAAAGATGGAGGAGATGTGAAGTTTGGAGGTAATCAGAAAGGGAAGATTATTGGTTCTGGAACCATAGGAAACGGTAACCTTCCTTCTATCTCAAATGTTTTATTAGTAGAAGGATTAGCTCATAATCTATTGTCCATAAGTCAATTAAGTGACAATGTCTATGACATTATCTTCAATCAAAACTCCTGTAAAGCTGTAAGTCAAAAGGATGGATCAATCCTCTTTTCTGGTAAGAGAAAGAACAACATTTACAAAATTGATTTATCAGATATTAAATCTCAAAATGTCAAATGTATTTTGTCTGTTAGCAATGAGCAATGGGTATGACACAGAAGATTGGGACATGTCATTCTTAGAAAAATCTCTCAACTAAATAAATTAAATTTAGTTAGAGGACTTCCCAATCTGAAGTACAACTCAGAAGCTCTGTGCGAAGCATGTCAAAAAGGAAAATTTTCAAAACCTTCCTTTAAATATAAAAATGTTGTCTCTTCCTCTAAGCCATTAGAGTTACTTCATATTGATCTGTTTGGGCCAGTTAAAACTGCATCCATCATAGGCAAGAAGTATGGATTGGTCATCGTTGATGACTTCAGCAGATAGACATGGGTAAAGTTTTTAAAACACGAGGATGAGTCACATTCTGTATTCATTGACTTCTGTACTCAAGTGCAAAATGAAAAAGATTTTAAAATCACAAAAGTTAGAAGTGATCATGGTGGTGAATTTGAAAATCATTATTTTGAAAAATATTTTAAAGAAAATGGAATTGTTCATAATTTTTCTTGTCCTAGAACTCCCCAGCAAAATGGAGTTGTAGAAAGAAAGAATAGAACATTACAAGAGATGGCCAGAACCATGATCAATGAAACAGATATGGCTAAGCACTTTTGGGCAGAAGCTGTGAACACAACGTGTTATATTCAGAATAGAATCTCTATAAGACCTATTCTTGAAAAAACTCCCTATGAATTGTGGAAAAACAGAAAGCCTAACATTTCTTATTTCCATCCTTTTGGATGTACTTGTTTTATTCTAAACACCAAAGAAACTCTGAATAAGTTTGATTCCAAAGCACAAAAGTGTTTCCTGCTTGGATACTATGAACGCTCAAAAGGATATAGAGTATATAACACAGAAACTCTGATTGTTGAAGAATCAATCAAAGTCAGGTTTGATGATAAGCTTGGCCAGCAACAGCCAAAGCAAATTGATTTTTCTGTTGGTACAGAAGATCATCCCTCAAACTCTGAAAGTTCAGAAGCAAAAGAAGATGTAGTAGACCATCCTCTTGACAATGCTCTGAACAATCTCAGAATCTCTGACCAACCCACACAGAAAAGGTTTCTTAGAATATCTTCAGCTCACAAAGAAGACGTAATCATTGGAAGAAAAGAAGATCCCATCAGAACAAGATCCTCTCTCAGAATCAATGAAGAATATTTGTTTGGTTTAGTCTCTTTGATTGAGCCAACTACCATTGATGAAGCTCTGGAAGATAATGACTGGATCTTAGCAATGCAAGAAGAACTAAATCAATTCTCCAAGAATGATGTATGGAATCTAGTTCCAAGACCCAAAGGATTCAATGTTATAGGAACCAAATTGGTTTTCACAAACAAATTGAACGAACAAGGAGAAGTAATTAGAAACAAAGCACGATTGGTTGCACAAGGTTATAGTCAACAAGAAGGAATTGATTATAATGAAACCTTTGCCCCAGTCGCCAGGTTAGAATCTATAAGATTATTAATTTCTTTTGATGTACAAAATAACATTTCATTATATCAAATGGATGTTAAAAGTGAATTTCTAAATGGTTATATTGAAGAAGAGGTATATGTCCATCAACCTTCTGGATTTAATGATTCAAAGCATCCAGAACATGTTTTTAAATTAAAAAAGTCTTTGTACGGTTTAAAACAAGCTCCCAGAGCTTGGTATGATCGTCTGAGTAATTTTCTATTAGAAAAAGATTTTACCAGAGGGAAAGTGGACACAACTCTTTTCAGAAAAACATTTAAAAATGATATTTTAATTTGTCAAATTTATGTTGATGATATAATTTTTAGAACCTCTAATATCTCCCTTGGAAAAGAATTTGCTAAGACCATGCAGGCAGAATTTGAAATGAGCATGATGGGTGAATTGAAATTCTTTCTTGGAATTCAAATCAACCAGACTCCAGAAGGTACTTTCATACATCAGACGAAGTATGTTAAAGAACTTCTGAAGAAATTTCAAATGTCAGAAAGCAAAGATGCCAAGATACCTATACATCCAACCCGCATTCTAGGTAAAGATGAGGTAAGTATGAAAGTAGATCAGAAGCTCTATAGAGGTATGATTGGATCCCTTCTCTATCTGACTGCATCTAGACCAGATATATTATTTAGCGTGTGCTTGTGTGCTAGATTCCAATCATATCCTAGAGAATCTCCTTTAACAGCTGTTAAGAGAATTCTTAGGTATCTGAAAGGTACTGCTAATCTTGGTATGTGTTACAGAAGATCACAAGATTACAAACTAGTAGGTTATTGTGATGCTGACATTGCTGGAGATAGAATTGAAAGAAAAAGCACCTCTAGAAGCTGCCAATTTTTGGGTGACAATCTTATCTCATGGTACAGCAAGAAGCAAGCAACAATTGCACTATCAACCACATAAGCTGAATATATATCTGCTGTTGGATGTAGCTCTCAGATGATTTGGATGAAAAGTCAACTAGAAGATTTCAACCTTTATGAAAGTAAGATTCCTATCTTCTATGACAATACTTCTGCTATTTGTCTTTCTAAAAATCCAATCTTACATTCTAAAGCCAAACATATAGAAATTAAATATCATTTCATAAGGGACTATATTCAGAAGGGAATATTAAACTTAATTTTTGTAAAAACAGACCATCAATGGGCTGACATTTTTACCAAACCTCTTTCAGAAGATAAATTTAATTTCATTCTGAAAAATATTTGTATGGAATTATGTTCTGAATAAAATAATATTTATTTTCTGTGACTGACTTCAGAACTTTCTGAAATGAATGCTCTGATCAACAACTCTTCAGAAGTTAGAAGAGAAGCTGTAACAGAAGCTATATGAAAAGTTATGAAACATTCTAACGCTTCATGTCCAAGTGTAGTTCAGAAATTCATTAGAATAAACAACTGTTACATGCATCCTTCAGGAGATGAACACGTGGTGTGTTTCTGAAAGGTCAAGCGTGCAAAAGCTACTGATGACGTTCTAGGTAATTGTTGATGATTAGCCATAATCCCACGTTTTCCCTCATTTTTAGCAAATCATTAAATGCAAGTAATGATGAGATTCGTTTTTAAATCCGTTTTAATCTTTATTTTAATTGTGTCTTAAATACTTTTATTGTTAATTCTAAACCTATTTTCTGAAATTAATGCCTATAAATACTTTTTGAAAAACCCTTTTCATTCTTTACTATCTCTTTCAAAACTCATGCGTTTTTTTACTATACTTTTCTGTTAAAAACCCTTTTCTTCAATTTTCTCATTTCTAAAGAACTTCAACGGCTTCTTCTTCTTCTACCCACTCCGAGCAATACATTATACCTGAAAGGACAACTCTCATTCCGGTAGAAATTTTGGAAGTTTTGAGTGAGCTAATGGTAGAATTTGAGAATCTCAGAGAGAATGGATTTGACTTGTTCCCTGCTATGATGTTTCAAGGTTGGGAAAGCTACTTTGATCGTCTTATTGGTCCAGTCTTTCCTCATTTGGTAAAAGAATTCTGGATTCACACTATTGCAACGCCCAAGGTTATTCTCTCCTTTGTAATGGGAAAAGAAATATCCATTACAGAAAATCAAATCAGAAAGTTGCTGGGTTTTAAAGGACTTGGAGTTATAGGAACGCCCAGTGGGAGAATGGAGATGTCTAGGGTATATTCAGAGATTTTTACCAACGGTCAAGGTTCCTCCAAAGTCAGGGACTTGAAAGATAAATATAAGATTTGGGCAAGGATTATTCGTGGATGTATTCACCACAGGAAAGACACCAGTTCTCCTGATTACACCAACGCTGATCAACAATATTTGCTGTTTTGCCTTGGAACCAATGTCAAATTTGATTTGCCCTACTTGCTTTTTGAACATCTCTGGAACCACGTCAAAGAAACTAGAGAAGCTGAAAGGATGAAGAATCCCAAATCAAAGAGGAATTGGATTCCTATGGGGAGGTTATCATCAGACATTCTGACTGAGAATGGTATTATTTCTCACCTAAAAGAAGCAAATCTTTTGGGGGAGCTTGAACCTATCTGTGGTAAGACTATGACTGGGAAGAACTTGCTGAAAAGGAAAATCATTGACAAACTGCTGGTGCAACCCACTCCATGTCTGTCAACTATTGTGAAGAGGAGAAGAATTCATATTGCTGACTTTCCTATGTTCAACTCAGGGGAGCATCCTCGTATGGTTTTGCTCTATCTTGAGACCTGCAAAGAAACAGGATCACCCATTGATCCAGCTTGGCTTCAAGGAAGAAATCAAGCTGCTCCTGATGTTGTTCTCAAAGAATCTGTGAAGAGAAAAGCTGTAGAAGGACCTTCTGACACTCCTCAGAAGAAGAAAAAGAAGACAGGTAATCATGCTGAAACTATACCTATTTATGATTTTGAAAATGTATCTGCATCTACTGAACCCTCCCAAACCTTAGGAGACTTAGATGTTGACATTGATCTGACCTTACCATCTGAACCCCTTGCTGACAACCCTCGTAAAAATCAGTTTTCAACAGATTTAAGTGATTCTGACTCTGATGAACATTCTGACAGCCAATCAGAACCCTCTCAATCAGAACCCCCCGAACCATCTGTTTTTCAACCTATTCCTGCTGAACATTTTTCAATACCCCCTCCCAGACCTCTATCACCCAGACCCACTGGATGGTGTGATGCTGGCTCTTAGAGAATTCCATGGATAAATGAACCTCTAGCAACTATAAAACCTCCTTTCAACCTACCATCTGAGAATAATTTTGCTATGAATCAACCACAGCCTCAAAATCCCATTCTCACTCCTGCTTATACAATAATAATTTCGCCTGATGTCACTCCACCCACTTCACCACAACATACAACACCGCTCTCAACTCCTCATATTCCAGAACAATAACTTTTTGAACAAACTGAAACTGCTGAACCATTCGTACCTCATGAAATATCAGAACCTCCTATTTGTGTTAACCAACATGAACCTGAACCTACAAATAATCCTGAACCCAATAGCTTTTTAAGAACTGTAGTGGACTTTCAATCTCTACAATTCTTGAAAAACAAAACTTACAGAACGGATGTCCCTAAACCTGTTCAGCCAGATGCAAATACTTTGTTTTAGAATTTTATAACAAGTATTCAAGCATGGTTACAACCGCTGAAAGGAGATTGCTCCAGAAGTGTGAACACAGAAGCAACAGATCTTCTATGGGAAACCTTCAGAAGAACTTTGGTTGCTGAATCACAAAAGTTACATGATTTGTGCCATTCTCAAGTGCTGGACAACTTTTCCAAACTTTTGCATGCTTTCAAGACAGAAGCTGCTGATACTTGGAATAAGAAGTCTTCGCTATTGATTGCTGATACACCAGCTGATAAGATGGACATATAAGAAGATGAATCTGAAGAATCCTCTAAAGATTCAAATCCTCTGGCTATTGTTCTATTGAATCAACCTTTAGTTAAGACTGGACCTGAACTTGTGCCAACTCTTGCAATGGATCTGGGCACTCTGCTCTCCACCTTTGTGAAGTCTGACTCAACAGTTGCTGCTTCTTAGCCTGTTTCTACTGAAGCTTCATCATATTCTGCTCCTACCTCACTGATTATGGACACTCTGAAAGAGATAAATAAGGAGAATGAAGTCTTGAATAAACGCATAGATAAGCAAGATCAAACAAATATAGAGATCAAGAACTGGATGGCAATGCAAAACGAATTTGTCTCTGAAATCAAGAATCTTCTGATGGATCTTGTCACTAAGAAATCCTAGTTTCTTTTTGTCTCTTATTTGGATGTTTTATTTGTACTTCTGGATATCTATTTTTAACTTTTTTTATGAAATCTTTCAAAATTTATCATTTTTTACACTTTTTGATTATGCCAAAAAGGGGGAGAAAATGTGCATTCTTGAACTAATCACTGTTTAATAGTTATGGGACTAAGTCTCAGACATTCTAACAAATTTGCAAGAATTCCTTCTGTGCAAAAGAATTTTTTTTGCAGGTATCACTTTAACTCTGAAAGAATATTCCAGCTAAGATTTATCTTCTTGAAGAAGTTCTGAAGAAATTCAAGAAGGCTGTGTATTACTCTGACTAAATAATCTCATGATGTCTTATGCATAGAAATATTCATTTCAGGGGGAGATTCTTATCTCTTAATCCGTTTCTTTTCTTTATCTAAAATAATTTTTTTGTCATCATCAAAAAGGGGGAGATTGAAAGAACAAGATTAGTTCTGACCTATCTCAAGAGTTTCGATGATAACTAAATTATATTTTAGATAATTTATGCTCTAATAAATGTGTTTTAAATGTCTTAGTTAATGTTCTAACATAAAACATTCTAAAGTACTAAGCAAAGATTATGAAGAAGTTCTTTGATAAAAGAACCTTTTATTCAAACGCATCTGTTGACTCTGGTAAGAACCTTTACTTGTTAAATGTATATTCTAACTTCTAGCAGGCTCCTTGATTCAGAAGATAACTTGAAAGCAAGCGCTGTTCAAAGTTCTTAGCAAGCAACGCTCTGCCCAGAAGTTGAATGAAGCATGTTCTGACTTAAAGACATTGGAAGCAAATTCTGAAACAACGTTTAGACCAACTTGTCTTGTTAAAGCAAAGGAAACACGTTCTTATATTCTGACGTTTTCTCATTAATGCAAAGACGGCTGAAAGCACTCAAGTTCCTACAACTAGTTTCTTGGAAAATGGAATATTGCAAGGATACATGCAAAGAATTTAATGCTCTCCATCTTTTTTGAAGGTAGCAACGGTCTTATTGTTCCTACTTAAATAGAAGGACATTTATTGCAAGCCAAGCACTTTTGAAGTGAACCAAGAAAACAAATCAAATTTTCAAAAGAAACAAGAAACTACGTGAAAGATCCAAAAGCTCACAAACTCACTGTTCATACAATTTTGTGTATTAGATTCTAAGTGAAAAATCACAATTGTGATATAGCTTGATAAGAAGAAAACTATATTTCATTATCTGTAAAGATTAAACTCCTGTATTTTGTTCCTTGAGAGACCAAGCTTGGTCAGATTTCTCAAGTAGACTAGGACTAGATTTAAGTTTTAGTGGTTTTAGTCACTTGTAAGTTTACATGTGCATTGTTAGTCACAACAGTTGTTGTGTGATTGTAATTAGTTGATTATAGTGGATTAAGTCCTTGTTGAGAAAGGAGAAATCACCTTGGCGGGTGGACTGGAGTAGTTTGAGTTCAAACGAACCAGGATAAAAATGATTGTGTTATTCCATTATTGTTTGAGCTTTGTTTTTTATAAGAACAAAAAGAGTCACTTATTCAACCCCCCCCCCCCCCCCCCCCTTTTCTAAGTGTTTTCTTACCCCTTCAGAAATTACTTCTTCTTATAGAGTTATTGAATTTTGTTAGAAGTAATTCATGTTCAGAAGGTGTTTTGATTCAGAAGCAGAAGCTTATGCGGTTGCGTAGTTATTCAAGAAGTTGTGTCTAAGCTTCTGGGTCAAGTAGTTGTATGCCCACGTGGTTGTTTAAGTTAGCTTAGCTTTAGCTTGTGCCTACGTGACAAGTTTATTTTGTGTATTTAAGCAACTTTGTAACTAGTTTTTCAAAGTAGTAGTGAACAAATTATCTCTATGAAAAGTTTGTTATAACCGTTTTTCTCTCTCTCTCTCTCTCTCTCTCTCTTCTCTTTCTCTCCTCTTCCATCTTAATCTTCATCTTCAACCTTTTGCTCCAACAATTGGTATCTAGAGCTCCAATTTGATTCATAGGGAAACAAGAGTGTATGTGAGGCGTGTGTTATTGACTTCTTTACTTGAATTTGTGTTGAATTCACGATCTGAATCGTAATAGAACTGCATTTCTTATTTTACGGGATCGGGAAACACGAGTGTTTAGTGAGATCTATTTGATTTTTAGTCCATAAGAATGAAGATGAACGGTGAAAACAGATTGATTACTAAGCTTTCGGTGTTTGATGGAAATTTTTTTGAATCGGTGGATGATTCAAATGCATGTGTTGTTCGATGCTCAAGACGTTCTTGATCTTGTCACTGAAGGTTACGTTCTAGTTGCAGCAAATATGGCAAAGGAACAAAGAAATGTACAAAGAGATACAAGGAAGAAAGATCGTAAAATGTTGTTCTACATCCATCAGTGTGTGAATACGAATGTGTTTGAGAAACTAATTGATTTAACAACATCGAAGACTGCGTTGGATATACTGACACGGTGCTACAACGGTGATGCGTCACTGAAGAAGGTGAAGCTTCAATCTCTATGTAAGCAGTATCATAATCTCAACATGAAGAACAATGAGAAGGTACCTAAGATGAAATCATGTGAAGAAACTCTTTCTGATCAAGTAATCATTGAGAAGGTATTGAGATTTATTACTCCTCAATTTGATTACATTGTTATAACAATTGAACATTCTAAAGATCTGAACACCATGAGAATTGAAGAGCTGCAAAGCAGTCTAGAGGCACAAGAGTTGCGTCTGACTAAGAGAACCTATAAGAGAGAGGTAGAGCAAGCTCTGAAGGCGTCTTATAATAAGAAGCATCAGAAGCAGTCTTGGTCAGAGGTCAAGAAGAGACATGGTTATTCTCAGAAGTCAGAAGCCTCCAATTCTGATCGATGAGAAGAAACATCAGAAGGGAAGGGAGAAGTTTGACAAAAAGGTTCAATGCTAGTGCTGTAAGAAGTTTGGCAACTTTGCTAAGGATTGTTGGTCAAACAAGGAAAGGAAATCAGAAGAAGCAAGCATAGCTAGAGGAGATTATGATGATGAACCTGTACTATTGATGGCTTCTGAGTCTGATGGTAGGTATTTGGTAGACTGGTGGTATATGGATAGTGGCTGCTCAATTCGCTTAATTGGAAACAAACAATGGCTGGTTGATTTTGAATCCAGAAAGATGACAAAGATCAAATGTGTTGATGATAAGTACCTTAATACAGAAGGTATAAGAAATATCAAAGTCAGAGTGAAGAATGGAAGAACCGACCTGATCGAAGATGTTTGGTATGTTTCTGGTATGAAGAATAATATGATGAGTGTAGGCCAGCTCATTGAGAAAGTTTCCCAGTTATCATAAAAACAATCTCTTGAAGTTGTGTGACTGCAATCAGAAGTTGATTATGCAACCTGAGTAGGAAAGCAACAAAACATTCAAAGTGAATGTGGAGACAACTGAAACAAAATGCCTTAGTGAAGAAGGCGCTAAAGGTGACAGTGAGTCGTGGCACAAGATATTGGGGCATCTAAACTTTAGAAGCTTAGGGTGTAACACCCCAACAATCTAAATTAATTATTTAATTAATTTAGTATGAATATCGGTGATTATTGGTGAATATATGAATTATGGTGAATTAGTCGATGCAGGGTATTGGTATGAGTTGATAAATGATATAATGTGTTTATATGTGTTGATGATCATATGATGCGTTTTGATGAAATTTTTGGAATGATATATGTAATAATAATTGAAGAAGTTAGAGGTGTATGGCTAATAGTGTAGAGGCATGGGGGTGAATGAAGAATATTAGCAATATTATTATTATTATTATTATAATTATTATTATATTTATAAGAGATAAATGATAATTTATAATATTAATAATTAATAAATAAAATAAACCTAGTAATAAGAGGAGGGGCGAAGTTGGTATATAGATTTAGGAGTCTAAAGTGTGTAGTTAGAACGGTAGAAGTTAATAACACGAGGAATAGATTGTAGAAGTGAGAAGAGAAGAACGAAGAAAAGAGAATACAAGCTAGGGAGAGGAATTTGCGGTAGAGAGATTAGAATCATAAAACCTAAGGTAAAGATGAGGTTCTGACTAACTAATAGGTGGTATAATTGAGGGTATATGAAGGTTTGAATGTAGGGTTTTGGGTGTAGGTTAATTGTTTGATTGTTTGTTGAAATTGCTTATAGTTGATGAAATTGATGTGTTGTTTGAGTTAGATTGGTGGTATATGATGTGTGTTGATGATTTAAAATAATTGATGTATTTGATCTTTCATAAAAAGAGGTTTTTGGGTGAAGAAGATGGGATTTCGTAACAGAAAAATCAAGTTTTTGGGTCTGTTTGCAATGGGTAATCGGTTACCATATATGGGTAACCGGTTACCGCTGTTTGTGTTTTTAAACAATAGGCTACTGACTTGTAGTAACCGGTTACCATAAGTGGGTGACCGGTTACCGCAAGGAATTTTGAAAAGGTAAAAGGTTATTGTCTTGCGGTAACTGGTTACTATAACTGGGTAATCGGTTACCACTGCTACTGACAATATTTTTGGAAAACTTTGAAAAATCATAACTTTCGCCTCGGGTGTCCGTTTGACGCACCGTTTGGACCGTTAAAAAGACAAAAACATTTTCTAAAATGTAATAATAATTTTGATAACAGTAGGTGAATTATTTTTGTGTTGAAGGCTTATGCCTTGAGTGTCAGTGTTAGTTGTTGTAGATTAATTGGGATGGTCCTATTTTAATGATGAAATGTTGTCGTCATGAAATTAATCATGAGGATTTTGGTGTTGATGTGATATGATATTTTCTCTCTTATGATGATTACTTCGGTGAAGGCTTATGCTTGTGTGTTAATGTTGTATGAAGTGTGATGCATATTATTGTGATTAAACGTGATGGTGTTGTACAAATGATGTATGAATGTACTATATAATATATTGCAATATGGCGAAGAAGTTGTTGTTGGCCTGGAATTGGAATGATTTTGATGGTTATGCTTGTGATTATATAATTTTGGTTATGGCATGTCACATTTCATGCATTGTTGAGGGCTTATGCCTTGGCCTGTATTGGCAATCATTGAGGGCTTATGCTCTGGACTTTATGGAAAATGTTGAGGGCTTATGCGCTGGACTTCATGGAAATTGTTGAGGGCTTATGCCTTGGCCTATATGGAAATTTTTTGAGGGCTTATGCCCTGATGGTACCACATGTATCTTGCATCAGTGTCAGTCACATTGCATTTGTTGAATTATTGATATTCAATGAAGTTGAGTTGTATGTTTGATTTATGTCGTATGATGGGTGATGATAATTAAGTATGTATCCGTGTAATCGTTATGAAATATAATTGATGATTGTGAGACTCGAAATCTTGCATGATATACTTGTTATTTATTCATGATTATATGACTTATTATATTGTCATGATATCTCACTCTTACTGTTTGAATGTTGCCTCTACGTGGGTAACGTGCAGATAGCCAGGAGTAATGCGAAGTCGCGGAGTCTAGAAGAGGTTGCTTTCTCTTATTGAGTGGGTGTCATTTCTATGATACATAACACCGGGGGGATGAACACTTGCTTGTGTATTTTAGATGTTGTTTTATTTTGAAGAATTATGGGAGTGTTGTAGACTCTCTTTATTTGATTTGAAACGTTGTTTTGTGATGAATTGAATATGTTGAAAATAATTATGATTTTGTTCTGTTGTATTAATAAAGTTGAAGATTGAAGACTATGTTGAAATGTCGTCGATTCATCCAAAATACGTGTTATGTATCTGTTTAATTATACTTGAGCAAGTTTGAATATGTTGGATAATATGACATCATATTCTGGAGTTTTATTTTACTCTAATTTTTATTAAAATTTACCGTTGGGGAAATAGGGTGTTACAATTGGTATCAGAGCAGGTCGGTCCGGCCGGCCAAGTTGTCTAATATTCTTTTGTTCCTTAGTATGGAACATGTGTGTGAAATACTGTTGGTACTCTCTTGTTGTTCTAATCACTTGTTGCAAGAGTGAGATTGAAATAAGTGGGGGAGAAGCTCATGATTCTCTGAGATGGTTCAGGTGTGAACAATTGGTTTAGTATGTCGTGAAGTGCATGGGTGTAGAGGTTAATGCTTCTGTGTTGCTTTTCCAATTTTGAAGGAAGTACAAATTCAAGATTTAAGTCTAACGGACAGATGACGTGTTCTTAAGGGGGAATGATCAGTTACTCGTGTTATTCGCATCTCTAGAAGTGGAGGGCGATGTTATGACTAATGATGTGCCCGTTGTGGGTGAGTCTTGACGTTTTCCCGGAGGATAATTATGACTTATCGTTAGAGAAAAATGTTGGATTAACTTGATGTTAGCCTTGGGGTGAACTATCTGGAGTTAAACCAAGATATTACAAAGTGTTTTGGAGAGTCGATATGGATTTACATGCTTGAAGGTTGTACGAATTCAAGGTTCTTCTTTGTTGGTCAAGTAGAGTAGCCTCTGAAGGAAAAAGAGAATTGTTAAAGGTTGCTTGTCAGAGGATATAGAGCAATATGACGACTAGTTATATACAAGAGGTGTGTAATTTCTTGATGATCCCCTGGGGACATTATCTAAGCAAGCAGGATAGCTCTTGGAAGATGGAGCTCAGATGATTGTGATGTTTTAGAAAATGTCGATTGATTGTGAAGCTGTCATTGTTGACTTACCATTGTGTACGAGGTAGAAGTTTTGAATGGTGACAGAGTGATGAAATTGAGGTGATGTTGGTGTTAGAATTGTGGTATATATTATGTGTCGATGATTACATGAATTGATATGTTTTGGCATGTTTACAAAACTAATTCTTGGTGAAAAAGATTGGAATCTCGTAGCAGAAAAAAATGAGGTAGAGGAAAGAAAAAGGAAAGTAACCAGTTACTATTATGGGGCAATCGGTTACCGTTGAAGCTGATAGGATTTTTAGTAATTCTTAAAAAATTCGTAACTTGAGTTCTGGACGTCCGATTTGAGTTTCATTTGAAGCTCTAAAAAGCTAACATGATGGAATTTGTTTTAAAAATGGTCACAACACCTAAAAGTAATTTATTTGTTACGTAATGATGTTGGATGGGATGTGAAATTTGATGTTGATCTCGTGCTTGGTACTAGACTTGTTCCTATGGCACCATATAGGATGTTAGTTCAAAATTGGGAGAATTGGATAAATCATTAGAAGATGTACGGAGAAATAGATTTGTAAAACCGAATGTATCATTTTGGGAGCTTTGATGTTATTATTTAAGGAAAAAGGAAAGTAGTATGAAACTGTATATAGATTACCGATAACTGATTAAAATAGTGGTTGAGGTTACATATCCACTTCAGATGATTGACGACTAGATGGACCAACTTGTAGGCGAGTATGTTCTCAGTATAAGTGAATTGGGGTCGGATTATCTCCAGATACGAATGAAGAGTGAGGATAGTTAGAGGACAAATTTTAGAAATCAGTGAAGTTATTTTGAATAATTAGATTAGTTTGTTATGGTATTTATTGAGGACACTTTGATTTAGTCTTAGTCAGAAAAAGGAAACATTGAATGTCGTGATTCGAATTACAGTGTCGGAAGGGAAGGAAACATATGTTAGGATGTCAGGATATAGATCATGATTTGAAGAGGTGAATTTTCTTGAACATGCTATTTTGAATGAAGATATTTGTGGAATCTATTCGAAGTATATAAAGGTTTATATCGAGAGACTTTGAAATTGTTTATAAGACTAGAACTTTTCAGGAATTAACTGTTTATTATCGTAACTTGCTTGAGATGAGTTCAAGTGAGATATGTTGTTAGTGAATGAGTTAAGGAGATGAGATGTTTGAAATTAGTAAGGATGTGGATATATTAGATAAGTTCACAGAGAGGAAACTTATGCCGAATAAGGATGATTATAATGACAATGGTTTTTGAGGAGAAGAGAAGTAATGCTAGAGGAAAGAAAAATTCAAAAATAATTGGAATCATGGAAATGACTGAAAAGTATAAACATGAGTTAGGGATAAATTGGGTAGTTCTATCACCAACCATATGAAGGAATGTTAGTGTTGAGATTGTGATTAGAATGAAGTCCAAATGCAAGGTTAAAGGAAAGAGTAAGGATTTATTGATGTGGTCAAAATATTCTAACTAGATAAAAACTTATTTTGGAATAAGACGATTTGGATTATACTTGGTGTAGTAGTTTTCCTGTATTAGAATATACTTAGCATTTGTGTTATGCTGCATGCGCATAAGGGAGACTATGAAATGGAGTTTTGGCGTTTATGTATCATTGACGAGGTAGAAATGAAGGAAATTAAGAAAAATGTTTGTAAGCCTTGGAGAGATTGTTGGACAATGTGCTCAGGTAACCTTGGGCACAAGGTGAAAGACGTTATTATAGTTAGGTAATGATGATTTATGCCACTGTTGTGGTTTCCAGCTACCTATTGACAAATTGAGGAAATGATCACCCTTAATCTCTTGTTGATAGTAGAAGGGATCTTAATGGATGGGATAAACGCATCTTACTAACTTGATGGTGTGTAAAGTGATTGACGTTTTATCAAGAGGATAATTGTTCACCATTTTGTGTGAACTTAATGTAAAAAGCGGCTAAGAAAAAGTTGGAATTTACTAAGCAGTTTAGAGACTTGAGTTGGTATGTGAGCTAACGCCTCAGAGTAGACGGTTGAGGATGTTGAAATGTGAACAATGACTTTCTGGTGGTTACTAAGGAGAGTCTGAAGATAGATGTGAACTTTATAGATATGATGGTTGGTGAAAATCAAAATGAAGACATTGACTTAAGATAGATAATTAGAGTAACGCAATGGAAGTGTAGTGTGACGCAGTTTATTATGCGGGTATAACTTTGGAGTCAAAGATTAAACATTAGAAGTTATTGGATAATGCAAACTATTAGACATTCCATGATGGAATTGTTAGGTGAAAGGTTACCTATATTATTCGTGTTATCACCATGTCGATAGATGTATCGAATTGCATGATCGATTTTTTTTGGGATATAGCATGGTGGCACTAAGGTTGTGCTGATGTTCTTAGGACGGTATTGTTGTATGATGAAATAATATAGGCGGTGTTCATGTCATGAGACTCTGCGTCCTTAAGCTATGTTGTTGTGTCATTTCCTATGGCAAGGACTCGAGGGTGAGCATATTTTCCTTATGAAGAGAAATTAGAGAAGCGTTACTTATAGTGACTGAAAAGACCTCGTTGTGTTTTGGTTCAAGCGCGAATAATATCGTAATAGATATTGTATTATTGGGTGATAGGACAAGGAGAAAAATGGATATGTGCATTCATAACTCGGTAGTAATGCATCTTGTTGGACTGTTGTAGTTGACGATATATAATGTTGGATAGTAGTATTCGAAAGAATTCCAAACACGACGTTGGAGCTGTAGGGTGGGATACGAGAGTCGTATCTAAAGTTGTTTGCAATAGGTAATTTTCAAGGATGAAAATCTTTTAAATATGGGAGAGTTGTAACACCCAAAAAATCTAGATTAATTATTTAATTAATTTAGTATGGATATCTGTGCTTATTGGTGAATATATGATTTATGGTCAATTAGTCGATGCGGGATATTGGTATGAGTTAATAAATGATATGATGTACTTATATGTGTTGATGATCTTATGATGCGTTTTGATGAAATTGTTGAAAGGATAGATGTAATAATAATTGAATAAGTTAGGGGTGTATGTTTAATAGTGTAGAGACATGGGGGTGAATGAAGAATATTAGCAACATTAGTATTATTATTATTATTATAATTACTATTATATTATAAGAGATAAATGGTAATTTATAATATTAATAATTAATAAATAAAATAAATCTAGTAATAAGAGGAGGGGCGAAGTTGGTATATAGATTTAGGAGTCTAAAGTGTGTAGTTAGAACAACATAAGTTAATAACACGAGGAATATATTGTAGAAGTGAGAAGAGAAGAACGAAGAGAAGAACATACAAGCTAGGGCGAGGAATATGCGGTAGAGAGCTTAGAGTCATCAAACCTAAGGTAAGGATGTGGGTTCTTACTCTCTAATAGGTGGTATAATTGTGGGTAGATGAAGGTTTGAATGTAGGGTTTTGGGTGTAGGTTAATTGTTAGATTGTTTGTTGAAATTGCTTATAATTGATGAAATTGATGTGTTATTTGTGTTAGATTAGTGGTATATGATGTGTGTTGACAATTTAAAATAATTGATGTATTTGATCTTTCATAAAAGAGGTTTTTGGGTGAAGAAGATGGGATTTCGTAACAGAAAAATCATGTTTTTGGGTCTGTTCGCGATGGGTAATATGTTACCATATATGGGTACCTGGTTACCGCTGTTTGTGTTTTTAAACAATTGGCTACTGACTTGCAGTAACCGGTTACCATAAGTACTGGTTACTGCGAGGAATTTTGAAAAGGAAAAAGGTTACTTACTGTCTTGCGGTAACCGGTTACCACTGCTACTGACATCATTTTTGGAAAACTTTTAAAAATCATAACTTTCGCCTCGGGTGTCTGTTTGACGCACTGTTTGGACCGTTAAAAATAAAAAAAAACATTTTCTAAAATGTGATAATAATTTTGATAACATTAGGTGAATTATTTTTGGGTTGAAGGCTTATGCCTTGGGTGTCAGTGTCAGTTGTTGTAGATTAATTGGGATAATCCTATTTTAATGATGAATTATTGTCGCTCTAGAATTAATCATGAGGATTTTGGTGTTGATGTGATGTGATATTTTCTATCTTATGATTATTACTTCGGGGAAGGCTTATGCCTTGCGTGTTAATGTTTTATGAAGTGTGATGCATATTGTTGTGATTAAACATGATGGTGTTGTACGAATGATGTATGAATGTACTGCATTATATATTGCAATATGGAAAAGACGTTGTTGTTGGCCTGGAATTGGAATGATGTTGATGGCTATGCTTGTGATTGCATAATTTTGGTTGTGGCGTGTCAAATTTCATGCATCGTTGAGGGCTTATGCCCTAGCCTGTATTGGCAAATGTTAAGGGCTTATGCCCTGGTCTTTAAGGCAAATGTTGAGGGCTTATACCCTGGCCTTCATGGAAGTTGTTGAGGGCTTATGCCCTGGCCTATATGGAAATTTGTTAAGGGCTTATGCCCTGATGGTACCACATGAATCTTGCATTAGTGTCAATCGCATTATATTTGTTGAATTGTTGATATTTGATGAAGTTGAGTTATATGTTTGATTTATGTCGTATGGTGGGTGATGATAATTAAGTATGTATTCGTGTAACTGTTATGAACTATAATTGATGATTGCGAGACTCGAAATCTTGCATGATATACTTGTTGTTTATTCATGATTATATGACTTATAATATTGTCATGATATCTCACCCTTACTGTTTGAATGTTTCCTCTACGTGGGTAACATGTAGATAGCCATGAGTAGTGTGAAGTCGCGAAGTCTACAAGAGGTTGCTTTCTCTTATTGAGTGGGTGTCATTACTTTGATACGTAACACCAGGGGGATGAACTGTTGCTTTTTTATTTTAGCTTTTGTTTTATTTTGAAGAATTGCGGGAGTGTTGTAGACTTTCTTTATTTTATTTAAAACGTTGTTTTGTGATGAATTGAAGATGTTGAAAATAATTATGATTTAGTTCTGTTATATTAATAAACTTGAAGATTGAAGACTATGTTGAAATGTTGTCGGTTCATCCGAAATATGTGTTATGTATATGTTTAATTATACTTGAGTAAGTTTGAATATGTTGGATGATGTGACATCCTATTATGAAGTTTTATTTTACTCTAATTTTTATTAAAATTTATTGTTGGGGAAATAGGGTGTTATATAGGGAATCTGAGTTCTAAGAAGCTGGTACATGGAAATCCATAGATTGTGAAGCCTGAGAAGTCATGTGAGGTATGCTTGAAAGGCAAGCAACCCAGATTGCCATTTGTGTCAGAAGTAGCCCCAAGAGCAAAACATGCTTTGGGAGCAGTTCATTTTGATGTATGTGAACCATTTACAGTACCTTCACTTGGAGGAAACAAGTTTTTATGTTGTTTATGGATGAGTTCCTATGGATGACATGGGAAGCACTCATCAAGTTTAAGCATGAGGTGTTTACCGAGTTCCAAAAAATTTAGGTGAAGGATGAGAAACGGAGTGGTCAAAAGTTGAAACTTATCATAACTAACATTGGAGGTGAGTATAACTCTACTGAGTTCTAGAAATTCTATGATAAAAATGGAATTGAGAATGAAGTTACTGCTCCATACACTGCTCAACACAGTGGTATTCCATAAAGAAGAAATAGAACTTTACTTGATATGACAAGGAGCATGCTGAAAGACAAGAATCTGCCTCATACCTTATAGGGAGAAGCTGTTGCCACTTGAGCGTATGTGCTCAATAGGTGTCCAACGAAGAAGCTGAAGGAAACTATTCCTTTAGAGATGTGGGCTGGAGATAAGCAAAGTGCGAGTGATTTCAAAGTATTTGGTTCAGTTTGTTACAAACATGTTCCAAATTCTAAGAGAAAGAAGTTGGATGACATAAGCAAAATAATGTTGTTGATTTAATACCACAATATAAGTGCGTACAAGATTTATTGTCTAGTCACTAATAAAGTTGAATTCAACAGAGACATCATTGTGAAGAAGTGAGAAGTATGGGATTGAAGCAAGTCTCAATCTAACTCTGGTGTAGTCTTAACACCTGAGGTAACTTCTGAAGATAGTTCAGAATCTAAAGATTCTGAAGTTGAGTCAGAGTCAGAAGGAGACTCTGAAGATGAGTCAGAGTCAGAAGATGATTCTGATTATGAAGGTGAATCTGATTCTAATCCATATTCTGATGATGATCTAAAATTTAAGGGTTAAGACTCTAATGGTCATGCTTCTGAAGGTGAACCTTCTGAAGGTGGAGATTCCGGAGGTGGTCCAACTTGTGAAGGAAGTCCAAAAGGTGATAGGGTTCCAGAATCAGAAGAAGATTCTGAGCAAGTCTAAAGGCCATAAAGAGTTAGAAAAATACCAAGGAGATTCACAGAGTTTGACATGTTACAAGATACTGAAGTAGACTTTGAGGGAGGAGTCGTTTAGTGTGCCATGTTAGTAGACTCTGAACCAGTTAGTGTTGAATAAGCTCTCAAGAAGAAAGTGTGGCTGGAGGTCATGAAAGAAGAACTCGAGGCTATAAAAGGAAACAAGACTTGGGAGTTGACCAAGCTTTCAAAAGTGAAGAAAGCCATCAGCGTCAGATGGGTTTTCAAGATTAAGTTGAATCCAAATGGATCAATTTGCAAACACAAAGCAAGGTTAGTAGCTAGAGGATTTTTACAAAAATCTAGACTAGATTACTTTGAGGTGTATGCGCTTGTAGCTAGGCATGAAACAATTAGATTGTTGATTGTTATAGTTGCTAATAGAAATTGGCCTCTGATGCACCTGGATGTGAAATTTGTATTTCTGAATGATCCATTACAAGAAGAGTTATATGTGTCACAACATTCTGGATTTGTGAAAAATAATCAGGAAGGGAAGGTGTAAAGGTTACATAAAGCGTTGTATGGATTGAAATAAGCTCCTAGAGCTTGTATCTGAAAATTGATTCATTTTTCAAGCTGCAAGGGTTCAGAAAGTGTGAGATGGAGTATAACGTTTATGTTCAACATACTTTTGTAAGAAATATAATTATAGTGTGTCTCTATGTTGATAACATATTGCTAACAAGAATTTATCCAGAAGAGATAGTCAATTTCAAGAAGGTGTTGTTGAATGAGTTTGAGATGACTGATCTGGGAAATATGGTATAATTTTTAAACATTTGGTTGACTCATTGAGATATCTGTTTAAAACCATACCTAACATTTGCTATGCGGTTGGAATAGTGAGTAGGTTTATGAACAAACCAAAGTGGTCACATTACCAAACAACTATTATGATACCGAGGTACATTAAAGGGACTCTGAAGTATGGAGTGTTGTTCCCTTCTGGTGTTAAATCTAATTCAGAGCTGATATGCTATTTAGACTTTGATTGGTATGGAGATAAAGTTGACAGAAGAAGTAATCCTGGATATTTTTTCAAGTATATGGGAAGTCCCATTTCTTGGTGTTCCAAGAAGCAACTTGTGGTTGCATTGTCAACTTGTGAAGCTGAATACATTGCAGGTGCTTTGATTGCGTGTCAAGCTGTTTCGTTAATGAATTTATTGCAGGATCTGAAGATCAAGGTGAATAAACTTGTAAAGTTGATGATAAATAACAAATTTTCCATAAACCTTTCCAAGAAATCAATGCTTCACAGGAGAAGCAAAAAAATTGACACAAAATTTCATTTTCTGAGGAATCAAGTCCAAAATGTAGTGCTAGAAGTTGTTCACTATAGCACTTAGAAGCAACTTGCTGATGTTCTGACAAAATCTATTAGAATTGAACACTTTGTCGATATGAGGAATGGAATTGGTGTTGTAGATTTTAGTTAGCTGAATAAGAATTAAGGGATGGTGTTAGAAGTAATTCATATTTATAAGGTATTTTGACTTAGAAGCAGGAGCTTCTGAGGTTGCATAGTTATTCCAGAAGTTGTGTCTAAGCTTCTGGGTCTAGTAGTTGTATGCCCACATGGCAATTTAAGTTAACTTAGCTTTAGCTTGTTCCTACATGGGAATTTTATTTTGTATATTTAAGCAACTTTGTAACTAGTTTTTCAAAGTAGTAGTGAATAAAGTTTCTCTATGAAAAGTTTGTTATAATCATTTTTCTCTCTCTTCTCTTTCTCTCTTTTCTTCCATCTTCATCTTCAACCTTGCGCTTCTGCAAATTTTAGTTATGTGTTTTTTGTTATGTGTTTTAGTCTTTTAGGGATTAAGGTTGGACTCTTGGTGTTTGACAAAATGCCTCAAAATATTTTTGTGTCCTTTCATAGTGACTGAGGAAGCTTATGAGTCTAACATCCATTTCAACATTATCTCTAGTCATATTTTATTTTGTAAACACTCGAGAATGTAATCTAAATGAGTGATATGGGAAATCAGAGTTATAGACAAGGAATTACCATCAACAATTTGAATTTTCTGATTACCATGATATGAATGTAAATTGTGCAAGTATTCAGATGAACCTATCATGTGATTGGATGCACCAGAATCAATAAACCATGGACGAGGAACATGGGAAGACTTACCCTGAATACCTAACACTGAAAGGGAAGCCAATACAATTTGTTAAATCATTACAAGCTGTAGAGCACTACTATCAGATGCACTAGTGGTGGAAGAGCCAATTGTTTGATGTAACACCCTTCTAAAAACCCCAAGGAATATTCACAAACAATTTAATTGGTAAATCATACAACGCACCAACAAGGGTGTCACATGCTTCATAAAACATCATAAGTAAACATCTTGCTCCGTAACACGGGTTTTTTCAACATTTATATTATTTCCTTTCAAAATATCAACACATCAATCATTTACTACGCAACGGAAAACCATAGTCTCAAATAACTTCATTAATAACATCCTTCAAAATATCATCATCCTCATCAATTCATGAGTTATGATTTTTAAACAACATAAGAAAATAAAACAACTTATAAATCATATTCAACAAAAGAAATATCAAACTAAAATCCAAACTTTCCCAACCCTGATGTTACATATCAGAGCAAGACCTCCTAATCAACGAAAAACAAATGAACACTCTGAAGCTATCCTCAAAGCTTCTACGAACTACTCATGGTCACATGCGCGTTATTCACATGGAGGAAACATTAAAATAGAAAGGGTGAGTAATCAAATTTATTATAAATAATTAAGGAATAGATATAGTAGTTTAAGCAACATCATCATACAATCCATAAATCACATATTAGCAAAAACTCATCAAAATCATTAGTCAAGTTTCACCTACGTCACAACATCATCAAAACAACAATCATGCAATGTCATATAGACTGTAATGTAACAACAGAGACTCATGCATGTGGTACCAAACTTCATTGATGAACACTAGGTCATTGATAAGTGCAAATTATAGTTATTTTTGTATATACTTTTTGTTGCACTTATCGACTTTTGTTGTTAATACCAGTTGAATAACCCAACTTTGGGTATAAATAATACTTTTATTTGTGTATAATACACTTTCATGTATAAAGTGTATCGTTTGATAGTTTTGTATTTATTTGTTGGTATTTGAGCATTGTTGGAGCAAGAGGAATAAAAGCTCCAAGATGCATTGTTGGATCAATAAAGGAATAAGGCCAAGAAGAGAGAGCCGTTGGAGTTATGCAGAATGAGAAACAAAATTTATTATTCTGGTGTGCCTCACTCGGGCGAAGCCTGGGCGAGGAGCCTTCGCACCGACCTCGCCGAGCGACGGAGGGGTGAGAGGACTAGATCATTTTTCTAGTAGCTACTGACTTGGGCCCACTGGGTGAGAAATAAGGATGTCACTGGGTGAAGTTTCCCTTTGCCGGACGAGGGTGGATATTTTTGGCCAGTTATGTACGTGGCACAACCTGGGACTTGTGTTTAGGAACCGACGCAGGGCGATGCTTTTATGTCGCCGGGCGACGTGTGCGGACCAGATTTTGTATATATTTCTATTTCATTTCATTTTGTTTTGTTATGGTTTTAGGGGATAGTTTTTGCTCCCAACTCCATCAACCCTCATTTTTCTCTAGGTTTATCTTAGAAAATAACATTGAAGCTTGCATACGGATGATCCTGGATGAATTGCTCTTCTATCGGCGCTGACAAACTGGGAGATTTGTGGCCATTTCTCTTCTTATTTGTGTATTCTATGTATGTTGAGTTTGTGTATGTATTTACTTTGATCTTATGTATATTTGTTGCCCATGGCATTATATAAAATTTACTTTACAAATCTTTGTGGATTGTTACCCTTGATTTTTGCTCTGTGCTAGGGATTTGGGTTGTTATAGACATATACTGCTCAAATTCTTATCTAGGATGATAGTCTGTTAGTTTCTGGATTCTAGAGGTAGATTTAGAGCTGGCATTCACTTGGGTGTCTGTGATTAATGCCTCTGTTGGTTGTGTTGACTGAGAGATCGTTAATGTGAGTAGCATGGTTGACTTCTATGTTGTTGAGGTTGGTTAAGAGATCGTCACTGAGGTGATATAATGGGTGTTATGTTTGACACATGATGACACTGACAAGTATCATAGGTTGAGTATAACTAGTCAATAGGTTTAAGCCCATGAGGAGTGGATTAGATGCATGCTTGATAAGTTTCCCCTTTGAAGAATGAATTTATTTTCCTGTTAATAGTTTTACCTTTCCTTACAAATAACCCATTCAACCCCTAAACTCATTAATGAATGATTTATCGAACAATGACTCGATAACCAATCTCACTGGACACGATACAATATAACCTAAATATCACCCAATAAAATAATACTTTACTTTTTTCTTGCCGTTGCAACAAAATGGCATCATTTCCAGGGATTGGTTTATTGTTCCGCATCACGATAATTCCTTTGTTTTTGAGTTTTATAATTAATGTATATGTTGTATAGAAATTATGCATGAACTTGTTTATGTTTACTTGTGAATTTATTTGTTTATGTTTACCACACTTGTACATGTTTTCTATACATGTGAATTTATTATATCATTGTTTGTTTCCTTTCACGTTTGCTTGTGTGTTGGTTAGGAATAACCAGGTGGAAGCAACTTGGAGGAACGTTCTTAAATAATAGGCGTCGAGCTTAAGACGTAAAACAAGCACGTTTTATTGTTTTTAAATTTTGTTAGTTTAGGTAGCATGTTGATTGTTGTTTAAACAAGTTGAAATTGGAATTGTTCTAAATTATCAAATCTTGACTTTTCAACTTGTTTAAACTTCCGAGAGCTTTCTTTTATTAGCCTGAGGAAATTTGTATGTGTATAATTTTGTTTTTTCTAATTCTTTTGTTGTTGTCTGGACTCCAATTTTGGCCCGGTAAGTTGAAGAACTTTGAGGTGATTGTCCGAATTTGAGTGTTTCAACTTGCAGATATATGGTAATGATAATATTTTGAAGTTGGTACACACCAGATACTCGTTTATTGCTTTATTTAGAATAACATGTTTATGAAACTATTCATTTGTATAATTACCATACCATTCATTCTTTTTGTATTACTTACTTTTGATTTGAATCACTTTAGTTCCATTTTTACCCCAATTGTGAGGAAGATTTCCATTGTTCATATATGATGGAGGCCATAATTCTTATTTTAATCGGATTTTATTATGATTAATCTTTTATTTATGTTTATTGTATGAAAGCATGAAAATGATCAAGGCACTTTGTTTCATTTTAAGCACAACTACCTAGCCAAATAGTCAATTCACCTTGTGAGTGTGTGAACTTTTGTTACCTCTTTGACCTTTTTTGTCAATGTCCATGTTTTTTTTTTCTAAATACTTGTTTATGAGTGTTTGGTTTTCCTTTTTGTATGGATATTTATTCTTTGTTTTCTTGAACCCTCAACCATTATTTTTTGTTTTAATTTTTACTTTGCCTTAGAAAGTAAGGAGTATTCACTCATTGATGTTGGTTGAATTCAAGTTGGGGAGACAATGTTTTCTCATTTATATGTTGCTTAATATGAGGTTGAGAAAAAGAAAAATAAAAAAATGAAAAAGAAAGATTAGAAAAATAAAATAAAAAAGATGAAAAAGTTTTGAAAAAAAAAAAACAAAAAGAGTTCAAATAATTGTGCGAATAAGTATTATGATTGGTTTGAGAAATTTAGAATGAAGAAGAAAGTTGATGGAAATTTTGTGTTTCTTGAATCTTTATGAGTTGATAACTCCCTTAGGTTAAGGAAATTTTTTGTTTCAATTAGCTTCAGGATATATCCCTTGTTTATTAACCAAGCCACATTACAACCTTAAAAAGCCCTTATGATTCTTGCCTTTGTATTTTCAATATGAGTTTTTGCATGAATGCATAATTTAGTCTATTGTTTGCAAGATTGTGGATGGGTTTTTTTATTCCTCACCTTTGTGTGTTCTTCATCTACCGATGAATCTTTACTAGGTGTAATTCATGATTGAGCTTGTTTTGTTTTATAATGTTTAGTATGATTTTTGTACTTAGGATTCGTTTCGTTTATATATTATCGTTGTAGGATTGTGGTTAGGATTTACCTTGCTTGTGCATTTTTGTTTGAACCATACATTTATTTTCGTTTTTAAAACTTGTTGATTCATGATTCTTTGGTTGATCATTTATGCTTCTTTGAGTTGTTTGGCCTTGTTTGAGGACAAACAAGTTCAAGTTAGGGATAGTTTGATAAGTGCAAATTATAGTTATTTTTGTATATACTTTTTGTTGCACTTATCGACTCTTTATTGTTAATACCAATTGAATAACTTAAATTTGTGTATAAATACGTTTAGTTTATGTATAATGCATTGTCGTGTATAAAGTGTATCGTTTGATAGTTTTGTATTTATTTTGTAGGTATTTGAGGATTGTTAGAGCAAGAGGAATAAAAGCTCCAAGATGCATTGTTGGATCAATAAAGGAATAAGGCCAAGAAGAGAGGGCCATTGTAGTTATGCAGAAGGAGCAACATAATTTGTTGTTCTGGTGTGCCTCGTCGGGCGAAGCCTGAGCGAGGAGCCTTCGTGTCGGTCTCGCCAGGCGTCAGAGGGGCGAGAGGACTGGATCATTTTTCTAGTAGATACTCGGACTCGCCAGCAGCTCGTTAGGTGATAAATAAGGATGTCTCCGGGCGAAGCTTCCCTTCGCCGGGCGAGGGTGGATATTTTTGGCCAGTTGCGCACGTGGCACAACCTGGGACTTGTGTTTAGGAATCGTCGCAGGGCGAGGCTTTTATGTCTTCGGGCGACGCGTGTAGACCAGATTTTGTATATATTTCTATTTCATTTCATTTTGTTTGGTTATGGTTTTGGGGGATAGTTTTTGCTCCCAACTCTATTAACCTCATTTTCTCTAGGTTTAGCTTAGAAAACAACATTGAAGCTTGCATACAGATGATCCTGGGTGGATTGCTCTTCGATCAACGCTGACAAACTGGGAGATTTGCGGTTCATTTCTCTTATTCTTTGTGTATTCTTTATACGTTGAGTTTGTATATGTATTTACTTTAATATTATGTATATTTTTCTCCTACGGTGTTATATAAAATTTGCTTTACAAATCTTTGTGGATTGTTATCCTTGATTTTTGCTCTATGCTAGGGATTTGGGTTGTTATAGACATATACTGCTCTAATTCTTATCTAGGATGATAGCCTGTTAGTTTATGGATTTTAGAGATAGATTTAGAGATGGCATTCACTTGGGAGTCTGTGATTAATGCTACTATGTTGGTTGTGTTGACTGAGATATCGTTAACGCGAGTAGCACAATTGACTTAAGTGTTGTTGAGGTTGGTTGAGAGATCACCACCGAGGTGATATAGTAGGGTGTTGTGTTTGATATATGATAACACTGATGAGTATCGTAGGTTGAATATAATTGGTCTATAGGTTTAAGTATGTGAGTGTTGTACCCCAAAATTTGCCCTCCCATTTCCTCAACATTTTCTCATCACAAAAACCTTAGAGCTCAAGATCCAGTTAGGGTTTCCTCTGCTCAAGACTTCTCCTTGCACTGTTGACCCAAATTAGGGTTTGTGTTTGTACAAAGATGTTTTGACCTAAAAAGCCTAAGATGACTTTCATGCTTCATGTTGGACCCCCAAGTTTATCCATACAAAGTTTCAAGTCTTAATTCCAAGTTTTGCCCAATCAATTGGACAGTTGACCTAGAAATCAACTGTATTGGGGAAAAAGTCAACTGTGGCCAATTGACAGTCAAATCTCATGAAAATTGACCCACATAAACATTATGAACTCATATAGACCATTTGATCAAGTTTGGATCACAATTCCACAAGAAATTTGATCAGATCACCAAAAGGGCAAAATGGTCATTTTTAGGGTTTTGACTGCACAAAGGCAATTTTTGACTGTTTGACCTAGCCAATGGCAAACCAAGCTCACATATGGACTCAAGGACCCCATGGAATTATCTTGACATGCTCAACAAATTCAAAAGATCCCAAGTACACAAGATTGACAGTTGAATTTCCCAGTCAATTGATCAATTTTGACTGTATACTGAAAAGTCAAACTTTGACATTTTGGTCAAAATCAAGGGTCAAGATTCATTTTTCATCAAAACATGCCAAATCATGAAACTTTTTCACCAAGAAATCAAGAAATGCAAATTAAGGTTTGAAATGGGAATTTTTCATAACTTAGAATTTTTCTAAGTTATGGAAAACCCTAATTTTTCCCCAACTTTGCCCCACTTTCTCACCAAGATTCATTTGGATTCAAACAAAAGTCAAAACATGAAAGTTGTAGCTTGTTACATAATCTACAACTTTGATTCACAAAGTTTTCCCAAATGAGGCTTGTATCTCAAGTTACAATTTTTGGAATAAGGGTGCTAAACCATTCTTAACTTAGTGAAATTTTAACCTATTTTGGCAAGGTTTTCTACCTAACTTCAAGGCCATTTTCCATACACTTCCACTTGGAATTTCAACTTGAATTTCAAATATGGATTGTAGTACACATTCCAAGCTTTCCAAAATGTCCAAGAACTCATCAAACAACCTCATAACTTGAGAGAATCGAATTTCACAATATAGCAAAAACTCACTTTTGATTAGGCCAAGTTACATGTTCATAGCACTATGCATTTCAATCTCAGCTTGCACAACTTGATTACAGGACTTTTATCTCAATTACACTCATAAATTTAATGCATATTCTTTGTGCCAAGACCATGTTCTTTGTGTTCTAGCATTGCATAGTGGATTAATCCCAAAATAGATAAAGCATTTCTTCCATTTTTACAAAAGGTAGCTTTATGTCCAATTGAAAATCCAACAAGTACAAATACAATCTAATTGGCACAAGATTATGAGCATAACACACTGATCAAGGAGGAGTTTTGCAGCATGATTAGGGGCCCTCTACATGCCTAGAACACAATTTGGCTTTTCTTGCTTAAGTGTGAAGAAACATCCCATAACATACAACAACTCTCATATCAGCTCAAAAACCCTTAAGCAAACTTGTCAAGCATATTCAAAAGATCCATTCTGAGCTAACACACGACTCCAATACCTCCATTGCCCTCTAGAACTCAGAACCACTCTCAAACTGCAAAAACAGGGCAAGGCCTGCAGTTTGAACTCCAACTCTCAATCCTGTCAAGCATTCCTGCCCAAACCACTTCAGACACCTTCCCTACCATCAATCCAAACTATCCAAAGCACTAGAAGCAACCTGTAACTCCTCTAACCCTTTTGGCCATTTTCACTTTTCTGATTTGCAGGTGAAGAGCTCTAGCACGATTCAAGAAGTTTCAAGACAAAGTAAAGCTTGGAATAGCATCCCTGGACCTCAAGGAAGCTATACCAATCATCACCTTGCACTGAAAGCTTCTCCATTGCCAGATAGAACTTCAACTGAACAGGTAAGTTCATGAACTCGTATCTCTCTTATTAGGCATTGTTAGCTTTAGGTTTGTGAAGATAATATGTCACATTCATAGCCCTGAACATGTCCATATAATTAGATTTCATTTATATTGTGTGTGCTGCAAGAATTTTGAGTCTGAACATTGATAAAAAACTAGGTCAGAAATGGGGGAAGAAGAAATTCTCCCTCATCTTAGAGAGTTAAGACAAGTTCTTTATATCCATGAATTCGTCTCTTGATGCTGAACATTTTTGATGTTATGAGTTTTCATTAAAAAGCCAGGAATCAGGATGTTTGAATCAGTGAAGAAGGCGCGCGTTTTTTTGACATTTTCTGGCCAGAGGTTGAAGAAGGGTTATCTGGGCTGGGCTTGTTTTGTATTTCCTTTTCACACACCCTTTTCACTTTAACACCCCCTGAGCCCATTTGATTTATTTCAATGATTTTTTGACTTTTCTTTTTTCATTTTGACTCATTTATTTTTTCTAACAATATTAAAAATATAAAAAATATTTTTCTCACCATTTTTGAATTTATTAGGAATTTATTTGGTTTTCTTTTAGTTTGTATACAAATAAATGAATATATACATTTTATTAAAAATATTAAGAAATATGCAAAAAACACTTTTATTTTCATTTTATTTTTGTTTTACCCTCTGAAAATATTTTATAGAAAAAATACTTTTTTATTAAATATTAAATATTATTAATTTTTATACATAATACATATTTAGAAATTAATACATACATATATATATATATATATATATATATATATATATATATATATATATATATATATATTTATTAATATACATAGGGTAAAATTCAAAAATACATATATTTTATTTTTATTAATACTTGATACAAAAAAAAAATACTTTTTATAAACATATTTCATTTTATTTTATTTTTTGTACATAATAGGTAAATATTTGTGTAAATTAAATAATATATATATATTACTTAATGAAAATTAGGGTTTTACCCTTAAAATACAAAAACTCCAAAATAATACTTTTTTTATTTTTATTTATTTGACATAAATAATACTTTTTTTTATATACATATAAAAACCCTTTTTGCATTTTGCATCTTTATTTTATTTTCCATTTAATTTATACAATCAATTACTTGTAAATATGCCAAAAATGATGTAATAGCTAGGTTTAATTTCTTTGTCTAAATATCCCCCCATTTGAACATTTGTACCCCCCTTCCCATATGGTGTTGTAATAGTGTAGGAATTTTAATTTTCGCACTTTATCGCTTTCTAAATACACCATGCTAGAATTAGGGTTTGTATGCAAATAAAAAGAACAAAATAGTTTGACCTAATCTCAAGATAATAAAAGCATGAAAATGGACAACACATCTCACACTTGCACCCCTAGGGTATTCTACTTTGTTGCCTTCAAATAAATGGGCCATATTGCATGTTAGGTCTCTTTGGGAAAAACAAACAAATTAAATGATCATAGTCCCTCGATGACGCTTTCCAAATGTTGCCTAAACAAATGATCAAGTCCCTTAAAGAAAATTGCCCAAAGATACTTGACACCGTTGCAATTATGGCCTAAACGATGACCCGCGCCCGTCCCTTTCACATCCTAACATGAGATTGTCCACCAAATACAATGGTGGAACAAACTTATTAAAAGGGTTAAAACATAGCAATAAACTTTGAGAAATTTAGGAGTAGATAACCTCTTAGTTACTTGAATCAAAACTTGAAAAAATAAAACACTTGCCTATTTTTCTAAAACCACACCTCACAACACTTTCAAAACAACTTTCAAAAACAAATGAAAACCTTTTTCAAAAGACATACATCTTTGTATACATCCCGACATGGATCATTACAAAGGTTGCCACCACATTGGCTTCTTTTCAAAACATTTTCAAACTCACACACACAAGCACCATTTCAAACAATTGAAAACAAAAGGCAAGTGATCTAAGCAAGTAACTAAGAGCCCATGGATAACCATGGATAGAAAGGGTGCTAATACCTTCCCTTTCTATAATCTACTCCCCGAACCCAAGAAAAATCTCAAAGGTTTTTGCTGTGCTTTTTAAACCTTTCCTTAGGATAAAATAAAAAGTCAGTGGCGACTCTTGCTCAACCGAAACATTTGCGAAAACAAACGCAAAACCATAGTCAGTTCTCCCACCGTATCACAGAACTGGCGACTCTGCTGGGGAGAATTTTAAAAGTGGAGTAACCTTAGGGCTTAGATCACCCTCTTGCATGACTAATTGTTTGAATTGTTTGCTTTATATCTTGGCTCTATTATTTGGGTTTGCAATCCTACACCCGGATTTTGGGAAACATTCATAGATAGCAATATGTTGTGGAAACTGTGCGGGGTATACCGACACGGTCGAAGCAATAGCTATATTAGTGCGACATATTTGTGAGTACCGGTAACCCTTGAGTTCAATCAAGGAGAGTATGGGGCCGTTGAGTGATTTCACTAAGCACTAATGACCTAGAACCTTACTTGACCATCTTGGCCTTTATTAGGGGTAGTGAGATGACCGGCTTTGGTGCAGTCCGAAGTCGGTAGATACTCGATACTACACTCATTGAGGGTTGTTTTCTTGGAATATTTTGGTTGCTAGTTAAGTGGCTAAACCAAAACAATGAACAATGAAAACAATCCCGTGATATTGAGCTCCTTAGAACCGGGTTACTATTTATAGGACAGGTTTTTAAGCCAACTACACTCAAGAGGGTACTTACCTATAAAACCTCATGCAAGCCTGAAACTAGGATTTGGTGTGATTTGCTTGTACATATGTTTTATGCATACATCATAGACATCATAAAACATCATATGCATTCACTAACCATTTCAAGGATTTTGGACCTTCATCTTTGTTCTTGTTTTGTAGGTCATGGAAATTCCTCGCAGAAAAACCATTCAAGTCAACCTCGTGAGAATCTCTCCTCAACTCAAGGAGCTCACCTCAAGAATTCCGGAAAGCTCATCCTTCAGTGAAAGACATGGTAGACTGCTCAGCCTAGTCAACACCAACATTGAAGAAGACATGATGAAAGTGCTATTCCAGTTCTTTGACCCTCTTCACCACTGTTTCACTTTCCCTGACTATCAGTTGTTGCCCACTTTGGAGGAGTTTTCTCAACTCCTAAGAATTCCTATCCTTAATCAACTACCCTTCAACGGTACGGAAAAGGAACCAAAGCCGGAAGATGTTGCTCGAGCATTACATCTACAACCATCCGACATCAAGGAGCATTGGGAAACCAGAAGCGGCGTCAAGGGATTCTTAGCAAAATTCTTGTTTGAGAAGGCACAAGAATGTTAGAACTCATTGGACCTACAAGCCTTTGAAGAAATTGTGGCACTCCTTATCTATGGGTTGGTCTTGTTCCCAAATCCTGACCAATTGGTAGATGTCAACGCCGTCAAAATCTTCTTGTCCAGAAATCCAATACCAACATTTCTTGGGGACATCCTTCACTCATTTTACACACGAACAATGAGAAAGAGGGGTGTTCTCATGTGCTGTACTCCTATCCTTGCAAGGTGGTTTATTTCGCACCTTCCACAATCTATCCTGAAGAATGACCAAGGCTCGAGGTTGTCCCAACGGTTGATGACTCTTACTCATTCTGATGTACATTGGTGTTCTCGGTCCAGAGAAAATGTCATCATCATCGATCGTTGTGGAGAATTCCCTAATGTTCCTTTACTTGGAATTAGAGGAGGTATCACCTATAACCCTTGCCTAGCTTTGAGGCAATTTGGATATGCCCGGAGGGATGGCCCTCATGACATGTTGATTCCTGACCTAGTTTTTGACTTCGACAACGATGCGCAAGGACTTCGCCAAAGATTCATCAGAGCTTGGGGAAAACTCAACAAGGTTGATAGCAAGACTCTGGGACACAAGAACTCCATCCCTCTTGAGCCTTATCTCAAGTGGGTACGAGCCCGAGCCCAAAGTCTGATGATGCCTTATCCTCATGTTCTCCCTGTGATTAAAGAGCCCGTCAAGGAAGGAGAGGTTCCCTACACCATCCTACATCCAGACATGCCTACATCGTGGGAGGAAATGCAGAAAAGTTGGATTCAGCTCAAGGAAGAACGGAATACTTTTGAAGCTAGCTTCTACGCCAGTGAGAAGAAGGTTCTAGAGCTTACCCGCCGACTCCATGAGCAAGAGGCCCTCAATACCTACATCGCACCAAAAAGGATGCGCAATGTCTTTTTGCCTTAAGAAGTTTATTTTGTAATATTTGGCCCATGGGGCATTTATGTACTAACAAATTTCTTCTTATTAATATGACGTGCGTTCTTCTTTGTCTGAAACAATTTTGAATGTCCTAAATCCTTGAATGCATTGCATACATAAGCATAACATTCATCATGTGCATAAGCAAGTCTCATTCCAGGTTTCCTTATCTGTCTGCTGTTTATTTCAGTAGGATGGATCTCGAGTAAACAGTCAAAGACCTACAAGCTCAAAATGCATAGTTCCAGCAACTCCTGATGACCTTGGCTAAGGGTCAGGAGGATATCAAGACTCAATTGGGGAACAAAGACCCAGTGAAAAAGAAGAAAAAGAGACTCGGGGTGGCTACTTTGGGGAGAAGATTTGATGGAGAAGCTCGGAGAGTGCTTGAATTTCCTCCTACTTCTGATGAAGGAACTAGCAAAGGAGGTGGAGCTGCGGTACCTTCCGAGTCTGATGTGGAAGAAGAAGAGGTCGAAGAGGATGAAGATTATACTAATCAACAATACCCTCCAGCTGATGATAAATACAAAGGGCTAGAAGACAGGTTGGCCGCCATGGAGCTACAAAGGGTACCGGGTTTGGATTTTGAAGACTTGGGTTTGGTTGTCGGGATTGTGATTCCCCCAAAATTCAAAGTGCCAGTGTTTGTGAGGTATGATGGGCTGTCCTGTCCCAAAATGCATCTCAGGTCCTACGTGAGAAAAATTCAACCCTATACGGCAGATAAAAACCTTTGGATTCATTTCTTTCAAGACAGTCTTTCTGGAGCTCAGTTGGAGTGGTTTTATCAGCTAGAGGGAACCAGCGTTCGAAATTGGGAAGATTTGGCCACCGATTTCTACAAACAATACCAATACAATTCTGACCTTGCCCCTACTCGTACCCAACTTCAGGGTATGTCGCTAGGAACAAGCGAGGGATTCAAAGAGTACGCACAAAAATGGAGGGATTTGGCTGGCAGGGTGCAGCCTCCTTTAACCGATCGTGAACTTGTTGATATGTTTCTAGGGACCCTATCTGGGCCATTTTTCAATCATCTGATTGGTAACTCTTCCGCGGGGTTTACCGATTTGATCTTAACGGGCGAAAGAATAGAAGCTGGCATCAAGTCAGGAAAGATTCAGAAGGGTGTTGCTGCAAGTACTGAGAAGAGGCCTTTTAAGAAAGAAGCAAGTTCCGTCTATGGTCCTAGAAGACAAGTCAAGCCAGAAAGTCGCCAAGCCGTCAATGCTCTGGTCATTTCAAAACCTGTTGCTGCTCCTCAGCAGTACAATCAACAAAGAGGTGAAAGGCTGATCGCACTGAATCGCACTATGTTTCTGACTCAAATATCACATGTTTTCCTTAGTTTTTATTGTCATTTTCTCGTATTATGTTCCTTTTTCCTTTGTTTTCAGGATTCTTGTCATTTCAGAGCCTTCTGTGAAGAAACGAGCCAAAACGCCAAGAAATTAGGGTTTTTCAAGATATTCTGCACTTATGGCGTTCAGCGCCGCGCTGGCTACAGGGAACGCGATGACGTGGCCCACTTTCACCCAGAGATCAACTGCCACGTTCCCATGATGTGGTAGTTCCATGCACCGCGCCCGCGGCCACCCCCACCGCGCCCGCGGCCTTCACAACAAGCTTCCCGCTCAAAAGAAGTTAAGGGGCATGCTGGTCCTTACGCACCTCAAAGATCCCCTATAAATAGTTTTCGATTCTCATTCTTTAGTTTCATCCAAGCTTAGTACAATCTTAAGCCATATACTATCAGTTTCTGTAAAGTGATAATCTCTTCACATCGGGGAGTTATTGCGGTGTAGATTGAGTTGTAATCGAGTCTTGGAGCACTTTGGTTGAAGTTCATCATAACAGCCTTACCTTTCCGTAGATTTGTATCAGATTCAAGTCTCCGACCGGAGCAAGGTTCTATTTTATTGCATTTCTTTATTTTATTGCTCTTACCATAGTCTACACGTTTTATAGACTTTAAATGCTCTTACCATAGTCTACACGTTTTATAGACTTTAAATGCTCTTACCATAGTCTACACGTTTTATAGACTTTAAATGCTCTTACCATAGTCTACACGTTTTATAGACTTTAAATGCTCTTACCATAGTCTACACGTTTTATAGACTCGCACTTATTATGTCTGGCTAAACTATAAAGGTTAGGATGTAATGATTGTCATCATGGTCATGTTCCAATTATCATGCTAGTGAAAATACTCTGGGGATGTTTTGCTTCTAACTTAAGTCAATTGTGTTTAAATGTTTATTGGGTAAGATCGAAAGCCGTCCAAACTAATGATACGACTTGATTATTATTTAACCAAACAAAAAGAGCGAAAGCCGTTGATTGGTTAAATAGGAATCATTGACCTTTTTAGAAAACGATTTTGAAACTATTTTCGGACGCGTTTGTAGGTTTGAAATCTGACTCTTGGTCAAAAGCCAAAAGTCTCTTTAAGTTAATCTTTCCAAGTAAAATCACTTTTCTGTTAAGTCAAAACTATCAATTTCTTAAAAATAGGTTTACCTCTTTAACGCGGAAGGCACCCTTTATATGTGACAATAAAGGAATTTAATTTAAAGAGTAAACTCGGTTCTTAGTAGTCAAAAGCTACAAGTTCCTGTTAAATTGATTCTTTGCTATCAATAGAAAATACTGCCCCATAAGTAGTCTCATCTACGCATGACCGGACCAATATCTGATTACATGATTTACATTCCAACCTGTCCTTTAAACTGTTATTTACCTCGCTCATTTACTTTGTGCACTGCACTCACATCAATATTCTTGTTCGCCTTAGATAAGCACCTTAGCAATAGAGTTGATAGATTGACAATTGGTCTCTGTGGTTCGATAATCTTATATATTACTTCGATAGGCTGTACACTTGCAGTACTACATTTAGGCTATACGTTACAGATTAAACCCATCAAGTTTTTGGCGCCGTTGCCGGGGACCAACTTCGTCAAATTTCGTACCCTATTGTTATCCCGTTTAGACTAAGGCTATTCTAGCCGGTAGATGCGAAGAAATCGTAGCACCGGCAACCTAATAGATCCTTTAGTAGAACCTGAACGTTACGCTCGTGCCCGTCTTTTTATTCGCAAGATAAGAAGAGCTATGGCAGAAGATCGTAACCAAAGACCACTCAAGGAATTCGCCCAACCATCTAACGAGGAACCTAGTTCTAGTATAGTAAACCCTGCTATAACTACCAACAACTTTGAACTAAAACCCTCCTTATTACAATTAGTACAACAAAACCAATTCGCTGGTCTCGCTACCGAGAACCCGAATCAACACTTAAAGGTATTTATCCAGTTAGCTGACACCCTTAAGGCAAATGGAGCCACACCCGAAGCTATCCGTTTAAGACTGTTTCCTTTTTCCCTTAGAGGTAAAGCTCACGACTGGTTAGACGCCCTTCCAACTAACTCAATAACAACTTGGGAAGACCTTAGGAGAGCTTTTCTTGCAAGGTATTTTCCACCAAGCAAGACCGCTGTTCTTAGGAACCTGATCACTTGTTTCACCCAAAACCAAGGCGAATCACTTTTTGATGCCTGGGAGAGATATAAAGAACTTTTAAGAGCTTGTCCGCACCATGGCCTGGAGCAATGGTTAATCATACATACCTTCTCTAATGGACTCCATTACAACACAAAGATGTCCATAGACGCTGCCGCTGGCGGAGCGTTGATGAACAAACCTTACCCTGACGCTTGTGCCCTAATAGAGGACATGGCCCAAAACCACGCCCAATGGGGATTAGAACGAGCGACAGTAGAGAAAAAGGAGAGCCATGGAGGAAAGCATGAGGTAAGTTGCATGGACATGATTAATGCCAAGATGGACGCCCTGGCTTTGAGAGTCGAGAACGTGTCTCAAAACCCAACCACAGTAGCAACAATCCAATCGGAGTGCGAACTCTGTGGAACTCAAGGACATCAAACCGTTGACTGTAACCTTTTGAACGAATCAAGCTCAGACCAAGTTAACTATACCCAAGGGAACCCTTTCTCGAATACCTACAATCCTGGATGGAGGAACCACCCGAATTTCTCTTACAAAAACAACAACCCTATCCAAAATCCCGGACCTTCGAGACTTCAAGGATTCCAAACGCAAAAACAAAACCAACCTATGCAAATAGTACCCCCAAGACCAAACCTTAAAGAAACCATGGACACCTTTATTCAGGCTCAAACCCAGCAAAATAAGGAGTTTATGAACCAACACATTCACACGAACGAACTGGTTACTCAACTAGCAACCAAGTTTGACCAGATAATAACTCACACCAAAATGCTTGAGACTCAGATTTCCCAAGTAGCCCAAAACACCTCTGTACAAGTTGCACCTGGAGGACAATTCCCTGGACAAACTCAACCAAATCCAAAAGGCCAAGCAAACTCTATCACTTTAAGAAGTGGAACTGCTTATGAAGGGCCTAGAAATCCTAACTTAAGCACATCAGAAAAACCTATGGAAGATGCTACGCCCAAAGACCAGGTAGAGGAACCAGAGAAGCCAGAAAAGCAATCAAAACCAGAAGTAGGGAATAACACTCAACAACTTTATAAACCACCTATTCCGTTCCCACAGAGGCTGAAAAACACCAAAGTAGAAAACCAGTACCAAAAGTTTATTAAGGTAATAGAGAAACTCCATGTTGAGATTCCTTTTACTGAAGCTATAACCCAGATACCATCATATGCTAAGTTTTTGAAAGATATTTTGACCAATAAACGGCGACTCGATGATCCCAAGCCTTTAGAATGTCATTCTATATCCGAAAATAAACTCGCCAAGAAAGATAAAGACCCTGAAAGTTTTTCTATCCCTTGCATCCTGGGTAACCATATGATAGACAAAGCATTTTTAGACCTAGGAGCAAGCGTAAGTCTGATGCCTCTGGCCGTCTGTAAGAGGTTAAAATTAGGAGAACTTCAACCTACTAAGATGTCCTTACAACTAGCTGATAGATCTGTCAAATATCCCATGGGTATTTTAGAAGACATACCTGTCAAGATTGGTCAGTTGTACATTCCGACCGACTTCGTCGTAATGGATATCAAAGAAGATGAAGACATACCAATCCTCTTAGGAAGACCCTTCCTATCGACCACCGGAGCTATAATAGATGTTAAGAAAGGGAAACTGACTTTCGAGGTAGGAGATGAAAAGATTGAGTTCATTTTATCAAAATTTCTAATGGCACCAGTGATAGGAGATGCGTGTTATGCCATCGACATCATTGATGAATGTGTAAATGAGCTCGAACAAAACGAATTTTTAATCAAATTACCATCAACCCCTATTTTAGAGGATGACGGATTTGAGAGTATCGAACCGTACATTGACGACAACCTTTTCGAATGCTTAGCTCTTACCCATGACCTTATGCCGCGTACTGAGAAAACCACTATAGAACTTAAGGAACTACCCAAGAATCTAAGATATGAGTTTTTGGATGAGGAGATGAATAGACCTGTTATAATTAGCGCCGCTCTAAACCAAATAGAAACAAATCAACTCTTAGATACCTTGCGAAAATATCCCTCAGCTTTAGGGTATAAAGTTTCAGATTTAAGAGGTATAAGCCCATCCGTATGCATGCATCGGATTATGCTAGAAGAAGATTCAAAACCCTCAAGAGAACATCAAAGAAGAATAAACCCTATCATGAGTGATGTAGTAAAAAAATAAGTTCTTAAGTTATTAGAAGCTGGTATCATATACCAAATTTCGGATAGTGAATGGGTAAGCCCAGTCCATGTGGTACCCAAGAAAGGAGGTATCACTGTTCTGAAAAATGAGAAAGGTGAGCATGTGGCAAAACGAACAGAAGGAGGATGGCGTATGTGTATTGACTACAGAAAGTTGAATAAGGCAACGAGAAAAGACCATTTTCCTCTCCCATTTATAGATCAGATGCTTGAACGTCTAGCAAGACACTCATGTTTCTGCTATCTAGATGGGTATTCGGGGTTTTTCCAAATCCCTATTCACCCAGAGGACCAAGAAAAAACCACATTTACCTGCCCTTATGGAACATTCGCTTATAGACGAATGCCCTTTGGACTCTGTAATGCACCTGCCACTTTCCAACGTTGTATGATGTCAATTTTCGCAGACTACCTAGATGGGATTATGGAAGTATTTATGGACGATTTTTCAGTGTGTGGGTTTGATTTCAAAAACTGCCTCTCGAACTTAGAGAAAATCTTAAAAAGATGTGTGGAAGTAAACCTTGTGTTGAATTGGGAAAAGTGCCACTTTATGGTAAATGAAGGGATAGTCTTGGGACACATTATTTCTGAAAGAGGTATAGAAGTCGATAAGGCCAAGATAGAAGTTATAGAAAACTTAAACCCACCTAAGACCGTTAGGGAAATAAGAAGTTTTCTAGGACATGCCGGGTTCTACCGACGTTTCATCAAGAATTTTTCCGGAATAACAAAACCTTTAACTAACTTATTGATGAAGGATGTCGAGTTTGAATTCGACCAAAAATGTCTTGAAGCCTTTGAAGTTTTAAAGCAAGCTCTTATTTCAGCACCTATCATAAGACCACCTGATTGGACACAACCCTTTGAAATCATGTGCGATGCCAGTGATTTCGCTGTAGGAGCTGTACTAGGGCAAAGAAAAGACAAGAAACTGCATGCAATTTACTACGCTAGTAGAACACTAGACGCTGCCCAGCTAAATTATACAACCACAGAAAAAGAATTGCTAGCCGTAGTTTTTGCTATTGATAAATTTCGATCTTATTTGGTGGGAGCAAAAATAATAGTATACACAGATCATGCAGCAATCCGGTACTTGTTAAGTAAGAAAGATGCTAAGCCTAGATTGCTCAGATGGGTGCTTTTACTCCAAGAATTTGACTTGGATATTAAGGATAAAAAAGGAGCTGAAAACTTAGTAGCTGATCATCTCTCTAGGTTAGAACACCTTAAGCCTGAACTTATACCTATAGACGATCACTCTGCTTATGAAAGATTAATAGCTGGGATAAACTCAACCGAAGAAGAGACCTATGAGGAAATCTCAACCATGAACAACATACCATGGTACGCAGATATTGTGAATTATCTAGCCGCTGATATCATACCCCCTGATTTAAGCTACCAACAGAAGAAGAAGTTTTTTAGAGATGTTAAACACTTCTTTTGGGATGAACCCCTCTGTGATCGGTGGATCTGGAACTGACTGTTTAACGCTGGTTCGCGAAATGTCGCGGAAGCAAGAGTCGCCACCGTCTTTTATTTTCTCCAAATGGAAAGGACAAAAGCACAGAAAAATTCCTTAAAGAGATCGCTCTCGGTTCGGGAGGTAGATTATAGAAAGGGAAGGTGTTAGCACCCTTTCTATCCATGGTTATCCATGGGCTCTTAGATACTTGCTCAGTGTGTTTTCAAAATGTTTGCTTGCTTTTCAATGTGGGTTTAAAAAGTTTCTTTTGAAAAATTTCAGATCGACTCGTACGTCAGAGTGTTTGAAAAGTTTGCTTCGAAAGCTTTTGAAATGTGTCAGTGTGAAAAGTCTTTTTGAGTTTTGTTTTGAGATTAGAGCAAGTATCCTTGAGAACCTACCTACCCTAAGGAATTCGTCTGTGTAAGAGCCCTTTAAAGTAGTGCCATCCCACCATTGAGAGGTAGGTAGCACCACCGTTGGAGGTGTTCGGGTCAATTCGATTTTTAGGGACATGGTGATCACCAGAGCAATGGGAAGACACCTTAGAAGCTACCCTCATGCCAGGTTCCCGGATCACGAGGACTTACTAAGACGTTTTCTACTCGACGACCACCTTTCGAGGCAAGGCAACAGTGAGGCGTACCCTAGGGGTGGTGTGTGCGAATTGTGTGTCATGTTTCAGTTATTTGTCTTGTCATGTCATTGTGATCTACGCTTGATTTTAATTTGTCCATTCATTCTTGCATGCATATTTAACAGTTATAAAGTTTGCGGAAAAATAAATCTAAGGCTATTACAAATGGCGCGGGTCCACATCGCCAAAATTAAACCGGACCCGATTTAGCGGAAAATAAATAAAGCGAAATAAATAAAAGTGCGAAAGGTAAAGTTACATGGCTTTGGGAGATTTACATAATTATAATGAACGACATAAAGTAAATATGCGCAAAATAAAGGAATTAAACAAAACTAGGGCGTTGGACCCTTTTGCAAACAATTTAAAATTAATAAGGAATTAAAAATTAAATGATTAAATGTTTTTTTTGGTATTTTGTGTTTTTTAGATTTAATAAGGAAAAGAAGTTAATTGAAATTAAATTAAAAGGCAAACCCTAATTCTAATATTTTTTAATTATTAAGAAAGAATTAAAATATGATCTAAATTAAACCCTAATTTATTTACGCACAATTTTTTAATTTATGAAAATAACTAAATAATATTATTCTGAAAAAAAGGAAAAAATTAAAAGAAAAATCAAAAAAAGATATTAAACCTAAATTCTATTTTTGGTGTTTTTTATTAAAAAGATTAAAACTATAACCTAATTAAACTAAATATTTACATATATTAATTTATTGATGAAAATAATTACAATAAAATATTTATTATTTTTTTGGTCTTTTCTGATTTTTATAATGTTTTTTTTTGTATTTTGATTAAAAATTAAAACAAACATAACAATTAAAATAATAATTAGAAAAATAAAATTGACAAACCAGGGTGGGGTGTAGTCCCAAAATTGGAGGTATAGGCCTGGACTTTTGGCCCATTGAGCTTCAGTCTTCGTTGACTTTTTGAATCCTGTATGACGCGTTGACTGGAGTTTATTGTACTCCTTTGATCATGGCCCTTGGATTGCTACTGATGGACGCGTGTATGGTGAGCTTGGAGTGTGCATGGTGCGTCTCAGAATTACGCCTGCATGGGAATTTGGTTTGAAAAATAATATGAAGCATTATACAGACCTGGGGTTCGAACCCAGGTCTTTGATGTTACCATCATACGTCCCTGCCACTGAGCCATTTGACTTATATTTAATATACATTATCAAACAAACAATATAAAACAAAAGCGGATGAGAGTTGGGAAACGCGCGCGAGAATTCAAACGTGCCTATCACGTTTTGACACGGCATCTTCTTCCTCACGTCCCCTGTAAAACAAGACAGATAGGCAACGGTTTTGCAACCGTGGTATTAGGCAGCCTACAAGAAAATAGCGATTAGCTCGTATCCAAATATAAATTAGGCGCGATGGTCTAGATTGCTTCGTCCAGATGCGTTGATTGCAATGGCATAGGTTTGGAATCTTAATTTTACTTGGTTTGGGAAACCCCAATTTTGTAACCTGCAAACCCTAAGATTTCAAACATGGCATAATCTTGTATGATCAATAAAAACGCAATTAAACACCACAGTTAGCTTTAGAACTTCACAAGGAATAAGAATCAACAAACAAAAATGCAAAAAGATGCTTGAATGATGCTATACAATTTCAAGAATTTTGTTTTGCGGTTTGAGTTCTTGATACCAATTCAGGATGTTTTGCCTATTGTTTGTGATAAGTACACGTTCAGTGAAGCTTGAGGATGATGATAGAACGAGAATTGAAGCTTGAATTGACCTAGAACCTTGATTTCAGATTTCAGTTTTAAGGCAATTTTCTCAAGTTTGTATGTTGGTTTTCTGCGCAGCTTTTAGTCTAAGAGCATTAGGTTTTCATTCCTCATCATATAGTGAAGCCATTAGGTTAAAAATATTGCATAAAATCCATGGTATTCAATGTTTTCAATATTTGATTTCATGAAATCTTTTCCAAATCTTTTCCATGTGCATTTTGTGTTCAATCATCTCAAATCACACCAAAACTTGCCTATTTAAGATATGCACGAAATATTGACCTTGGAATGTGCATAAAAAGATTTTTTTAGGTTAGGTTTATATTTTTCATGTATTAAAATAATTTAAATGAATTAATATTAATATAAATTCAAATAAATAATTAAAAAATATGAAAATACTTCCCTTTGGGCCTAATGGTCGTGCATAGGCTTGGCATGAAGAAATTTGGAAGAAAAATGGACCCATTTGCATTTTTAGGTCATTTGAACCATTGTTGACTTTTCAAAATTCCCAAAAATTTCCCAACTTCCACAAGGCATAACTTGGTCAATTTTTAAGCTTTTCACATGTTCTTGGACATTTTGGAAAGGTCTTTGAGTCCTTTAACCAATACCTTTGGTCCCATGTCATTTTGATTTACCAATCTCAAGTTATGGCCTTTGACTTAAAGTCCCTTTTTGTTGACTTTTGAAAATGACCTATAATGTTGAAATTGATAACTTTTTGTGAGAGCATTTCTTGGACTTGGAACATGAAGATGAATTGTAGGAAATGTCTTTCTCTTCAAAATGAGCTTTGGATGGAATTTTTCTGATAATCCATGTGAAAGTTATGCCCTGGTCAATTTCAGTTGACTTTTTCAGCTGTCCAAATATAGCAACTTTTGCATCTTTGATGATTTCTGAGCCAAATTTTGAGAATCATGATCAAGTATTGATCAAATGATGTTTGTGGCTTCAAAATGATATGTTGACCAAAAATTTGAACTTTTGACTGTCAAATGACCATTTTGCCCCTACAGTTGACTGTAGTGCAATCTAGGGTTTTGACTGTGCAATTTTGAGCTGAATGTCTTGAAACTTGACATGAGGATACTTGACCATATTTGTAAGCATATGAGACTTGATTGGGCCTTTGAAAAGTTCATTTGCTTGACCAGAACTCAAACCCTAGTTTTGACTGTATAGGAGACAGTTGAGCTGCACAACCCTGGGGGAATTTTGTGACCTTGACTTGGCAATTTCTTGATGAATATGGGAGGGCAAATTTTGGGGTACAATAGTTGCCCCTGTTCAATCTTCTTAGACCTGAGGATGCAGATTGGCTGACGTGCCTTTCGTAATCCGAGGGTAGAAGATGATTGGACACTAGAGTGCCCAGAAATTTGCGCTCACATAGTAGCAATGATGATGAGGGAATGGGCTTATAGATGCCATTTGGATGTTACTTGGATAGGATGATGGGCTTATAGATGCCATCTGGATGTTGATCGCGTAAGAGATTCCTTAGCGAGAACCTGCATACCTGCAAGAGAGAAAATGAGTACCTGACACGCTGCAGGAGCTGATTTTAGATGCTTGGTATAGATGCGTCCTGACTGGTTACAGGAGCTGAGTCTGGAGCTTCAAATGCTGATGAATGGACCAGGGATGGTTACTGCCTTAGCATGAATGGTAAGAGAATCCTGAATGATTTCAACCTCAACAACGCTCGTTGAGAAAATCTTGGTGAGAATTACCATATTCGTAGTGTCAGGAAGAGAACCAAAGGACATTATAATCTCAAAGGGAGTCACCTCACTCACCGTTGGAGAGGGAACTATAGGAAATTATAATCTGAAAGGAAATATCACCTCACTCGCCGTTGGAGAGGGAAACATCTTGAAAGAGAATTACCACCTCACTCGCCGTTGGAGAGGGGACCATAAGAGAATATCACCTCACGCTCATGCCGGAGAGGGGAATATCTGAAGAAGGAATTACCACCTCACTCGCCGTGGGAGAGGGGACCATAAGAGAACATCACCTCACGCTCATGCCGGAGAGGGAAACATCTGAAGAAGGAATTACCACCTCACTCGCCGTTGGAGAGGGGACCATAAGAGAACATCACCTCACGCTCATGCCGGAGAGGGAAACATCTGAAGAAGGAATTACCACCTCACTCGCCGTTGGAGAGGGGACCATAAGAGAATATCACCTCACGCTCATGCCGGAGAGGGGAATATCTGAAGAAGGAATTACCACCTCACTCGCCGTTGGAGAGGGGACCATAAGAGAATATCACCTCACGCTCATGCCGGAGAGGGAAACATCTGAAGAAGGAATTACCACCTCACTCGCCGTTGGAGAGGGGACCATAAGAGAATATCACCTCACGCTCATGCCGGAGAGGGGAATATCTGAAGAAGGAATTACCACCTCACTCGCCGTTGGAGAGGGGACCATAAGAGAATATCACCTCACGCTCATGCCGGAGAGGGAAACATCTGAAGAAGGAATTACCACCTCACTCGCCGTTGGAGAGGGGACCATAAGAGAATATCACCTCACGCTCATGCCGGAGAGGGGAATATCTGAAGAAGGAATTACCACCTCACTCGCCGTTGGAGAGGGGACCATAAGAGAATTTCTACTGAGTCTTTATCATAAAAATCTGTTTGGAGTCGATTTAACTGGACTGGAGAAGTCCTTGAAATATATTTGAGAATTTCAACTGCATCTTTCCTGAAAGGTAAAGGTCAGTTATATGCAATGCATGATATGGATCAAGCAAGGATGTTCTCAGCATGGATGCGATTTATATGATATGATGCGTACATGCATGCTATAATGATGTATGTGATGATTCATGTATGTTTTCGTCTAGGAAAATAAATCCTTGACGGGTGCCGGGAAGTCATATCCTGGGCTGATGTTGAGGAAGAGATTTTGCTTCCGCTGTGGATGATCGTTGCAAGAATACCGGTAGGAGAAGATAACTCCGTTGAGGAATAAACTTGGCCAATGGAATAATTCTGCGGGAGAAAGATACTCTAGCGATCATGCTGGGGAGTGCTACTTTGTGGGGATAGCGATGCTTTGCTGAGTTGATGAAGATAACTCCGCTGGGGATACCGTTGATGAGTTATGCTGGGAGATTTGATGAATTCCGCTGGGGATATCCTTGTTGTGCTGGAAGTGTTGATAGACTTCGCTGGGGGTAGGAAGATACTTTGCCGAGGACGCTCTTTCCGTGGCTTTTGGCTGAGGATAACCCAGTTATATCCTGTTACGGAAATAACTCTTTAAATCAAGCCGGGACGACGCGTTCGTGCTCTGAGGATAAGCTTCCAGAATCTACTGGGGATAAGCTTACTGCTTGGGGGTATGAACTCCAAATTTCTTGGGGAACTGGATTGGACTCTCATGGGGAGTTTTGATATGCTGGAGGATGATCCCTTAGAATGTTGATATACCGCCGGGGAACAATCTTTAGACCAAGACTGCCGGGGATACTTGTTAAGAATATATGTATTGCTGCTGAGGAATGTTTGAGATCGGCTGGAGGATACTCAATTCCCTTGATATTTGACAATTTTGCTTGGAGAGAGATGTACTGTTTTGCTGAACTACTCTCTGGGGAATTAAGATCCTCGGTCATGTTCTTTAGCTGAACCTACCTTGGTACCTTGGAGGATAGGACAATTAGACCGCTCAGACAACTCTTTATTGCCCCTGTTTCTAGTGTCACCTGCAATTAATTCCTTTGTTTCGTATGCAAATATTTATGAGTTAGCAAATTATTGTCAATGCATACATCACAAATTGAACCTTGGACTTTCTTCGCAAAACAAAACAGGCAAAAGAAAAAACACTTGGCACATTTAACTGAAAATATATTTGTATTGATTTTGAACAGCCTGAATAGGCATTTTGTGTACAAGAGGCTGACGTCCTAGTAAGAGGTACGCCGCCGATCAAAAGAGTTTATACAAGTTTTGTACAAAAAGAAAATAAAAACAGCTGTGTGAAAGATGAATGATCCACTGGGTTTCAACTCTGCTATTGTCTTTATAACTCCGAGCGTCTCATCACTTGATGACCTTGGTTGAAGGTGAAGCTGACTGATCGATGTCGTTTGAACTTGCTATAGATACCGGATTCTGGATGCAAAGTGATCAATGAGACATAGTTTTACGCTTTATCCCTAATTTTTGCCTGGACCGCCCTTTCGGGTTTTCAGTCCACCGGGATACCCATTTTTGCCCAAGCCGCCTTTTCAGGTTTTCGACTTGCCGGGTGTACAGATTTTTTCATTTTCATCCCTTCATTTTGCCCGAACCCTTTTGGTTCGACGGGAAGCCCTAATTTTTGCCTAGGCATGTCAGCCTAGCGGGTCTTTTTCATGCGTAGTATTTTTTAACTGTGTCTGCATTGGCGGGGTGAGGAAGGTCGTCACCATCCATGTTGGTTAAGATCATTGCTCCTCCTGAGAACACATGCTTAACCACAAATGGCCCTTCGTATGTAGGGGTCCATTTGCCCCTTGGATCACTCTGAGGAAGGATGATTCTTTTGATAACCAGATCCCCGACTTGGTATTCCTGTGGCCTGACCTTTTTGTTAAATGCCCTGATCATCCGTTTCTGATACGTCTGACCATGGCAGATAGCAGCAAGTCTCTTCTCGTCAATGAGGTTGAGTTGGTCAAGTCGTGTCTGGATCCAATCATCTTCGTTCAGATTTGCATCCTTCATTATCCGGAGAGAGGGAATTTGCACTTCGATCGGCAAGACTGCCTCCATACCATAAACCAGAGAGAAAGGAGTTGCCCCGGTTGATGTCCTAGCTGAGGTACGGTACCCATGCAGAGCGAACGGTAACATCTCGTGCCAATCTTTGTACGTCACTGTCATTTTCTGCACGATCTTCTTGATGTTCTTATTCGCTGCTTCTACAGCCCCATTCATCTTCGGTCTGTAAGGAGAAGAATTGTGGTGCTGTATCTTGAACTGTTCGCAGAGCTCAGCAATCATCTTATTGTTCAGATTGGTACCGTTGTCTGTAATAATCCGCTCAGGGACGCCGTATCGACAGATCAGGTTGTGCCGAATGAACTGTGCCACAACAGTCTTGGTTACCGTAGCATAGGATGCTGCTTCAACCCACTTCGTAAAATAGTCAATCGCCACTAGGATGAAGCGATGTCCATTGGATGCCGTAGGTTTTATCTCGCCGATCATGTCTATGCCCCACATTGCAAATGGCCAAGGCGCAGTCAGAACATTCAGGGGAACCAGAGGAACATGCACCTTATCCGCATAAATCTGACACTTGTGGCATGTCCTGGAGTGTTGGTAACAGTCAGCTTCCATTGTGGACCAATAGTATCCTGCCCGTAGGATCTTTTTAGCCATAGTATGCCCACTAGAATGCGTACCAAAGGTCCCTTCGTGTAGCTCTTCCATGATTCTTTCCGCTTCAGTCTTATCCACACAACGCAGTAAGGTTGAATCATGGTTTCGCTTGTACAAGATGCCGTTGCTTAGGAAGAACTTGGCTGCGAACCGCCTCAGGAATTTCTTATCATTGATAGAGGCACCTTCAGGGCATTCCTGAGCTTCCAGATATCTCTTCACTTCATGGTACCAAGGCTTCTCAGTCACCAATTCAGTTTCGAGGTCACAACAGTATGCCGGTTCGTCCAGTTTCCAGATGATGATCCGGGGAGCCTCATTATCCCATTTAACCTTGAACATTGAAGACATTGTAGCTAACGCGTCCGCTAACTGATTCTCTTCTCTTGGAAAGTGCTCGAAGGTTATCTCTGTGAAGTGGGGAATCAGGGTCAACACACATTCTCTGTAAGGAATCAAGTTTGGATGTTTCGTATCCCACTCTCCTTTGATCTGATTGATCACAAGAGCGGAATCTCCGAAGACACTTAGAAATTTGATCCTTAGGTCGATCGCAGCTTGAAGACCCATGATACACGCCTCATACTCCGCCATGTTGTTGGTACAGTTGAAACATAGCCGGGCAGTGAGTGGAGTATGAGTACCTTGTGGAGATATGATTATGGCGCCGATACCATTTCCCAAAGCATTGGAAGCTCTGTCAAAGTGCATAGACCATCGGGATCCTGGTTCAGGTCCTTCATCCGGTCCAGGTACTTCACAATCAGTTACAATCATGATGCTTTCATCCGGAAACTCGAAGTTCATTGATTGGTAGTCATCTACAGCTTGATGAGCTAAGTGGTCTGCCAGTACACTCCCCTTGATGGCTTTCTGGGTTGTGTACTGAATGTCGTATTCCGTCAAGATCATCTGCCATCTTGCAATTCTCCCAGACAGAGCAGGCTTTTCGAATATGTACTTTATCGGATCCATTTTTGAGATCAACAAGGTAGTGTGAGTCAGCATATACTGTCTCAGCCGGCGAGCAGCCCATACCAAAGCGCAGCAAGTTTTCTCAAGCAGTGAGTATCGGGTCTCACAGTCGGTAAACTTTTTGCTAAGGTAATAAATGGCATGCTCTTTTCGGCTAGACTCGTCATGCTGCCCCAGCACACACCCCATTGAATTGTCTAACACTGTCAGGTATAGTATCAGAGGTCTCCCTTCAACCGGGGGCATAAGGATGGGTGGTTCTTGGAGATACTCTTTGATTTTGTCGAAAGCAGCCTGACATTCATCGTTCCAACGTACTACCTGATCTTTCTTCAGCAGCTTGAAGATTGGCTCACAGGTAGCAGTCAAATGAGATATGAATCGAGCGATGTAATTCAGGCGTCCTAAAAAGCCTCTGACTTCCTTCTCTGTCTTAGGAACTGGCATCTCTTGAATAGCTTTGACCTTAGCAGGGTCCACTTGAATACCTTTATCACTGACCACGAAGCCTAGCAACTTCCCAGATCTTACCCCGAAGGTGCACTTGTTCGGGTTCAATCTCAGCTTGTATAGTTTCAAACGATCGAACAACTTCTGTAGATGATCTAGATGCTCTTCCTCAGTCTGGGACCTAGCGATCATGTCGTCCACATACACTTAGATCTCATGATGGATCATATCATGAAATAAGGCAACCATGGCACGTTGGTAGGTTGCCCCAGCATTCTTTAATCCGAACGGCATGACCTTGTAACAGAAGGTGCCCCACTGAGTGACAAATGTAGTCTTTTCCATGTCTTCAGGTGCCATCTTGATCTGATTGTAGCCTGAAAAGCCATCCATGAAAGAGAATACTTTGTGTTGGGCTGTATTATCAACGAGGACATCAATGTGAGGTAAGGGGAAGTCATCCTTGGGGCTGGCCCTGTTCAGATCCCTGTAATCGACACACATTCTGATCTTACCGTCCTTTTTAGGTACCGGCACCACGTTAGCAACCCACTGAGGGTAAGAAGTTACTGCAAGGAACCCGGCATCAAACTGTTTCATGACCTCGGCCTTAATCTTCTCTGACATCTCTGGACGCATCCGACGGACCTTTTGTTTAACTGGAGGGCAGTCTTCCTTAGTCGGCAAATGATGGACAACAATATCGGTATCCAACCCAGGCATGTCTTCGTAGGACCAGGCAAATATCTCCATATAGTCATGCAGCATCTTGGTTAACCGTTGCTTCACGCTGAGCTCCAGGTTAGCACCAATCTTTACCTCTCTCCTGTCTGCCTCAGTACCCAAGTTTATGGTTTCCACTGGCTCTTCATGGGGTTGAATTGCCCTCTCTTCCTGAAGTAACAGTCTTGCAAGCTCGCCAGGCACTTCGCAATCGTCTTCACCTTCGTCTTCGGCTAAGTTGATCGGATTTTCGAAGTCATAATTGGCATTAGCAGAGCTGTTATCAGTGAGATCCAGAGTGGATTGGAACCTGTATGAGTGAGTGTGTGTGTAAATACAGCTGTTTTTGAAGATTATGTAAAGGAAAAGAAAGACAGAAAAGGAACACAATATTTGTAATGCGAAAAGTACGTCCAAGATTTTCATTCATGATATATGAAATGACAGTTCGTATGCCCTCACAAATAGAACCACGGTGCCTCGGGTAAGACACCGGGCCATAGAGTTTATCATTGTTTATTACAAAATAACAAAACATAGGAGTTCATTACTTAGTAACAAAAGAAACAGAGAGATTGTCCTTTGTGCTCCAATTATTAAGTCCACCATCAGTTGCCGGGTAAATCCAGCTATCAAACTCAGCTTCATCAACTTCCTCTTCATCCCCGATAGCATTAACTCCATGAGCAGGCAGGGGAGCTGTCACTACGTTAGGCTTGTCAGATGCCTCAAACTGTACCTCCTTAGCGTCAATGAGGTCCTGCAGCTTGTTCTTTAGTGCCCAACAGTCATCAGTGGCATGCCCCGGGCTGTCCGAATGGTAAGCACAACGGGCATTCGGGTTGTACTTAGGAGAGGTAGTGTTTGAGAACTTTGGCGCCTCCTTGACAGTCACCAAATTGGTGGATAGCAACTGTGGCAGGATTTGCGATAGGGTCATGCTTAACCGGGTAAACTCTCTCCGGGGTCTATCAGCCCTTTGAGGATTATTTGGCCGGGGAGCGGCAGCAGGCTTAGCGATCATTACCGCGCTGACAGATTGGCGGTGATCAGGTCTCTCTGATCTTCTGGAGCCATACACGGCACTAGACTCCTTTTTGAAGGGTTTCTTCTCTGCACTAGATGATGCTGCCCCCTTTGCAATCTTCCCAGATTTCAGCCCAGCTTCAATCCTTTCTCCAGTCAAGATCAAATCAGTGAAACCAGCAGAAGAATTCCCAATGAGATGGTTGAAGAATGGCCCAGACAGGGTCCCCAAGAACATGTCCACTAACTCTCGATCAGTCAAAGGTGGCTGCACCCTGCCAGCCAGGTCTCTCCACTTCTGCGCGTACTCTTTAAAACCTTCACTTGCACCTAACGACATACCCTGGAGTTGAGTACGTGTAGGGGCAAGGTCGGCATTATACTGATACTGCTTATAGAAAGCAGTAGCCAGCTCCTCCCAGTTACGAACTTTGGTCCCATCCAGCTGATAGAACCATTCGAGATGAGTCCCTGAAAGACTCTCCTGGAAGAAGTGGATCCATAGGTTCTTGTCCGCAGAGTACGGCTGAATCTTTCGAACATAGGACCTCAAATGCAGCTTGGGACAGGACGCCCCGTCATACTTAGAAAAGGTTGGAGCTTTGAACTTGTGCGGGATAATTACACCAGTCGACAAACCCAGATCTCCGAAATCCAGCCCAGGTGCCTGTTGCACCTCCATAGCCTTCAACCTGTCCTCCAGTTGTTTGTACCTGTCATCTGCAGGAGGGTACTGCTCTTCATCAAAATCTGTCTCGTTGTCGGAGACCACTGGAGTAGGAACCTTTACTTCTGCCTGAGAAGGAGTCCTGCCAACAGAAGAGCCAGCCTCTTCATGGTGCAGAGTATTACCCAACCTTCGGCCCGAGTTGAATAGAACAGTTCTTCTCTTCTTCTTCTTCTCCTTTTTCAGGAGCATAGTCTTCAGTTCTTCTTGGCCTTTAGCTAGACCCATGATTAGTTCTTGAAACTGCGCATTCTGCGCCTGGAGAGCCTTGATTGATGTCTCTGTAGATTCAGATCCGGGATTCATGATGCTGAAATAAACAGCGAAGAACTGTAAGCAACCTGAAAAAGGGGAAAAACCTGCTATGCACATGATGTATGAAATGCGTATGAATTATGTTTTCAAAGACAATCGGGAATCAACTTTGTAAACAAAAAAGGAACGCACTTTATTAGATTCAACTTTGCAACTGAGATTATTCAACAAGTTGCCCTTAGGCGTTTACATGAAATGAAACAACTGGAAAGGAAATAAAAACTGTAAAGGCACATTCAGCATTCCTCATTGATCCCATGGTCTCCTCTTCTCAGTACGGAGGTAGGCATTCAGAGCTCTTTCATTCTCCAACTGCTTTGTCAGCTTCTGGATCTTTGATTCCTGCTCGTTGAACTTTTCCCGGTAAGAATCCCGCTCTTCTTGCAGTTGCGACCAAGATCTCTTCAATGTCTCATAATCAGTAGGTATCTGAGGAGGAAGGACAGTTGGAGGAACACCATCTTTATCAGGACACTCAAGAATGACGGGTCTGACAGCTTCATACGGCATACCTAACTTCTGAGCACGGATGCGGACCCATTTGTAGTAGGCTTCCATAGGTAGAGAAGTCTTTGGCCCTAGCTCTTGTGGGTCAGCTTTATGAACCTTCTCCCAAGCCTTGATGAACCTACGACGTAGCTCGTCACTATCCACCTGAAACTCGAAACTGATGTGAGGCACCAACATCTCATGGGGGCCTGTTCTTCTTGCTCTTCCAAACTGACGGAGTGCTAGACATGGATTGTAAGAGATCCCTCCTTGAGTACCAATCAGAGGAACATTAGGATACTCCCCGCATCGATCAATAATAGCTATCTCATCCAAACCTCTGCAAGTCCAAATGATGTCTTTATCGGTGAGAGACATTAACCTATGAGCCCAACCTCTTCCTTCTTGGTTCTTCAGTACGAACTTAGGGAGGTGCGAAATAAACCACCTCACCAACAAAGGGATACAACACCATAGGGTTCCTCGTCTTCGGGTAGTACGAGCATGAAGTTGTTGCAAGATGTCACCCAAGAGAGTGGGCACAGGATTCTGAGACATAAAGATCCTTACGGCAGTGACATTGATGAAGTTGTCAGGATTAGGAAACAGGACCAACCCATAGATTAGGAGAGCCAATATGTCTTCATATGCCCTAAAGTCCAGGTCATTCCAGAAATTGTTAGCTTTACCAATCAGAAACTTGGCCAAGAAACCCTTAACTCCGCTTCTAGTTACCCAGTTGTCTGTTACCTCTTGATGGGTCAAAGGAAGAGCTGCAGCAATGTCCTCAAGCCTGAGGGTCTTTTCCCAGCCAGTAAAGGGAGTCTGATCCAAGATAGGGATACCAAGCAAATCAGAGAACTCTTCCAGGGTAGGGACCAGCTGGAAGTCTTGAAAGGTGAAGCACTGGTACAGAGGGTCATAGAACTGGGTCAGAACACTCATCAACTGTTGATCCCGCTTTGCAGTGACTAAACTGAGAAGGGAACCATGCCTCTGAATGAAGGAAGTGGTATTTGGAATTCTGCTAACCAACTCATCAAGCAACTCAGGTGAACGAATAAAGTTGAACCGGATAGTGTTCCTTCGCACAGGCATCATAATGTCCTACAAAACAGAGCAAAGATGAAACCCTCTTGTCTTTGAAATGGTCAGTCCTTATGCAGGATGCATGCAATGCTCATGATGCTATGATGTTATGATAAAGCACACCACAAATAGATACAAAGGCAAACATGGTAAGGCACACAAGTCACACAAGGCAAACCCCTAAAGTTTAGGCCAGCATGAGGTCTAGGTACTACCCTCTTTCGGTTTGTTGGTTCATACCTGTCCTAATCAAAAGTAACCGGGTTCTTAGAGGATCCCAATATCATTGACTACCCTCAATCGGTCATAACTCCAGCATCGCAATCTTTTCTTGCAGCCAGAACCATCACGAGAGTTTAGCCTCAATGGGCGTAGCATACTGCTACTGTTCTAAAGGCCAAGTTGTGTCAATTAAGGTTCTAAGGTTGTTGGTGCTTAATGACTCCTTAGAAGACCCATATTCTCCTCGTTGCGACACAAGGGATATCGGTACAGACCAAGGTGCCACACCAACGTAGCCACTGTTTCACCTGTGTCGGTCTACGCCGGACAGGTCCCTCACAGCTTATGCTACCTAAACAGGGTATCCCCAGATCCGGGTTAGGATCTATGTATCTCCGATGCAACCCATAATAGTAAAGCAAGCAAATCAAATACAAGTGAAAACACAGTTATGAACTAGCCCTAAGGTACACCTCACTTTATAAAGGTTCCCCAGCAGAGTCGCCAGTTCTGTGATCGGTGGATCTGGAACTGACTGTTTAACGCTGGTTCGCGAAATGTCGCGGAAGCAAGAGTCGCCACCGTCTTTTATTTTCTCCAAATGGAAAGGACAAAAGCACAGAAAAATTCCTTAAAGAGATCGCTCTCGGTTCGGGAGGTAGATTATAGAAAGGGAAGGTGTTAGCACCCTTTCTATCCATGGTTATCCATGGGCTCTTAGATACTTGCTCAGTGTGTTTTCAAAATGTTTGCTTGCTTTTCAATGTGGGTTTAAAAAGTTTCTTTTGAAAAATTTCAGATCGACTCGTACGTCAGAGTGTTTGAAAAGTTTGCTTCGAAAGCTTTTGAAATGTGTCAGTGTGAAAAGTCTTTTTGAGTTTTGTTTTGAGATTAGAGCAAGTATCCTTGAGAACCTACCTACCCTAAGGAATTCGTCTGTGTAAGAGCCCTTTAAAGTAGTGCCATCCCACCATTGAGAGGTAGGTAGCACCACCGTTGGAGGTGTTCGGGTCAATTCGATTTTTAGGGACATGGTGATCACCAGAGCAATGGGAAGACACCTTAGAAGCTACCCTCATGCCAGGTTCCCGGATCACGAGGACTTACTAAGACGTTTTCTACTCGACGACCACCTTTCGAGGCAAGGCAACAGTGAGGCGTACCCTAGGGGTGGTGTGTGCGAATTGTGTGTCATGTTTCAGTTATTTGTCTTGTCATGTCATTGTGATCTACGCTTGATTTTAATTTGTCCATTCATTCTTGCATGCATATTTAACAGTTATAAAGTTTGCGGAAAAATAAATCTAAGGCTATTACAAATGGCGCGGGTCCACATCGCCAAAATTAAACCGGACCCGATTTAGCGGAAAATAAATAAAGCGAAATAAATAAAAGTGCGAAAGGTAAAGTTACATGGCTTTGGGAGATTTACATAATTATAATGAACGACATAAAGTAAATATGCGCAAAATAAAGGAATTAAACAAAACTAGGGCGTTGGACCCTTTTGCAAACAATTTAAAATTAATAAGGAATTAAAAATTAAATGATTAAATGTTTTTTTTGGTATTTTGTGTTTTTTAGATTTAATAAGGAAAAGAAGTTAATTGAAATTAAATTAAAAGGCAAACCCTAATTCTAATATTTTTTAATTATTAAGAAAGAATTAAAATATGATCTAAATTAAACCCTAATTTATTTACGCACAATTTTTTAATTTATGAAAATAACTAAATAATATTATTCTGAAAAAAAGGAAAAAATTAAAAGAAAAATCAAAAAAAGATATTAAACCTAAATTCTATTTTTGGTGTTTTTTATTAAAAAGATTAAAACTATAACCTAATTAAACTAAATATTTACATATATTAATTTATTGATGAAAATAATTACAATAAAATATTTATTATTTTTTTGGTCTTTTCTGATTTTTATAATGTTTTTTTTTGTATTTTGATTAAAAATTAAAACAAACATAACAATTAAAATAATAATTAGAAAAATAAAATTGACAAACCAGGGTGGGGTGTAGTCCCAAAATTGGAGGTATAGGCCTGGACTTTTGGCCCATTGAGCTTCAGTCTTCGTTGACTTTTTGAATCCTGTATGACGCGTTGACTGGAGTTTATTGTACTCCTTTGATCATGGCCCTTGGATTGCTACTGATGGACGCGTGTATGGTGAGCTTGGAGTGTGCATGGTGCGTCTCAGAATTACGCCTGCATGGGAATTTGGTTTGAAAAATAATATGAAGCATTATACAGACCTGGGGTTCGAACCCAGGTCTTTGATGTTACCATCATACGTCCCTGCCACTGAGCCATTTGACTTATATTTAATATACATTATCAAACAAACAATATAAAACAAAAGCGGATGAGAGTTGGGAAACGCGCGCGAGAATTCAAACGTGCCTATCACGTTTTGACACGGCATCTTCTTCCTCACGTCCCCTGTAAAACAAGACAGATAGGCAACGGTTTTGCAACCGTGGTATTAGGCAGCCTACAAGAAAATAGCGATTAGCTCGTATCCAAATATAAATTAGGCGCGATGGTCTAGATTGCTTCGTCCAGATGCGTTGATTGCAATGGCATAGGTTTGGAATCTTAATTTTACTTGGTTTGGGAAACCCCAATTTTGTAACCTGCAAACCCTAAGATTTCAAACATGGCATAATCTTGTATGATCAATAAAAACGCAATTAAACACCACAGTTAGCTTTAGAACTTCACAAGGAATAAGAATCAACAAACAAAAATGCAAAAAGATGCTTGAATGATGCTATACAATTTCAAGAATTTTGTTTTGCGGTTTGAGTTCTTGATACCAATTCAGGATGTTTTGCCTATTGTTTGTGATAAGTACACGTTCAGTGAAGCTTGAGGATGATGATAGAACGAGAATTGAAGCTTGAATTGACCTAGAACCTTGATTTCAGATTTCAGTTTTAAGGCAATTTTCTCAAGTTTGTATGTTGGTTTTCTGCGCAGCTTTTAGTCTAAGAGCATTAGGTTTTCATTCCTCATCATATAGTGAAGCCATTAGGTTAAAAATATTGCATAAAATCCATGGTATTCAATGTTTTCAATATTTGATTTCATGAAATCTTTTCCAAATCTTTTCCATGTGCATTTTGTGTTCAATCATCTCAAATCACACCAAAACTTGCCTATTTAAGATATGCACGAAATATTGACCTTGGAATGTGCATAAAAAGATTTTTTTAGGTTAGGTTTATATTTTTCATGTATTAAAATAATTTAAATGAATTAATATTAATATAAATTCAAATAAATAATTAAAAAATATGAAAATACTTCCCTTTGGGCCTAATGGTCGTGCATAGGCTTGGCATGAAGAAATTTGGAAGAAAAATGGACCCATTTGCATTTTTAGGTCATTTGAACCATTGTTGACTTTTCAAAATTCCCAAAAATTTCCCAACTTCCACAAGGCATAACTTGGTCAATTTTTAAGCTTTTCACATGTTCTTGGACATTTTGGAAAGGTCTTTGAGTCCTTTAACCAATACCTTTGGTCCCATGTCATTTTGATTTACCAATCTCAAGTTATGGCCTTTGACTTAAAGTCCCTTTTTGTTGACTTTTGAAAATGACCTATAATGTTGAAATTGATAACTTTTTGTGAGAGCATTTCTTGGACTTGGAACATGAAGATGAATTGTAGGAAATGTCTTTCTCTTCAAAATGAGCTTTGGATGGAATTTTTCTGATAATCCATGTGAAAGTTATGCCCTGGTCAATTTCAGTTGACTTTTTCAGCTGTCCAAATATAGCAACTTTTGCATCTTTGATGATTTCTGAGCCAAATTTTGAGAATCATGATCAAGTATTGATCAAATGATGTTTGTGGCTTCAAAATGATATGTTGACCAAAAATTTGAACTTTTGACTGTCAAATGACCATTTTGCCCCTACAGTTGACTGTAGTGCAATCTAGGGTTTTGACTGTGCAATTTTGAGCTGAATGTCTTGAAACTTGACATGAGGATACTTGACCATATTTGTAAGCATATGAGACTTGATTGGGCCTTTGAAAAGTTCATTTGCTTGACCAGAACTCAAACCCTAGTTTTGACTGTATAGGAGACAGTTGAGCTGCACAACCCTGGGGGAATTTTGTGACCTTGACTTGGCAATTTCTTGATGAATATGGGAGGGCAAATTTTGGGGTACAACACCCTCCTATTCAAAAGAGGAATAGATAATATATTCAGACGATGTGTGCCGGAAGAAGAAGTAGGCAACGTCATTAAACATTGTCATGCTTCACCTTATGGTGGACATGCAAGCACGTCTAAAACATGCGCCAAAATATTTCAAGCAGGTTTTTATTGGCCTACTGTATGGCGCGATGTCCACACTTACATTACAAAATGTGACCGATGCCAACGCACTGGGAACATCTCAAGACGTGATGAAATGCCTTTAAGTAACATCCAAGAAGTGGAAATATTTGATGTCTGGGGTATAGATTTCATGGGACCTTTTCCTTCCTCAATGGGTAACAAGTATATCCTAGTAGCTGTCGATTATGTCTCAAAGTGGATCGAAGCTGTTGCATCACCCACAAACGACACCAAGGTAGTTATCAAATTGTTTAAGAATATTATTTTTCCTAGGTTTGGAACCCCGAGGTTAGTCATAAGTGATGGAGGATCACATTTTATATCTAAGATATTTGACAAGCTTCTAAGCAAATACGGAGTAAAACATAGAGTAGCATCACCATATCACCCGCAAACCAGTGGCCAAGTAGAAATATCGAATAGGGAGATTAAGCAGATCCTAGAAAAAACCGTATCACTATCCAGAAAAGACTGGTCTGGAAAACTTAAAGACGCCTTATGGGCTTATAGAACGGCTTATAAAACCCCTATTGGAACAACTCCTTATCAGTTGGTTTATGGAAAGTCCTGTCATTTACCCTTCGAACTAGAACATAAAGCCTATTGGGCCATTAAATCCTTGAATCTAGATTACCTAAAAGCCGGAGAAAAACGTATCCTGGACATTCACAAGCTAGAAGAGCTTCGCTTGAATGCCTATGAGAATGCCATCATATATAAGGAAAGAACCAAGATGTGGCATGATAAAAAAATCATCAAGAAAGATTTCAACATTGGTGATCCTGTTCTCCTATTTAACTCAAGGTTACGACTTTTTCCTGGTAAGCTTCGTTCAAGATGGACAGGTCCATTTGAAGTGTCAAAAGTTCTAAAGTCTGGAGCAGTAGAAATCAAAAACAATTCATGCGCTCCACTTGTGGTAAATGGACAAAGACTGAAGCTCTACAAAGGAGGCGATTTGCCTGTTGACTACTCTAGTCATATTCTTATAGACCCACTAATACCCACATAAAGTAAGATCTAATCGTCAAGCTAATGACGTTAAACAAGCGCTGCATGGGAGGCAACCCATGGTTTATTCTTAATTTTATTTTTATTTTATTTTAGTAATTTATATATTTTATCTGGACTAATTTCTTGTGTTTATATTTTCAGGATGCATTACCCCGATGGTATGGTTGTGATTTTCAGAGATGAAGCACAAAAAGCCCGATTTGCTACCTTATCTGCTAGACCTATGGTACCCACTAGGTACCCCGATCAGAGCTGCATGGAGGCACTCGGGATTGAGCCAAGTATTAGGTATCTGTGCAACCAACTTGGCTGGGATTCTTATGCTGATGATGTCCACAAAACCTACAGAAACCTTACTCTGGAGTTTCTTAGCTCTATGGATTATAACCCACGAGTGGGTGAAGGAGATGGGCGAAGATGCCTAAGTTTCAGATTGTTTGGTACCGAGTATACCCTGACTACCAAAGAATTTGGGGATTTGCTTGGTTTCCAAACTGGACCGACCGCTATCACTGAGTTTCCACTGAGTTACTACATGGACAGAGATATTGATAAATTTTGGCAGGACATTACTGATAGAGCCAGCCTTGACCCCTCTACCCAGCTGTCCCGGAAGATCCATAACCCGGCTTTCCGATACTTCGAGATGATCCTATGCCACACTTTCTTTGGGAGGAGTTACTGTGACCACTTAGTCACCGCTGAGGAGATCCTTTTCCTATACTGTGCCAGTCAGTCCAGACCTATAGCTAGTGGAGGTTTTCTGATAGAGAGCCTCGAGCAGACTGCTCGATCCGCTGTAGGACTCATTCATTCCGGAGGAAATGTGACACAGATAGCTTCTGCTTTGGGTTTGGACAGTATGATAGCACAGCTGACCCCATACTGTGGATATACTTTCCTGGATTTAGACTTTTGCATGGATCGTGGGCTCATGAGGAGGGCCTCTTTTCACCCATATCGGTACAGATTGCTCATCAATGACCAGACAGTTTACACCTTCACAATGCCAGACCCTCAGATGACTTGTGTTTCCAACTCTGCTAATTGGAACTATTCTGTAGAAGGTTGGGGTGAGATATCAGAGTACACTCCAGAATACACCCCTGCTTCCGAAGATCCCACTCAGGACTACACTCCTGCTCCCGAGGACTCCACTCCAGATCACACATCCCGACCCGAGGTTACACACACTACTGTTCTTACTAATAACCTCAGCTTGCAGGAACCTGATATTCGCACTCTATTGACTGCTATGCGCACTGAGATAACCACTCTCCGCAATGAGGTGGCTGACCTTCATTTGCAGTTGGAAGTGAATGATGTTACCTTTGATGGTGAGTTAGATGAATTAGCTCACGAGGTGGCAGAGATTCGACGCCAGCTGACTGAGCTGCGTGGCCCAGGCACTCCTGCAGAGCATCCTACCGGTTGGCAATAGATCTGTATTGTTCACAAGATATCTAGTTCCAGTATTATTAGTATTATGTTGATTTCCTTTTCAGACTCATTTTTATTTTGCATTATCTGTTTCCTGCGTTGTTAATATTTTGGTGACCCAATGTCCGTACCTATATATATATATATATATATGCATATGTTTTATTTATTTATTTACTAATGTTTTTGTTTTTCTGGTCACCATAGTTTTAATATAAAAATAAAATAAATATACATGTGTATATGTATTCACGTACATATATGCACATTCATAAGAAAAATAGGTACACCTCCAGAAATTGAAGCTAATGGCGAGGAAGAAAAAGCCCAATAGAAAGGAAGCCAGGCCAGCCCAACTTGCCTCGACCTCACCGCGCCCGCGGTAGGCCCTGCCGCGCCCGCGGTGACGCAACGGTCACCTAACGGCTAGTTGCTCGTTTTTTCCCCCATTTTACCACTTTTTCCATTTCCAATCCCATTTTCTTCCATTTTTAACCCACCATAACTTCCTTTATTACCCATACCAACCCACTACATTTATTTCCATTATTCTCATCATAAATATTTACAACCACCATTTTTTCTTCCCTTCCTATAAATACCCCCACTATTTCATTTTCTTCCTCACACCTTCATTACTTCTACATCCCATTCTTTCTCTCTATTCATCCACAAGAAAATCCTATGGAGTATCACGGTTACATTTCGCGTGGTGGCCAAGCCGGTGAAAGGCAACTAAAGCGGCTTGAAAAATTGCTGACAACACCAATACACTCTACCAGGTATATCGATGAAAACTGTCTATATTCATTAGGTATATACCATAGTGTATTCTTCCTTCTAGATAAAATAGGCATGCACGATATTTTTGCTACTCAAGCACCAACCTACCCTAGGCTGACGTTCGAATTTTTAAGTTCTTTAATTTATAACGTCTCTCCTAACACTGCTAGCACCGTAGGTGGAGTCAAATTTAGAATGTTTAATATTGAATATGACTACTCCACTGACGATCTAGCCGCCATGTTAGGACTGCCTTATGGGGATGGTGCCATTTGTGAAGCACCTTTAGACACGGATTGGGCTTTTGAAGCATTTTGGGCCAGAATTACTAAACAAAATGCAACATCTTTTGATGGCCTACTTGCTTCTCACATCCACAATCCTGCCCTTCGTGTCTTTAGATTTCTTTTAGCATCCACCATCTTTGCTCGGGAAAACCCAAACAAGGTGAATGCTAAAGAATTAATTATCATGCAGAGCTGCCTCACAGACACCAAAGTTAATCCCGTCCCATTCATGATTGCCCACATGCACCATGTTTTAAGAAAAGGTGGGCCGGTTTCCTTTGGTGGACTGATTACCACTATTGCCCGTGCCATAGGATTGGATACGGAACTTGCCACCCTTGAGCCACTTCCTCCTCGAATTGCAAATCTTAAATTTTTCAGGGATATGCGTTTATGCAAGACGAGGAAGGAAGGTGGTTATTTCCTCATGGTTGGAGGTGCTGCTATACCCAGTGTTGTTATTCCTTGCACCCGTCGTACTGATATTAGATTTGAGCGTAACTGGACCTACGATCTCAACGCTCCTGCTTTTATTGGTCCGTTGCCCCCAAATCTACCTTTAAATGAGGGTAACAACACTGATGATGAGTACGATTTCCAAACAGAGGAACCACCCCATTTTTCACCACCACACACGACACCATCTACCTCTAACCCACATGCAGGTACAGCTCCTAGTTTCCATGTCACTGAGGACATGTGGCGTGAGCATATGGCCCGAGAGGCCCAGAGGGACACCCTCCTTGCTACCTTGCAGCAACAGGCGGCCGACAACATGGCCTTCATGCAAGCGTCCCAAGAACAAAATGCTAGCTCTCTGCGCACTATTATGGAAAGTCAGCTGGCTTTCCAGAGAGAACAGCACCTACACCAGACCACATACGCTCGTCACTTCCAATTGATGGAGGCAACCCAAGGCACCCTCATTGGTAGGACCCAAGAGCTACAAGCGGCAAATGCCGCCTTGTCAGAGAGACTGGAGCAGCTTGTTTTGGACCGAGATAGCCGCCGTCGCAGCCGTAGCCGTCGTTTCGGTCATACCAACCAGGATGGTGAAGGTCCTAGGTACCTCCTCCTACCTTATTTTGGAACATTGAGGACAATGTCTGATTTAAGTGTGGGAGGAGCATTTATCGCTTTTATTTCCCGTTTTCGCTTTTATTTTTCGCTTTTATTTCCCGTTTTTCCTGCTTTTATTTCCCTTCCGCATTTTTCCTTTTTTATATTCGTAGTTAATAAAATGCATGTGATAGGCGAGTCTTTCTGCGTAGTGTACCCTTTCATTTCCCCCACCTTTTAGCCTTACAAAATTTTTCTTTTTCAAAGATTTATGGTTGTTTTTTAAGGATTTGGGCTATGAGACAGGTCCTAGATAGGGTCTATTTCTCGGACACTCACTTTTTGAAAAATTCGTTATCATTTTTACACCATAAGCCTTTTTGAATATTTAGATTAGATCCTTTCTTCCCAATATGCTATGATTTTGAATGAAACTGTACAAATAGGTCTTTAAGTAGTTTATCTTAGCAGTCAGCTCCGGCCTAAGCATGCTCTAAGTGTGGGATCGATGAATATAAGTGGATGATCTCTATTCCGCCTTAAAAGTTATAAAATAAAGTATGAATACGACTACGAGTTGGGTGATTCTCACAAAGATTACTCAACTCAAGAAAGTTGTAAGCACTAACAAAGCAAAGAAAAAAATATATAAAGGCATATCCGTTGTAGTTGGTTCAGAGGTATCTGGTGCTGGACTTGGTAGGGCGGACTACGGTCCGATCCCCCGCAACTGCAAATGGGTAAAATAAAAAGGGATTAAACCAACTCTTGTACCAGAATCCCATCACTTGAGATCAGAGTCACTAACCGGTCACTACACCATGAGTATGTACGAATAACGGGATTAATGTGATTGTGCCTGAATGAAAAAGGACCTCGTACAAAAAGAAGTCTTAGCATAGTAAGGATATTAGGATCGATCTGTATACTTATGAGGTTTATGTCCGCATTTCTGCGAGTAGTGTAATTACGATACCCTTGATTCAGATAGTTAGTGCCTGACAACACACCCTTACTCGGACTTAGAAGCCCTCTTTGCCCAAAACCTGTATACACCATAATTTTCTTTCATCTACTTCTAAGAGTTGTTGCTTGAGGACAAGCAAAGGTCTAAGTGTGGGAGGATTTGATCGCACTGAATCGCACTATGTTTCTGACTCAAATATCACATGTTTTCCTTAGTTTTTATTGTCATTTTCTCGTATTATGTTCCTTTTTCCTTTGTTTTCAGGATTCTTGTCATTTCAGAGCCTTCTGTGAAGAAACGAGCCAAAACACCAAGAAATTAGGGTTTTTCAAGATATTCTGCACTTATGGCGTTCAGCGCCGCGCTGGCTACAGGGAACGCGATGACGTGGCCCACTTTCACCCAGAGATCAACTGCCACGTTCCCATGATGTGGCAGTTCCATGCACCGCGCCCGCGGCCACCCCCACCGCGCCCGCGGCCTTCACAACAAGCTTCCCGCTCAAAAGAAGTTAAGGGGCATGCTGGTCCTTACGCACCTCAAAGATCCCCTATAAATAGTTTTCGATTCTCATTCTTTAGTTTCATCCAAGCTTAGTACAATCTTAAGCCATATACTATCAGTTTCTGTAAAGTGATAATCTCTTCACATCGGGGAGTTATTGCGGTGTAGATTGAGTTGTAATCGAGTCTTGGAGCACTTTGGTTGAAGTTCATCATACCAGCCTTACCTTTCCGTAGATTTGTATCAGATTCAAGTCTCCGACCGGAGCAAGGTTCTATTTTATTGCATTTCTTTATTTTATTGCTCTTACCATAGTCTACACGTTTTATAGACTTTAAATGCTCTTACCATAGTCTACACGTTTTATAGACTTTAAATGCTCTTACCATAGTCTACACATTTTATAGACTTTAAATGCTCTTACCATAGTCTACACGTTTTATAGACTTTAAATGCTCTTACCATAGTCTACACGTTTTATAGACTCGCACTTATTTTGTCTGGCTAAACTATAAAGGTTAGGATGTAATGATTGTCATCATGGTCATGTTCCAATTATCATGCTAGTGAAAATACTCTGGGGATGTTTTGCTTCTAACTTAAGTCAATTGTGTTTAAATGTTTATTGGGTAAGATCGAAAGCCGTCCAAACTAATGATACGACTTGATTATTATTTAACCAAACAAAAAGAGTGAAAGCCGTTGATTGGTTAAATAGGAATCATTGACCTTTTTAGAAAACGATTTTGAAACTATTTTCGGACGCGTTTGTAGGTTTGAAATCTGACTCTTGGTCAAAAGCCAAAAGTCTCTTTAAGTTAATCTTTCCAAGTAAAATCACTTTTCTGTTAAGTCAAAACTATCAATTTCTTAAAAATAGGTTTACCTCTTTAACGCGGAAGGAACCCTTTATATGTGACAATAAAGGAATTTAATTTAAAGAGTAAACTCGGTTCTTAGTAGTCAAAAGCTACAAGTTCCCGTTAAATTGATTCTTTGCTATCAATAGAAAATACTGCCCCATAAGTAGTCTCATCTACGCATGACCGGACCAATATCTGATTACATGATTTACATTCCAACCTGTCCTTTAAACTGTTATTTACCTCGCTCATTTACTTTGTGCACTGCACTCACATCAATATTCTTGTTCACCTTAGATAAGCACCTTAGCAATAGAGTTGATAGATTGACAATTGGTCTCTGTGGTTCGATAATCTTATATATTACTTCGATAGGCTGTACACTTGCAGTACTACATTTAGGCTATACGTTACAGATTAAACCCATCAAAGGCCCAAGAGGCAGTATACTCGGTTGAGTATGACCTTGTCACAAATTTTACCCCAACTGTTATTACCAACTTGGTGACCATCAAAGAAGCTCCTAAAGTCGTGAATACTGCATCTCCTAAGTATAACCCAAATGCCCGTTGTGCTTATCATTCTGATAGCCCCGGGCATACTACTGATGATTGCTGGGCCTTGAGAAACAAAGTGCAAGATCTTATCGACGCGAAGGAAATTCAGTTTGAAGCGCCTGAGAGGCCGAATGTTGTAACTGCTCCTATGCCCCAGCATAGAGTAAATGCCATTGAAGAAAAGTTGTATGTTGTTTCAGTGAATGATGTTGCTACCCCTCTGTTGACTGTTAAGAGGAACTTACTACTAGCCGGTTTATTTCCGGGTTGTAGTAAGGGTTGCCTCCTATGTGCTGTTATCCCTACTGGTTGTCCACTGCTGAAATCAGGCATCCAAAGCCTGATGGATAGCAAGGAAATTTTGTTCAAGAAAACTGCTGTTCCGTTTGTTTCCATTGAAGAAATATCTGTTGTCACAATTTACAATCCTACCAAAGCTCCCATGAAGAAACCAGTCCAAATTATGTCTGTTGCACCTATTACTATTACTGTTCCAGGGCCTCTCCCCTATGAGTCTGATAAAGCGGTCCCATGGAATTATGGGGCCGACGTGTATGTGCTTGGGGTGAAGCAGGAGTTCAACACCAATACCAGTATCAGTAACATCACTGGTCCCGCCAAGATTACCCGCAGTGGCAGGCTCTTCTCGCCTGACATTGCACCGCCAGTTATTCGAAAACCTCTCAGCATCACACCCGCAAGTGTGCATGTTCCAATTCAAGTTCCTGTGTCTACTACTGCCGCCGAGTCCTCTGATACTCGGGGCAAAGAAGTTGCTACCGATTTGCCTGCCAGGACGGAGGCACCAAAAACGACTGCTGTAGAAGTCTCCCAACAAGAAATGGAGGAAATTCTTAAAATCATCAAAAAGAGTGACTTTAACGTTGTTGAACAGTTGGGGCATACTCCCTCCAAAATCTCTATGCTATCATTACTGCTATGCTCAGAGGCCCATGCAAAAGCCTTGATTTCATTTCTGAAAATGGCCCATGTGCCGCAAGAGACCTCCGCGGATCAATTCACTGACTGTGTGGCTAATTTGACGGCTGACAATGGCTTGGGGTTCTCAGATGCTGACCTTACCGCCAAAGGGAAAAATCACAATGATGCCCTGCATGTTTCCATAGAATGCAGGGGCACTACTCTCGCACACGTGTTAGTGGATACCGGCTCTTCCCTGAATGTTTTGCCCAAGAAGGCATTGGATCGCTTGGATTGTGAGGGTCTGGAATTGAAACCTAGTAACATCATTGTTAGAGCCTTCGACGGTTCTAAGAGGATGGTGCACGGTGAAGTAGACATTCCTATTCGTGTGGGTTCCCAAGTTTTTGACTCAACGTTCTATGTAATGGACATTCGTCCATCTTACTCCTGCTTGTTGGGTCGCCCCTGGATTCACAAGGCTGGGGCAGTAACATCCACTCTACACCAAAAGCTCAAATACCCTGTCAAAGGGAAGATTGTTACTGTGCAAGGTGAGGAGGAATACATGGTTAGTCACTTAAATTCATTCCGGTATATCGAGATGGACGGGGAGTTTATTGAAACCCCCTTTCAGCATTTTGAGGAGGTACCTCCAACGTTGGCATCGGCTGAGGCAGTGAGTGAAGAAGACTTTCCGTTGAAGATGGCGTCCTTGAAGGATGCCCGGGCTGTAATCGAGAAAGGTAGTTGTGCAAACTGGGGTCAGCTTCCTGACTTCACTCAAAAGAACGATAAGTTTGGGCTGGGCTTTACTGCGGAGGCTCAGAGGGCTGTGCGCAAGCACAAGATCAGAAAGGCTCAGGTGTTTATCTCTAACCCAAGGGTGAATGCTATCGAGGAGGATGTAGAGGAAGCAGAGTTCGACAGTTGGATCTATCCAACTACCAGCAACGGACCAAGCAACTGGACGGCAAAGGATTTTACACCTATCACATTTGTCACGCAGTAATTATTTCTTTTGATTTTCAATTTGTAACAAACAATATGTTAAAACTTTATTGGCTCGGTGTCCTACCCGGGGCATCGTAGCTCCATTTGTGAGGGCTTTTTGTATGACATTTCCATATATCATCAATCAAAACATTGGACGTTTGTTGCATTTCAAATCTTGTGCTCTTTTTCTCTCTGTGTTATATATTGCAAAACAGCTATATTTACACACACTCACTTATACAGGTTTCAATCCACTCTGGATCTCACTGGTAACAGCTCTGCTACCGCCAGTTATGACTTCGAGAATCCGATCAACTTGGCCGAAGACGAAGGTGAAGATGATTGTGAAGTGCCTGGTGAACTCGCAAGACTGCTACTCCAGGAAGAGAGGGCTATTCAACCACATGAAGAGCCGGTGGAAACAATTAACCTAGGTACGGAGACAGATAGGAAAGAGGTCAAGATTGGGGCTAATCTAGAGCTCAACGTGAAGCAACGATTGATTCAGATGCTACATAATTACATGGAGATATTTGCTTGGTCCTACGAAGATATGCCTGGTTTGGATGCCGACATTGTAGTTCATCACATGCCAACTAAGGAAGACTGCCCTCCGGTAAAGCAAAAGGTTCGCCGCATGCGCCCAGAGATGTCTGAAAAGATCAAGGCTGAGGTTATGAAGCAATTCGATGCCGGATTTCTAGCAGTAACTTCTTACCCTCAGTGGGTTGCCAATGTAGTGCCAGTGCCGAAGAAGGACGGTAAAGTCAGAATGTGTGTTGACTACAGGGATTTAAACAGGGCAAGCCCCAAGGATGATTTTCCTCTACCTCACATCGACGTTCTTGTTGACAATACTGCTCAACACAAGGTTTTCTCCTTCATGGATGGTTTTTCAGGGTATAATCAGATCAAGATGGCTCCGGAGGATATGGAGAAGACTACCTTTGTGACTCAGTGGGGCACCTTTTGTTACAAGGTCATGCCATTCGGATTGAAAAATGTTGGGGCAACCTATCAACGTGCCATGGTTGCTTTATTTCATGATATGATCCATCATGAGATTGAGGTATACGTTGATGACATGATTGCAAGGTCTCAAACTGAGGAGGAGCACCTTGATCATTTGAGGAAGCTATTTGACCGACTGAAGTTATATAAGCTGAGGTTGAATCCCAACAAATGCACCTTTGGGGTGAGGTCCGGAAAATTGCTGGGTTTCATTGTAAGTGATAAAGGTATTCAGGTGGACCCTGCCAAGGTAAAAGCCATACAAGAGATGCCAACTCCAAAGACAGAGAAAGAAGTCAGAGGCTTCCTGGGACGACTGAATTACATTGCTCGATTCATCTCACATCTGACTGCTACTTGTGAGCCAATCTTCAAATTACTGAAGAAAGATCAAGTAGTATGCTGGAACGATGAATGTCAGGCTGCCTTTGAAAAGATAAAGGAATATCTCCAAGAGCCACCCATTCTTATGCCACCAGTGGAAGGAAGACCTCTGATACTATATTTAACAGTACTTGACAATTCAATGGGGTGTGTGCTGGGACAGCATGACGAGTCCGGCCGAAAAGAGCACGCCATTTATTACTTGAGCAAAAAGTTTACCGACTGTGAGTCTCGTTACTCACTGCTTGAGAAAACTTGTTGCGCTCTAGTATGGGATGCTCGCCGGCTGAGACAGTATATGCTGACTCACACTACTCTATTAATTTCAAAGATGGATCCCATCAAGTATATATTTGAAAAGCCTGCTCTGTCTGGGAGAATAGCAAGATGGCAAATGATCTTAATAGAATATGATATCCAGTATACAACTCAGAAAGCAATTAAAGGAAGTGTACTGGCAGATCATTTGGCACACCAACCTGTGGACGATTACCAATCATTGAACTTTGATTTTCCGGACGAAGACATCATGGTGATAACTGACTGTGAAGTACCTGGACCGGATGAAGGACCTGAGGAAGGATCCCGTTGGTCTATGCATTTTGACGGAGCCTCTAATGCTTTAGGTAACGGCGTCGGCGCTGTAATCATATCTCCCAAAGGAACTCATACTCCACTCACCGCCCGATTGTGTTTCAACTGCACCAACAACATGGCAGAATATGAGGCATGTATCATGGGTCTACAAGCTGCAATCGACTTAAGGATCAAATTTCTGAGTGTCTTCGGAGATTCCGCTCTCGTGATCAATCAGATCAAAGGTGAGTGGGATACGAAACACCCAAATCTTATTCCTTACAAGGAGTATGTGTTGACCTTGCTTCCCCACTTTGAAGAAATAACTTTTGAGCACTTCCCAAGAGAGGAGAATCAGCTAGCGGATGCACTGGCTACGATGTCTTCAATGTTCAAGGTTAAATGGGACAATGAGGCTCCCCGGATCATTATCTGGAAGATGGACGAACCGGCATACTGCTGCGACCTCGAGGCCGAGAAGGCACTTGAAAAACCCTGGTATCATGAGGTGAAGAGGTACTTGGAAGCTCAGGAATACCCTGAAGGTGCATCTGTCAATGACAAGAAGTTCATGAGGAGGTTTGCGGCAAAATTCTTCCTCAACAACGGCATCCTCTACAAACGGAATCATGATTCAACTCTACTACGTTGTGTGGATAAGGCTGAAGCAGAGAAAATCATGATAGAACTGCATGAAGGTACATTCGGAACACATTCCAGTGGACACACCATGGCAAAGAAAATCCTTAGGGCAGGATATTTCTGGTCCACCATGGAAGCCGATTGTTACCAACACTCTCGAACTTGTCACAAATGCCAGATCTATGCTGACAAGGTGCACATCCCTCCGGTTCCTCTGAACGTCCTGACGGCACCTTGGCCTTTTTCAATGTGGGGCATTGATATGATCGGTGAGATCCGACCGACGGCATCCAACGGGCATCGCTTCATCTTGGTAGCGATCGATTACTTCACGAAGTGGGTTGAGGCAGCTTCCTACGCCACAGTAACCAAGAGCGTCGTGGCACATTTCATCCGGCATAATCTGATCTGTCGGTACGGCGTCCCGGAAAGAATCATTACGGACAATGGTACCAATCTCAATAACAAAATGATCACTGAACTCTGCGAACAATTCAAGATACAACACCACAATTCTTCTCCCTACCGGCCGAAGATGAATGGGGCTGTAGAGGCAGCTAATAAGAATATCAAGAAAATTGTGCAGAAGATGACAGTGACCTATAAGGATTGGCACGAAATGTTACCATTTGCTCTTCATGGGTACCGTACCTCAGCAAGGACGTCAACCGGGGCAACTCCTTTCTCCTTGGTCTATGGCATGGAGGCAGTCCTGCCAATTGAAGTCCAGATACCCTCTCTCCGGATAATGAAGGATGCAGACTTGAATGAAGATGACTGGATCCAGACTCGACTTGATCAATTAAACCTGATTGACGAAAAGAGGCTCACCGCTATCTGTCATGGTCAGACGTATCAAAAACAAATGATCAGGGCATTTAACAAGAAGGTCAGACCACAAGAGTATCAGGTTGGGGACCTGGTAATCAAGCGCATCATCCTTCCTCAAAGTGATCCCCGGGGAAAATGGACCCCTACTTACGAAGGGCCATTTGTGGTTAAACATGTGTTCTCAGGAGGAGCCATGATCCTAACCACCATGGATGGTGACGACCTTCCTCACCCCGCCAATGTAGACATAGTGAAAAGATACTACGCATGAATAAAAGACCCGCTAGGTTGACATACCTAGGCAAAAATAAGGGCTTCCCGGCGAACCAAAAGGGTTCGGGCAAAAATAAGGGATGAAATGAAAAAAATCTGTACACCCGGCAAGTCGAAAACCTGAAAAGGCCGCTTGGGTAAAAATGGGTATACCGGTGGACTGAAAACCCGAAAGGGCGGTCCAGGCAAAAGTTAGGGATAAAGCGTAACACTATGTCTCATTGGATCACTTCGCATCCGGAATTCGGCATCAACTATCTGGCTCAGATTTCGGCATCGACCAATCAGCTTCATTTTCAACTAGGCAGCAAAGCGATGAGACGCTTGGGGACATAAAGGCGATAGCAGAGTTGGAACCCAGTGGGATTGTTCACATAGCTGTTTTGTTTTCAAAATTGTAAATTCTGTGTTATTCGGTGGCGTCCTCTTACTAGGATGTCAGCCTCTTGTACAAAAACGCCTTTTCACAGGCAAAATTCAAATCAATACAAAGTCACTTGTCATACAAATCGCCATTGTTTTTCCTTTTTCTGTTTTGTCTTGTGAAGAACGTCCAATGTTCATTTTTGATATATGCATTTGACATTAAATTGCTAATTCATAAATATTTGCAAAAGATTAATTACAGGTGACATCAGAAACAGGGGCAATGTAAGGTTGTCTGATGCAGTCTGTTTGCTGTGTCCGCCAAGGTACCAAGGTAGATTCGACTGAAGAATGTGACCAAATCATCTCCCTCCCCGCAGATTAAGACAAGATTCCGCAATGCTTTCCCCAAGCGGAGTTGACTCCCCGTCAATCCTGAAAAGGCACAACTTTCCCCGGCAGGTCTTAAAGCTTATCCCCAGTAGATTCTGGAAGCTTGTTCCCTGCAGAATACGGACGTCTCTCCCGAGCTTTATTCAGAGTTATTCCTCACAAGGGCTTATAACTCGGTTATCCTCAGCTAATTGCCACGAAAGATCGCCCTCAACAAAGTTCTTTCAATCCCCAGCGGAGTTTATCTTTGGTATCCCCAACGGAGTTTATCATCATTATCCCCAGCGGAATTCATCATTGAAGTCCTCAGCAGGCCTCTCATCAAAAACTTCAGCAAAGTATCTCTTCCACAGAACAATTCCCCGGCCGATCGTCAAGGATTTATTTTCCTAAGACGAAAATACATTCATAAACATTTCACGTTTTCATACATCCTGCTTACATACATGATAAAGTGCATACAACACTGTCTCATGTTAAAACATCATGCATATCATACATCATGACATTGCATACAACTTATGTTTTGCCTTTTCAGGGAAAAAGACAATCCCAAAGACAACTACCTTCAACTGTCACATTTCCAGATTCGATTCTTGTATCCAGCCAGGGCATATCTGTTGACCACATTTCCAGACTCGATTCCTGTATCTAGCCAGGGCACGTCTGAAGAGTTCGAAGATTCGATTCCTGTATCCAGCCAGGGCATATCTATTGACGACTATTTCCAGATTCGACTCCTGTATCCAGCCAGGGCACATCTGTGAGCAACCGATTGTAGATTCAATACCTGTATCCAGCCAGGGCATATCTGCATAAGGAGATTGAAGATCAAACACCTGTAACGAGCCAGGAAAACATCTGCCTTTCTCAAATACATAAAGTTCTCGGTAAGGAATCTCTTGTGCGATCATCACTTCCAAATGGCATCTATAAGCCCATTCCCGTCAAGGTTCTGTCACATCTCCAGATGGCATCTATAAGCCCATCTCCCTATCCACCACCTATCCAAATGGCATCTATAAGCCCATTCCCGACATCACATTGTTGATACTCCAACATGCGAGTGCAAATTTCCGGGCACTCTAGTGTCCAATCTCCTTTTACCCTCGAGTCACGAAAGGCAAACTTGCCAATCTAACTCTCCAGGTTCAAGAAGATTGAACAGGGGCAACTGTTGTACCCCAAAATTTGCCCTCCCATTTCCTCAACATTTTCTCATCACAAAAACCTTGGAGCTCAAGATCCAGTTAGGGTTTCCTCTACTCAAGACTTCTCCTTGCACTGTTGACCCAAATTAGGGTTTGTGTTTGCACAAAGATGTTTTGACCTAAAAAGCCTAAGATGACTTTCATGCTTCATGTTGGACCCCCAAGTTTATCCTTACAAAGTTTCAAGTCTTGATTCCAAGTTTTGCCCAGTCAATTGGACAGTTGACCTAGAAATCAACTATATTGGGGGAAAAAGTCAATTGTGGCCAATTGACAGTCAAATCTCATGAAAATTGACCCACGTCAACATTATGAACTCATATAGACCATTTGATCAAGTTTGGATCATAATTCCACAAGAAATTTGATCAGATCACCAAAAGGGCAAAATGGTCATTTTTAGGGTTTTGACTGCACAAAGGCAATTTTTGACTGTTTGACCTAGCCAATGGCAAACCAAGCTCACATATGGACTCAAGGACCCCATGGAATTATCTTGACATGCTCAACAAATTCAAAAGATCCCAAGTACACAAGATTGACAGTTGAATTTCCCAGTCAATTGATCAATTTTGACTGTATACTGAAAAGTCAAACTTTGACTTTTTGGTCAAAATCAAGGGTCAAGATTCATTTTTCATCAAAACATGCCAAATCATGAAACTTGTTCACCAAGAAATCAAGAAATGCAAGGTTCATTTGGATTCAAACAAAAGTCAAAACATGAAGGTTGTAGCTTGTTACATAATCTACAACTTTGATTCACAAAGTTTTCCCAAATGAGGCTTGTATCTCAAGTTACAATTTTTGGAATAAGGGTGCTAAACCATTCTTAACTTAGTGAAATTTTAACCTATTTTGGCAAGGTTTTCTACCTAACTTCAAGGCCATTTTCCATACACTTCCACTTGGAATTTCAACTTGCATTTCAAATATGGATTGTAGTACACATTCCAAGCTTTCCAAAATGTCCAAGAACTCATCAAACAACCTCATAACTTGAGAGAATCGAATTTCACAATATAGCAAAAACTCACTTTTGATTAGGCCAAGTTACATGTTCATAGCACTATGCATTTCAATCTCAGCTTGCACAACTTGATTACAGGCCTTTTATCTCAATTACACTCATAAATTTAATGCATATTCTTTGTGCCAAGACCATGTTCTTTGTGTTCTAGCATTGCATAGTGGATAAACCCAAAATAGATAAAGCATTTCTTCCATTTTTACAAAAGGTAGCTTTATGTCCAATTGAAAATCCAACAAGTACAAATACAATCTAATTGGCACAAGATTATGAGCATAACACACTGATCAAGGAGGAGTTTTGCAGCATGATTAGGGGCCCTCTACATGCCTAGAACACAATTTGGCTTTTCTTGCTTAAGTGTGAAGAAACATCCCATAACATACAACAACTCTCATATCAGCTCAAAAACCCTTAAGCAAACTTGTCAAGCATATTCAAAAGATCCATTTTGAGCTAACACACGACTCCAATACCTCCATTGCCCTCTAGAACTCAGAACCACTCTCAAACTGCAAAAATAGGGCAAGGCCTGCAGTTTGAACTCCAACTCTCAATCCTGTCAAGCATTCCTGCCCAAACCACTTCAGACACCTTCCCTACCATCAATCCAAACTATCCAAAGCACTAGAAGCAACCTGTAACTCCTCTAACCCTTTTGGCCATTTTCACTTTTCTGATTTGCAGGTGAAGAGCTCTAGCACGATTCAAGAAGTTTCAAGACAAAGTAAAGCTTGGAATAGCATCCCTGGACCTCAAGGAAGCTATACCAATCATCACCTTGCACTGAAAGCTTCTCCATTGCCAGATAGAACTTCAACTGAACAGGTAAGTTCATGAACTCGTATCTCTCTTATTAGGCATTGTTAGCTTTAGGTTTGTGAAGATAATATGTCACATTCATAGCCCTGAACATGTCCATATAATTAGATTTCATTTATATTGTGTGTGCTGCAAGAATTTTGAGTCTGAACATTGATAAAAAAACTAGGTCAGAAATGGGGGAAGAAGAAATTCTCCCTCATCTTAGAGAGTTAAGACAAGTTCTTTATATCCATGAATTCGTCTCTTGATGCTGAACATTTTTGATGTTATGAGTTTTCATTAAAAAGCCAGGAATCAGGATGTTTGAATCAGTGAAGAAGGCGCGCGTTTTTTTGACATTTTCTGGCCAGAGGTTGAAGAAGGGTTATCTGGGCTGGGCTTGTTTTGTATTTCCTTTTCACACACCCTTTTCACTTTAACACCCCCTGAGCCCATTTGATTTATTTCAATGATTTTTTTACTTTTCTTTTTTCATTTTGACTCATTTATTTTTTCTAACAATATTAAAAATATAAAAAATATTTTTCTCACCATTTTTGAATTTATTAGGAATTTATTTGGTTTTCTTTTAGTTTGTATACAAATAAATGAATATATACATTTTATTAAAAATATTAAGAAATATGCAAAAAACACTTTTATTTTCATTTTATTTTTGTTTTACCCTCTGAAAATATTTTATAGAAAAAATACTTTTTTATTAAATATTAAATATTATTAATTTTTATACATAATACATATTTAGAAATTAATACATACATATATATATATATATATATATATATATATATATATATATATATATATATATATATATATATATATATATATATATATATATATATATATATATATATATATATATATATATATACTTAGGGTAAAATACAAAAATACATATATTTTATTTTTATTAATACTTGATACAAAAAAAAAAAAACTTTTTATAAACATATTTCATTTTATTTTATTTTTTGTACATAATAGGTAAATATTTGTGTAAATTAAATAATATATATATATATATATATATTACTTAATGAAAATTAGGGTTTTACCCTTAAAATACAAAAACTCCAAAATAATACTTTTTTTATTTTTATTTATTTGACATAAATAATACTTTTTTTATATACATATAAAAACCCTTTTTGCATTTTTCATCTTTATTTTATTTTCCATTTAATTTATACAATCAATTACTTGTAAATATGCCAAAAATGATGTAATAGCTAGGTTTAATTTCTTTGTCTAAATATCCCCCCATTTGAACATTTGTACCCCCCTTCCCATATGGTGTTGTAATAGTGTAGGAATTTTAATTTTCGCACTTTATCGCTTTCTAAATACACATGCTAGAATTAGGGTTTGTATGCAAATAAAAAGAACAAAATAGTTTGACCTAATCTCAAGATAATAAAAGCATGAAAATGGACAACACATCTCACACTTGCACCCCTAGGGTATTCCACTTTGTTGCCTTCAAATAAATGGGCCATATTGCATGTTAGGTCTCTTTGGGCAAAACAAACAAATTAAATTATCATAGTCCCTCGATGACTCTTTCCAAATGTTGCCTAAACAAATGATCAAGTCCTTTAAAGAAAATTGCCCAAAGATACTTGACACCGTTGCAATTATGGCCTAAACGATGACCCGCGCCCGTCCCTTTCACATCCTAACATGAGATTGTCCACCAAATACAATGGTGGAACAAACTTATTAAAAGGGTTAAAACATAGCAATAAACTTTGAGAAATTTAGGAGTAGATAACCTCTTAGTTACTTGAATCAAAACTTGCAAAAATAAAACACTTGCCTATTTTTCTAAAACCACACCTCACAACACTTTCAAAACAACTTTCAAAAACAAATGAAAACCTTTTTCAAAAGACATACATCTTTGTATACATCCCCACATGGATCATTACAAAGGTTGCCACCACATTGGCTTCTTTTCAAAACATTTTCAAACTCACACACACAAGCACCATTTCAAACAATTGAAAACAAAAGGCAAGTGATCTAAGCAAGTAACTAAGAGCCCATGGATAACCATGGATAGAAAGGGTGCTAATACCTTCCCTTTCTATAATCTACTCCCCGAACCCAAGAAAAATCTCAAAGGTTTTTGCTGTGCTTTTTAAACCTTTCCTTAGGATAAAATAAAAAGTCGGTGGCGACTCTTGCTCAACCGAAACATTTGCGAAAACAAACGCAAAACCATAGTCAGTTCTCCCACCGTATCACAGTGAGGAATGGATTATATGCATGCTTGAGAAGTTTCCACTTTGAAGAATGAATTTATTTTCCTGTTAATAGTTTTACCTTTCCTTACAAATAACCCATTCAACCCCCAAAACCCATTAATGAATGATTTGTCGAACAATGACTCGATAACCAATTTCTGTAGACACAATACAATATAACCTAAATATTACCCGATAAAATAATACTTTACTTTTTGCTCGCCGCTACGCCACTGCAACAGTCATCATCCTTCAAAGATCCCCATCATAGGATCGATTCCCTCTGCAAAGTGGAGTACACTATAATAACACACTCAAATCCATACAATGGGATTGAGGCCAACACGATAAAAATGTCCAAAACTGAGCGGACCAACGTCCAAAGTATGTCATGAATGCATGATGCGCAACAACAATATAAAACACGACCACTGCTAGTCGAATCATATCATCATCCAAGAAATCTTTAACAACTTTATTCATATAGCATGTATATACATCAAACATGCACGTCATCAACTTCATTCACCATAACAACATCAAATACATCCAAGTACAACATAATATCATCATAGTAGCCACAACTCAACATACATCATAACATCATTATAATTCATCTCATAAAAGTCTAATTTAATTATAGAAAAGGTATGGAAAAATACATCATTTTACTCATTTGATTCCATCAAAATATAGTTCCTCGCGTTAGCTTTCCAACTCTTCGAACGACATTTTTGTACCCCAAAATTTTCCCTCCCATATTTCTCAAGATAGGTCAAGAATCATCTCCAAGTTGTTCAAAATGGCTCAAGAGTTGGACAGTCAAATCACCTCCTAAGGCAGTCAATTCAAAATAAGGATTTTGTGTTGCATCAAGGTCCTCATATCCAAATGGTCTCAAATTCTCCCCAATGTCCTAATATGTTCTCAAGTTCATCCATGTCAAATTTCAAGCCTTGCAGAGAAAGTTTGGTCAGTTAATTGCTCAAGAAGTCCAAAAATCGACTGTGCTAGGGCAAAAGTCAACTGTGACCCAAATACCGTCAAACCTCAAGATTTTTTTGCCAATATTCTCATTTTGAAGGATAATTCATCATTTGATCAAGGGTTGATCATGATTCATCAAGGATTGCTGAAGATTCATCAAGATTCAAAAGTTGCTAAATTAGGGTTTTGCAGGAAAAGTCAACTCAACTTTTACCAAGCATAACTTTCTCATACTTTATGAGAAATGACCCATCCAAATCTCATTTTGAATAGGATTCAATTCCCTACAATACATCTTCACACCCCTGTTGGCTGAAGATTTTGATAATGTTATTGGAAGCCAAATGAATTAAACGTTTTGATCGAAATGAGGTAAAGCGTCATGTTTCGAAGTAGCAGAAGCAGTGTTTCGAATAAGTATGTCAAAGCTTGGAGATTCGAGTGGAAATTATGGGAACATATCTAAAGAAGTCTCGAAATAACAACAAGGCTGTGTCTGGGAAGAGCGTTCGAAACGGAGAAGTACCAAAGCATTTGAAATTCAAATGGAAGCGGGACTTTCGAAGTTTGAAAGTTATATGCTGGAGCATTTTGGGACACGTGGAAAGACGAAAGAGGCATTGTCCTGCATGTTCTAAACGTGGCATAATCCTATAGCAAGACCGTTATGGTCGAATTAGTATAAATAGAAGTCTTAGTATTAGGATTTGGGGTGTCATATCTATTATACAAAATACTCAGTAACATTCAAACTACCACATGGCAAGGGAAACGAATGCAAGAGAAATGTATGTATGATAGCACCATGTATTTCTGATTTAATGAAAACCTTTTACCATTTCCAGCACTTTCCTTTATCTTTTTGTCAAATAACATTTACAAGTTTTCTCATTTACAGTCTATTCACTTCGAAATCTCTTCTTCAAAGTTTTACATTTTAATGTTTTCTTCATATTTCAAGCACTTTATATCTCAGAAAACTGTCATATTTTCCATACCTTTACCTTCAAGTCTTATCCTTCGAACGCATATTTTTACTTAAAGTCATTTAAAGATTTCTTGCATTAAACGCTTTCTTCATATTTCAAACCTTTTACGTTCCAGAAATACTTTATATTAATTGTTTTGTAAGTCGAAACCATTTACTTCACTTTTATGCAATTTTACATGTCTTTACAATTAGCATTTATTCATGTAACTTAGTTTTCACACACACATTTTGATTACATCTTTAGACTTTTAGAGAGAGAAATCGAAATAAGACAAACACATATACAATATCAACCATGAATATCTGTTCGATCGTGAGAGTAACCTTAATATCCAAGGAGTCCTAGGATCAATCTAGTCGATCCTGTGAGTTACCAGAGGAATTGAATAACAGTCAGAAAGATTATTCGATAGTTTGTAAGACTAGCGGTTGTTTACCAGAAATCACTGGAAACAAATTGGCACACCCGGTGGGACCAATAATTGGATATTAGAAATAAGGATTGTTGAGACATAACCATTACAAAAACGTTGGAACCTAAGAAGTTTGCTGTTTTATGAACCTGAGAAGTGGTAAGATAACCAACAGCAACCAACCTTTATCCAGAAGAAAACGTTTGGACAAAATGTCTAATTCAGACAATCAACAAGGGGACCAAAATGGCCCACATACAACAGGAACTAATGCGTCCACTTCGATCGGAACATCTAATGTAATCCCTTCGAATGCACAGTCTGTTGCATCTTCGACCAGTAACATAGCCACCAATGGAGTAAGTGGCATATCAACTAATAGTTCGATCTTAGGAAATACTGGAACCATTGGCTACCCTGGGGGATTCGTTCCACCATCAGGGACACAATCCCATTTCGCCACTCCATTAACTAGACCACCCGGTTTCGATGGGAATAGAACCAGAAATTCCTCTTATGGAATGCCAACATCTTTTATGGCAGGTTTACACAATTCCACATCGAATTCATCTCCATAACTAGGGTCTGGGTCTGGGGCGAATCAGTTTATGACAAATAACCAAGGGTCGGTGGGTTATAGCACAATGCCTATCTTAACCACAGACAACCAGTTGGCTTTTAGGCAATTGATGGATGACAGTAACCATAATATGATAGGGGTGTTAGCACAAACCATGCAGGAGATATTTGCCCCAATAGTGCAAAATGTGACTGTGACAAACAGAGAAAACGCTGACAATATGAGTCGAATAGCAGATTTCTTTGCTCCCCCAGAAAGGCGTAGGAAGAATCAGGCGGGATTTCGAGCAAACATGCCTGTTATAGAATAAATTGCTAACGACCCAATTTATAGACCACCCAGAGAAGAAGTTAACTTAGGGGCCAGGGCACCAAGGTTAGAAGCCCCAATAATCCCGGGCCCACAAAGGGAAATTATGGAACCAGGGGCAAGGGTCGAAAGGCTAGAAGCCCCAGAGTTTCGAGAAGAATAACCTAGGGGAGTTGTTTTGGTTGGTCGAAATCAAGATGCCGATGCTGTCGTTCATAGAATTCGAAACGATAACATCTTGGCAGAAAACAACCTAACCACCATGATAGAGAGAGTCATGGCCCAGAATGGCCTCAACACAGGAATGAGAAGGCCAAATTACGCTTCTCCTATATTGGATTGTGTTGTACCCCAAAATTTGCCCTCCCATATTTCTCAAAACATTTCAAGAAAAATTCACAAGTCCAACCCGGCGCGTCATATTCAGGTATTCTTTCGCCAAGATATCTCTGATAACGTATTCTCAAATTCAGGTTCGGCTCAAGAGTCAATTCTTTAAAGAAGGTATCCGAATGTGTGAGTTTTCTTGAAGAAATATAGTGAAAAAGTGTGCTGAAAGTGCAGTTTTTACGTGCTAAAAAATTCATAACTTGAAGATCGTGACTCGTTTTGAACCCGTTCCGGTGGCCAAAATTCCGTCTTGACATTATCTACGTTTTCATCTCTCACGGCTGGAAGCCAATTTCGATCATAAGGTCTTCAAAAATGTGGATTTATCAAGTATTTTCATACAGAAAATTTGTGACAGAAGTTTATTTGCGTCATGTTCAGAAAATCATAACTTGGTCGATTTTCATCGTATCGAGCTGGTTTCGGTGCCAAAATTTCACAAATTGAGTTGGCTACATTTTCACAGGAGGTATCGAGTTCGAACGGTGTTCAAAAGGCCTTCGTTTTTTTGCTCAGAATGCGTGACACGCTGAAAATCCTGAATGCTGAATATTATTTCATCTGGGCCGAAACTTCGAAAATTCATAACTCGGTCAATTTTTATCGGATTGGGTTCATATTTTTACACAAGGTCCCTGACTCATAGATCTACAACTTTGCTTCAAAAGTCGAGACCAAATTATGCACCGATCAATACCAGTTTTTTATTGAAGAACGTGTCAGAGTCGACACTGGAGCCCAAAATAAGTTTGTCTGAGCTGAAACTTCAAAAATTCATAACTAATTCACCGTTTATCCGATTGAGTCGATTTTCGGACAGGAGTTAGTTCTCGATGTCAGCTACATTTTGTTTTCACATTTCAACTTCAAAAAATGCACTTAAGTCCCTGCGATTTAGCCTGGAAAGTGACGAATTCAAGTGAATATTGGAGGCCCAATTGCACATTCAAAGCCCATTTGCTTTACCCTAATTTCCATTATATAATCACCTTGTTTTCACACAAACCGGAGAAGAGGAAAAAAGAAGAGGAAAAGAGAGAAAAAACCTTGCCACAACACTGTTGGAATATCAAACTCTTTCAAGAACCCTAAAACCTTGAAATCCTTATTACAAATCCCTCTCTCACTACAAACAAGTCATCACAGTTACAAACCAACACCTCACTACTTCTTCAGTAAGGATAAGGCTGGCTTGATCTCCATGATCCTAATTTTCCAGTAAGGCATAAAAGCATTCAGGTCACTAATCTTTCAGTAAGGGTAAGATTGATTTGATCTCCATGATCAAAAGGGTATAATCATTCATACGTGCCATATTGTGCCTAAACATTAAATTTCTTCATATGTTGGTTTTATTTGAATTTTTATGATTTTATTTAATGTGTTCATGAGGTTCAACTCTGCAGACTTAGACAGGATCCCATGTAGGTTCATTAAGGAACGTTGAGGCCAAAAGCCAAATGGCCAAAAGGCCAAAAGCCAAATGGCCAAAACAGAACATTTTACACATGACACCAATACATGGCGAGACAGACATTAAGCTAGACATTAAGGAACGTTGAAGCCAGAACACAAATGGCCAAAAGCCAAAAGCCAAATGGCCAAAGTAGAACAACTTATGCATGATGAGGCCAGAACACAAATGGCCAAACCACTCCAATTCACCTCCAAAAAAGGGGACAGAAACCCCCCAAGGTATTGTATTTTCTTTCGTTTCCTTATTTTATTTATTTCAATTATTTCTTTTTTAATTAATTCCCTTAATTTAACTTATTTTTATAAAATATAAAAAATAGTAAAAAACAGAAAAGTCATAAAAATCAAAATATATTTATTTAATTAATGTTTTTTGTAAACAAATTTCACTAATAATTAATTATTTATTTTTATAAATCAAAATTGCATGTAAATAATTAGATTAATTTTAGGTTTAATTTTAACATGTTTTTCTTAATAAATAAAAATTAGAATTAGGGTTAATATTTTAATTTCATTTAATCTTTCTCATAAAAATACATAAAAAACATAAATACCAAAAACTCAAAAAAAAAAAAATAATTTCTTTTTTCTCTTTAATTTCATTAGTTTAATCATTTAATTTAATTTCATTAAAAAGGGTCCAACGCCCTCGCTTCCAATTTTAATTCCAATTCGCGCATTTTATTTTATTTCTTATAATATTAATGTAATTCTCCCAAAGCCTTGTAAACCCGGACATTTTATTTCTCGCACTTTACTTCTTTATTTTATGTCAAATCGGGTCCTAGATTAAATTTGGCGATGTGGACCCGCGCCTTTGTAATAGTTTAGAACTTTTAATTTCCGCATCTTTTTAACTGTTAATAAATGCATGCAAGAATGAATGACAAAAAAATAAAAACAAACGCATAGATCACCTTGACATGAATAAGACAAAATAACTGAACATGACACACAAATCACACACCACCCCTAGGGTACGCCTCACTGTTGCCTTGCCTCGAAAGATGATCGTCGAGTAGAGGATGTCTTAGTAAGTCCTCATAATCCGGGAACCTGGCATGAGGGTAGCTTCTAAGGTATCTTCCCATTGCTCTGGTGATCACCATGTCCCGAACCTCGAATTGACCCGAACACCTCCAACGGTGGTGCTACCTACCTCTCAATGGTGGGATGGCACTACTTTAAAGGACATTTACACAGACGAATTCCTTAGGGTAGGTAGACGACTCTAGATACTTGCTCTAAATTTCAAAAACAAATCAAAAACACTTTTCACACCGACACCTTTTCAAAAAGCTTTCGAAAGTAATTTTTCAAACACTCTTGAGGACCGATACAAGAGTCGAACTGAAATTTTCAAAGAAACTTTTTTTAAAACCCACAGTTGAAAAGCAAACAAACCAATTTTGAAAAACACAAGTGAGCAAGTATCTAAGAGCCCATGGATAACCATGGATAGAAAGGGTGCTAACACCTTCCCTTTCTATAATCTACCTCCCGAACCGAGAGCAATCTCTATAAGGAATTTTTCTGTGCTTTTGTCCTTTCCATTTGGAGAAAATAAAAGACGGTGGCGACTCTTGCTTCCGCGACATTTCGCGAACCAGCGTTAAACAGTCAGTTCCAGATCCACCGATCACAGAACTGGCGACTCTGTTGGGGATTTAACTTAAAGTGAGGTGTACCTTAGGGTTAGTTCATAACTGTGTTTTCAATTGTATTGACTTGTCTGCTTTAAATTTGTGGGTTGCATGGGAGTTACATAGATCCTAACCCGGATCTGGGGATACCCTATTTAGGTAGCATAAGCTGTGAGGGACCTGTCCGGCGTATACCGACATGGGTGAAGCAGTGGCTACGTTGGTGTGGCGCCTTGGTCTGTACCGATATCCCTCGTGTTGAAACGGGGAGAATATGGGTCTTCCAAGGAGTCATTAAGCACCAACAGACCTTAGAACCTTAAATGACCCAACTTGGCCATTAGAACAGTAGCAGTATGCTACACCCATTGAGGCTAAACTCTCGTGATGGTTCTGGCCGCAAGAAAAGATTGTGATGCTGGAGTTATGACCGATTGAGGGTAGTCAATGATATTGGGATCCTCTAAGAACCCGGTTACTTTGATAGGACAGGTATGAACCAACAAACTGAAAGAGGGTAACACCTAGACCTCATGCTGGCCTAAACTCTAAGGGATTCTCTTGTGTGACTTGTGTGCCTTCGTACTTGACTAATTGCATGCATGTTATCTGACACATAAGCTACTTGCAGGTTTTGTTTATAGTCCTTAACTGGGACTCATAACATGGTTTACTAGGTCTCTTCCAGGTTTTGTTTATAGTCCTTAATTGGGACTCATAACAAAGTATACTGAATTTCTTGCAGGGTTTGTCTATAGTCCTTAACTAGGACTCATAACAAGGTTTACTGAATTTCCTGCAAGTTTTGTTCATAGTCCTTAACTAGGACTCATAACAAGGTTTACCGAGTTTCTTGCAGGGTTTGTTTTAGTCCTTAACTGGGACTCATGACAGGTTTTACCGAGTTTCTTGCAGGTTTTGGTTTGCAGTCCTTAATTGGGACTCATAACAGGGTTACCTACATTACCCCATGCATCATGACATCATACCATTGCATACATCCTAACTCATTTCAAGGATCTCAAGGGCTTGTGATGCAGGTCATGGTGAATCAACTATCCCAGCAAGGGGCAAAGAGGAGTTATTTTCCTCTAGCCAAGGTTGTCAGGGGCTATGACCCACTTGATATGGTGAGCTCTGACTCCTGAAGAAGGTTCCCCTAACCAAGGTTGTTTGGAAATCAAAACCAGACATGATGATTAAAGTCAGGGGCTATGACCCACTGGATATGGTGAGCCTTGACCCTTTGAAGAAGGACTCTCAACAACATGCAGTTCCTTCAATCAAACTACCGGACCCGAGTTCTAACAAGTTTTCTTGTTTACCCCGCGGGATCCTTGGAAACATTGCATATGCATACATACACATCATTGCGTGACAGGTACCCTTGTTGCAGGTCACTTACCTTTCCCTGCTGTTTATTTCAGCCATGGCTTCCCAACCAGAGAACCAGGATCCTCATGCTCAAGAGACTCAGTTCAGGGAAATCTTCCTAGGCCTATCCAAGGGGCAGGAAGAGTTGAGGACACTCCTCATGGGAAATATGATCAGAAAAAGTCCTGAAGATGACAAGGACGAACAGCTGAAACGTCTACAAGCTGAGGTAGACACATTGAAAACCCAGGTGCTAGGGCAAAGGGCCCTCATTCAAGGTTTAGCTCAGGAGCAAGGAGAGCTGAGAGCCATGATCAGCCAGCTCCCTCAAGGCAAGAAGCAACCAGCCCAAATCAGGGACCAGGTCATGGAACAGCTTCCAAGAAGGCAAAAGTCGGGTCCAATGAATAGACCTCTCCAAGCTGCTATTACTTCACAGGTCCAACAACGACCTCGCCCAGAACAACGGGCTGATCAGAGCAAACTAGACAAGCCTAAGAGGCAGTTCACCAAGATCAACATGTCGCTGGATCAAGCACTACAACAGATGTTGGAGGCAGGGCTGATCACCTTAAGGGCTCCTCTCCGGAATCCAAACACTTCTGCTCCTAACTATCATCCCAACGATAGGTGCGCATATCATTCTAATAGCCCGGGGCATACTACGGACAACTACTGGCCTCTCAAAAACAAGATTCAAGACATGATCGACGCTGGAGAGATTCAGTTTAAAGTACCCAAGACTCCCCACGTGATCACTGCTCCTTTGTCAAAACATGGCTAGGATTGAGAAATTTTTGTTCATTCGAATGTTCAAGTTGCAATTCTCTTTTGTTCAAACATTTACTCATGTTAAACATTGTTATTTCATTAATGCATCGCATATGTATGTTCTGAAACAATATATTCGTATTCACTAAATGCAAATTATTTTCATATTTTTTCTGATGATCAACTCTTAAATAATAATTCTAAGCCTCTTGAGGGAGGATGACGAAAACGCTACCACAATCTACAGTATGCTTTTGAACAAACCCCGCTGATGAGGTACAGGCATTGTTTCAAATCACTAAACACTGGAGTTATAAGGATGATAATCCCTCGTCAACCCCTCTGAGCCAAAGAAGTAGGAGTTTTTTTTTCGAAAATCAAAACCCTTAATCACAACCTGGGGCAGGGTAGTCTTCTCAGTTAATTCAAGTGCATAACGAATGGCACCGAAGAAGTCCTTACAAAACGAAGAAAGACAGTGATGGTTCCGAATAATCAATAAAGAAAGGCAGTCATTATCTCAAAAAATAAAAAACCCATTAAGTCAAAACCCATGAAGGAGACTTACAAAACTGGGGCATCCTGCTGACTGTAATTCCAAAAAAAGAAACGGTTCAGGCAAAAAAGAAAGGGATAACAAAAATCAGACAAGAGAGGGGTCTTACAAACCCTCAACAAAAAAGGAATGACCGCCTATTCAAAATAAGTCATCAACATCTGAATCATCACCGGAAAATCAGAGCAAAGACTCAAACAAAGGTCTAACGTATGATCAACTGAGTTTAGGTTTGGAGAACATCACGAAGAGCGGGTGGGTGCAAATAATTTGAGCCTTTATCCTTTGTTTCTTAAACCGTGAACCAGGCCACGTTATAACCCTTAAAAGTCCTAGCTGAAGCATGGGTTAGTTCGAAAGCATACTGTTACGAAAGGTATCCTGACTCCTTAAGGCCTACGGTAAATACGGAGTTGACATCACGTTTTACAAACATTCACTTGTTTTATGAAAAAGAATGCATTTTCAAAATCTTCAAGACAGACATATGCTTTGCATTTTTAACATAACTTTGTTTGCATATGACTTTTTGTTTGAACAGCAGGGAAATTCGCACGATGAATACCTAATGAACAGAAGTACTTCCAATCAAGGGGCATGATATGATCAGAGTCCATTATCTGGGGCAGTCCAATCAAGATTCGGAGAATCTCTCAAAGGCCAAATAGCCTGGGGCAAATCTCTGCCTGAGTCACTTGGGGGCATTCCAGCAACAAAACTTGCACGATCAAAAATCTTCTGGTGGCATGACAAAACACTTCTAACAGGGGCAACTCCTTACATTCTGAAAGCACGGACATAGTCGAAAAAAATACTACGCATAATCAAAGACCCGCTAGGTTGACACACCTAGGCAAAAATAAGGGCTTCCCGGCGAACCAAAAGGGTTCGGGCAAAATGAGGGATGAAATAAAAAAATCTGTACACCCGGCAAGTCGAAAACCTGAAAAGGCGGCTTGGGCAAAAATGGGTATCCCGGTGGACTGAAAACCCGAAAGGGCGGTCCAGGCAAAAGTTAGGGATCAAAGCGTACGACTATATCCTGTCATCTTGTCACCTGCCCACCAGAAGAAGGTTTGCCCATCAATGGCTATCAGCATCTCACAGATCTTCCTCTCCCACCTCAGAAACAGGGGCAATAATGAGCTGTCCAAACAATCCAATTGCTATGTTCACCAAGGTACCAAAGTAGGTTCAGCTGAAGAACATAACCAGCATATCTTAATTCCCCAGAGAGTGAGCCAGCAAGTCAGTGCACTCTCCCCAAGCGAAGCTATAGTATCAAACTTAAGGAAGTTAGGTGTCCTCCAGCAGATCTCAACATTCCCCAGCACATCATTCTTAAACAAGCATCCCCGGTAGTCTTGGTCTAAAGATTGTTCCCCGGTGGTATATCAAACATTCAGTGGAGTTACTTCTAATACATCTCAAAACTTCCCCAGGAGAGTCCAATCCAGTTTCCCCAGGGAAGTTGGAATTCATCTCCCCAAGCAGTAAGCTTATCCCCAGTAGATTCTGGAAGCTTATCCTCGCAGAGCACGAACGCGTCGTCCGGCTTTATTCAAAGAGTTATTTCCTTACCAGGATATAACTGGGTTATCCTCAGCCAAAAGCCACGGGAAGATCGTTCTCGGCGAAGTCTTCTTATCCCCAGCGAAGTCTATTAACACTTCCAACACAACAATGATATCCCCAGCAATGCTTATCAACAATTCAGCAGAAATACCTCTCCCCACAGAGTATCACTCCCCAGCATGGTCGTCAGAGTATTTTTCTCCCCGCAGAATCTTCCATTTGCCAAGCTTATTCCTCAACGGAGTCATCTTCACCTACCTGTATTCTTGCAGTTATCATCCCCAGCAGAAGCGAAAGCTTATTCTTCAACATTAGCCCAGGAGTGACTTCCCGGCACCCGTCAAGGACTTACTTTTCTAGACGAAAACATACATTCCTAAATATCACATACATCATTATAGCATGCATAGACGCATCATATCATACAAATCTCATTTATGTTGAGAACATCATTGCTTGGTTCATATCATGCATTGCATATGACTAACCTTTACCTTTCAGGAAAGATTCAGCTAAATTCTCAATCATATTTCAAGACCTAGACCGGTTCAGTTAATCGACTCCAAAGATTTCTTATCCAGTCCAAGGCCTTCTCTAGTCCAGCTAAATCGACTCCCAACAGATTTTTCTGATGAAGACTCAGTAGAAGTTATCAGATTATAATTTCCTATGGTTCTCTCTCCGACGGTGCATGAGATAATAATTCCATGTTAGGTTTTTCTTTGAGATTAATTTCCCATTGGTTCTCTCTTTGACGGTGCATGAGATGATAATTCCATTTTAGGTTTTTCTTTGAGATTATAATTTCCTATTGGTCCTCTCTCCGACGGTGCATGAGATGATAATTCCATTTTAGGTTTTTCTTTGAGATTAATTTCCTATTGGTTCTCTCTCCGACGGTGCATGAGATAATAATTCCATTTTAGGTTTTTCTTTGAGATTAATTTCCTATTGGTTCTCTCTCCGACGGTGCATGAGATGATAATTCCATTTTAGGTTTTTCTTTGAGATTAATTTCCTATTGGTTCTCTCTCCGACGGTGCATGAGATGATAATTCCATTTTAGGTTTTTCTTTGAGATTATAATTTCCTATTGGTCCTCTCTCCGACGGTGCATGAGATGATAATTCCATTTTAGGTTTTTCTTTGAGATTAATTTCCTATTGGTTCTCTCTCCGACGGTGCATGAGATAATAATTCCATTTTAGGTTTTTCTTTGAGATTAATTTCCTATTGGTTCTCTCTCCGACGGTGCATGAGATGATAATTCCATTTTAGGTTTTTCTTTGAGATTAATTTCCTATTGGTTCTCTCTCCGACGGTGCATGAGATGATAATTCCATTTTAGGTTTTTCTTTGAGATTATAATTTCCTATTGGTCCTCTCTCCGACGGTGCATGAGATGATAATTCCACCCCAGGTTTTTCTTTGAGATTAATTTCCTATTGGTTCTCTCTCCGACGGTGCATGAGATAATAATTCCATTTTAGGTTTTTCTTCGAGATTAATTTCCTATTGGTTCTCTCTCCGACAGTGCATGAGATGTAATTCCCTTTCAGGTTATGATTTCCTATGGTCCTCTCCCCGATGGTGCGTGAGATGTAATTCCCTTTCAGGTTATAATTTCCTATGGTTCTCTCCCCGACGGTGCGTGAGATGTAATTCCCTTTCAGATTATAATTTCCTTTGGTTCTCTTCCCGATATTGCGGAGATGGTAATTCCCACCAAGATTTTCTCAACGAGCGTTGTTGAAGTTAAAGTCACCCGAGGTTCTCTCACCGTTCATGCTGAGGTGGTAACCACCCCTGGTTCATTCATCATCTTGTGAAGCTCCAGATCCAGCTCCTGTAACCAGTCAGGACATATCTATACCAAGCATCTGAAAACCAGCTCCTGCAATGTGTCAGGTACTCATTTTTCTTTTGCAGGTACGCAGGTTCTCGCTAAGGAATCTCTTACGCGATCAACATCCAGATGGCATCTATAAGCCCATCATCCTATCCATCAATCTCCAAATGGCATCTATAAGCCCATTCCACCACCACTGCTACTATGTGAGCGCAAATTTCTGGGCACTCTAGTGTCCAATCATCTTCCACCTTTGGATAACGAAAGGCACGTCAGCCAATCTGCATCCTCAGGTCTAAGAAGATTGAACAGGGGCAACTGTTGTACCCCAAAATTTGCCCTCCCATATTTCTCAAAACATTTCAAGAAAAATTCACAAGTCCAACCCGGTGCGTCATATTCAGGTATTCTTTCGCCAAGATATCTCTGATAACGTATTCTCAAATTCAGGTTCGGCTCAAGAGTCAATTCTTTAAAGAAGGTATCCGAATGTGTGAGTTTTCTTGAAGAAATATAGTGAAAAAGTGTGCTGAAAGTGCAATTTTTACGCGCTAAAAAATTCATAACTTGAAGATCGTGACTCGTTTTGAACCCGTTCCGGTGGCCAAAATTTCGTCTTGACATTATCTACGTTTTCATCTCTCACGGCTGGAAGCCAATTTCGATCATAAGGTCTTCAAAAATGTGGATTTATCAAGTATTTTCATACAGAAAATTTGTGACAAAAGTTTATTTGCGTCATGTTCAGAAAATCATAACTTGGTCGATTTTCATCGTATCGAGCTGGTTCCGGTGCCAAAATTTCACAAATTGAGTTGGCTACATTTTCACAGGAGGTATCGAGTTCGAATGGTGTTCAAAAGGCCTTCGTTTTTTTGCTCAGAGTGCATGACACGCTGAAAATCCTGAATGCTGAATATTATTTCATCTGGGCCGAAACTTCGAAAATTCATAACTCGGTCAATTTTTATCGGATTGGGTTCATATTTTTACACAAGGTCCCTGACTCATAGATCTACAACTTTGCTTCAAAAGTCGAGACCAAATTATGCACCAATCAATACCAGTTTTTTATTGAAGAACGTGTCAGAGTCGACACTGGAGCCCAAAATAAGTTTGTCTGAGCTGAAACTTCAAAAATTCATAACTAATTCACCGTTTATCCGATTGAGTCGATTTTCGGACAAGAGTTAGTTCTCGATGTCAGCTACATTTTGTTTTCACATTTCAACTTCAAAAAATGCACTTAAGTCCCTGCGATTTAGCCTGGAAAGTGACGAATTCAAGTGAATATTGGAGGCCCAATTGCACATTCAAAGTCCATTTGCTTTACCCTAATTTCCATTATATAATCACCTTCTTTTCACACAAACCGGAGAAGAGGAAAAAAGAAGAGGAAAAGAGAGAAAAAACCTTGCCACAACACTGTTGGAATATCAAACTCTTTCAAGAACCCTAAAACCTTGAAATCCTTATTACAAATCCCTCTCTCACTACAAACAAGTCATCACAGTTACAAACCAACACCTCACTACTTCTTCAGTAAGGATAAGGCTGGCTTGATCTCCATGATCCTAATTTTCCAATAAGGCATAAAAGCATTCAGGTCACTAATCTTCCAGTAAGGGTAAGATTGATTTGATCTCCATGATCAAAAGGGTATAATCATTCATACGTGCCACATTGTGCCTAAACATTAAATTTCTTCATATGTTGGTTTTATTTGAATTTTTATGATTTTATTTATTGTGTTTATGAGGTTCAACTCTGCAGATTTAGACAGGATCCCATGCAGGTAACGTTGAGGCCAAAAGCCAAATGGCCAAAAGGCCAAAAGCCAAATGGCCAAAACAGAACATTTTACACATGACACCAATACATGGTGAGGCTGACATTAAGCCAGACATTAAGGAACGTTGAAGCCAGAACACAAATGGCCAAAAGCCAAAAGCCAAATGGCCAAAGTAGAACAACTTATGCATGATGAGGCCATAACACAAATGGCCAAACCACTCCAATTCACCTCCAAAAAAGGGGACAGAAACCCCCCGAGGTATTGTATTTTCTTTCGTTTCCTTATTTTATTTATTTCAATTATTTCTTTTTTAATTAATTCCTTTAATTTAACTTATTTTCATAAAATATAAAAAATAGTAAAAAACAGAAAAGTCATAAAAATCAAAATATATTTATTTAATTAATGTTTTTTGTAAACAAATTTCACTAATAATTAATTATTTATTTTTATAAATCAAAATTGCATGTAAATAATTAGATTAATTTTAAGTTTAATTTTAACATGTTTTTCTTAATAAATAAAAATTAGAATCAGGGTTAATATTTTAATTTCATTTAATCTTTCTCATAAAAATACATAAAAAACATAAATACCAAAAACTCAAAAAAAAAATAATAATTTCTTTTTTCTCTTTAATTTCATTAGTTTAATCATTTAATTTAATTTCATTAAAAAGGGTCCAACGCCCTCGCTTCCAATTTTAATTCCAATTCGCACATTTTATTTTATTTCTTATAATATTAATGTAATTCTCCCAAAGCCTTGTAAACTCGGACATTTTATTTCTCGCACTTTACTTCTTTATTTTATGTCAAATCGGGTCCTGGATTAAATTTGGCGATGTGGACCCGCGCCTTTGTAATAGTTTAGAACTTTTAATTTCCGCATCTTTTTAACTGTTAATAAATGCATGCAAGAATGAATGACAAAAAAATAAAAACAAACGCATAGATCACCTTGACATGAATAAGACAAAATAACTGAACATGACACACAAATCACACACCACCCCTAGGGTACGCCTCACTGTTGCCTTGCCTCGAAAGGTGATCGTCGAGTAGAGGATGTCTTAGTAAGTCCTCATGATCCGGGAACCTGGCATGAGGGTAGCTTCTAAGGTATCTTCCCATTGCTCTGGTGATCACCATGTCCCGAACCTCGAATTGACCCGAACACCTCCAACGGTGGTGCTACCTACCTCTCAATGGTGGGATGGCACTACTTTAAAGGACATTTACACAGACGAATTCCTTAGGGTAGGTAAACGACTCTAGATACTTGCTCTAAATTTTAAAAACAAATCAAAAACACTTTTCACACCGACACCTTTTCAAAAAGCTTTCGAAAGCAATTTTTCAAACACTCTTGAGGACCGATACAAGAGTCGAACTGAAATTTTCAAAGAAACTTTTTTTAAAACACACAGTTGAAAAGCAAACAAACCAATTTTGAAAAACACAAGTGAGCAAGTATCTAAGAGCCCATGGATAACCATGGATAGAAAGGGTGCTAACACCTTCCCTTTCTATAATCTACCTCCCGAACCGAGAGCAATCTCTATAAGGAATTTTTCTGTGCTTTTGTCCTTTCCATTTGGAGAAAATAAAAGACGGTGGCGACTCTTGCTTCCGCGACATTTCGTGAACCAGCGTTAAACAGTCAGTTCCAGATCCACCGATCACAGATTGCATAATGCATACTGATTTACCAAGGGGATATAAAGTCCCTAAATTTACAAAGTTCGCTAGGGATACCAATGAGTCAACAGTCGAACACATAGCGAGATATCTAACCGAAGCGGGAGATATAGCCAATAATGAAGATCTCAGGATCAAATACTTCCCAAGTTCCTTGACAAAAAACGCCTTCACATGGTTTACCACTTTGCCTCCTGGGTCCATTGACACTTGGGCTCTCTTAGAGAGATTATTCCATGAACAATTTTACATGGGACAGTCGAAAATAAGTTTGAAGGAATTGGCCAGTGTTAAGAGAAAGTTCACCGAACCCATAGATGATTATTTGAATAGATTTAGGCTTTTGAAATCCAGATGTTACACAGTAGTGCCTGAACATGAGTTAGTCGAAATGGCCGCTGGTGGCTTGGATTATTCTATTCGAAAGAAACTAGACACTCAGTATTTGAGGGATATGGCTCAGTTAGCCGATAGGGTTCGACATGTCGAAAGACTAAAGGCCGAAAAAGCCAGAGTCTTTAAGAATAGCAAGAAAGAAAGGATTTCCTATGTTGGGACTGAGGAAGCAGAAGAATATCCTGAATTCGAATTCGAAGAGGTCGAAATCGACCTCGCTGAATTAAAACAGGCCCCGCCTTATTCCTGCAAATTGTTAGTTCCCACAAAAGGGAAAGACACTGTTGAAAATGAAAAAAGTGACAAATTTCCAAAGAAGGTTTATACCTTCGATGTCACTAAATGTGACGAGATTTTTGACTTACTTGTCAAAGATGGCCAACTAATTGTGCCATCAAATGTCAAAATACCTCCTTTGGATCAGAGAAAGAAGAGAGGATTTTGCAAATATCATAGTTTCCTAGGCCACAAAACCTCACAATGTTTTCTTTTCAGAGACCTGATTCAAAACGCGATCAAAGATGGCAGACTAAAGTTTGCTGATAAGGTGAAGATGAAAGTGGACGAAGATCCCTTGGACGTCGCAGACACCAACTACTCCGAGCCTGCATGCATTGGAGAGGTCAACATGGTGGAAACTGATCAAAGCGACGCCCTAACAGGAGAGAAGGGTACTGGAGTTGAAAACTGGGTGATGGTCGAAGTCAGCAAGGAGGTCACTGAAGACATCCAGAATACGCCAGAGACTCTGATTGCCGCACCTGTAGCTGTTGCAAGAGAAACCCAGGCTACTGAAGGCCATGGAAATCAAAACCATGAATTAACGCAAGTCACTGAAGGCTTGAGGCTGGAATTGGAGAAAGTCCAAATCACGCAGCCAATTTTCCTTCAGAAGGAAATATGGGACACTCTAGGGGAACCCAGTGGAAAATTTGACTATTTGGTCAAATATTCTGCCCCAGAGAGTTCGAAGGTTCAGATTGAGGATATAAAGCCCACAGGATGGGGTGATGATGAAGCTAAAGGGGGAGATGTTGAAATAAATATGGTGGATATGGAAAGACCTCGCTCTGAGATGGAGGAAGTGGAAAAATACTTAGAAAAAGAAAAGTATAGAATGGGGGATAATCACACTGGAGATGCTAGTCTCAAGGATTATCTCATGACATGCCACAAAGGAGATTCAGGCATGATATTGTGCCCTAGGTGCAGCATCCTCTGCAATCAAAGAATCGCTGCGAATTTCGAAAGGGTACAGAGGACTCGAACTGGCAACAATTGGCGCCAGGATAACCAGCTTTTTAGGTGTTATCCCAAGGCTGGAGAAAGTTTGCTGGAATTTGTGTTTCGCTGCTACAAAGGGGCAACCAAGTGCTTGATTTGCCCAAGGTGTTCTGCTGTGTATGACCAAAGCATGGCCAAGGCCTTCGAAACGATTCCCTTCGCCCCTTGTTGGAACCATCAAGAAACTGCCCAGATGGGCCCACGTTTCGACAGCAGACACAAACAGCGAAGGCCTGATAGCCCTCACCCCAAGGCTGCTCGAAGAGTGACTTTCAAACTCCCTGCTGAAGTGCCAACCGATAGATGGTTACAGGTCAGAAATGACAAAGGCAAAGATAGATGGAGAAATGCTGAACGAAATGCACGCCATGCTGTGACATACAGGAGGCAATTCAACACAGCAAAAAGGGAGGAGGTGAGATTAGAAAATTACAAAGGAAGGAACCCCATGTCAAGATCCCAGTGGCGCAGACAGCAAAGGATTCGAAAGGCTGAGAGAGAAGCTGTGGCAAACAAAGGGGTTACTTCAACGAAAAACCAAGGTGAATCTAGCACCAACAAACCAAAAAATCAAACTGAAGACAAACCTCCAGTCAATAGGAGGCTCTTCTCTGAAGAACAACGCGATGAACCAAAGGAATACACTCCAGGCCCGGAAGAGGACGAAGATATGATAACAAATAACTTCGAATCGGAGGGGGAGTCTTCATTTAACTTGAACTTTAACGTGGTGTCTGTGCTTCCCTGCGAATTTGGGCAGGAAACCGAAATCAATGAATATGAGGATGAAGACACCACAGATTTGATGAAACATAGGCCCGTGTGCTACTATGTGATGGACAATGGGGCTGTTGAGGAACAAAATGCGTTCTTCGAACATCCAGAACCTGCAATGAAGAACCATCTCAAGCCACTTTTCATTCGGGCGAAAGTTCTTGTCCATGGTGTGAACAAAGTTCTAGTGGATGGGGGTGCTGCAGTCAATTTGATACCCCATTTCATGCTAAAAAGATTAGAGATCCGCGAAGGAGACATCAAGCCCCATAATATGGTTCTGTCCAATTATGAGGGAAAAGTGGGCAAAACACTGGGAGTGGTCCAGTTGGAATTGACAATAGGCTCAAGCTGTAGGCCCACCATGTTTATGGTGATCGAAGCCAAGGCCAACTATAACTTACTGCTGGGAAGAGAGTGGATCCATGGCGTGGGGGCAGTTCCTTCGTCAATGCATCAGCGACTAGTTCTGTGGAGAGATGATGGAATCGTGGAAAACATCGAAGAAGACCAGAGTTACTTTATGTCAACTGTCAATTTAGTTGACAAGAGGGATTATGATAAAAATCTGGCAAAGATTGCTCCGTGTGTTCCAAATGATGAGATTAACGAAACTAGAAACGCCCACTACTACATGACCCATCGTCATGATGGCCTTTACTGGGATAGAACAATAATCAGTGAAGAAGAGGGAGTCGAAAGCACTATACAAAAATGGCCAGCAGGCTGGGACTTCGACAACCTTAGCCATGACTGAGTCTACCTTTTTCGAAAGGATTTCAGCCTATATGGCTGAGAACGAATCAAAAGCGGCCTTAGAGGCTGAAATAAATAAATCAACTATAAAGACGGACGAAGTAAGTGGGGATGGTTCGAAATGCTCACCCTTCAAAGAGTTTGAGATAGATCAAAGGTTGGATGCCATCTATGATAAAGAACCCTTAGGCTTCGAAAGGGACCCCATAAACTCAGGTGCCAAAATGTTGGCACAGGATCCACTCGAAGAAGTCAACTTAGGGGATGAAAAAACGAAAAGAGTAACCTACATAAGTGCTAAACTTAGCCCAGACCTCAAGAAGGAAGTGATTGAAGTCCTTAAGGAAAACAAAGATTGCTTCGCATGGGATTATGACGAGATGCCTGGTTTAAAGAGGGAGTTGGTCGAACACAGACTGCCAATCAAAGATGGCAAGAGGCCCATCAAACAAACTCCCAGAAGATTCGCACCAGCGGTTCTCACAAAAATTAAAGCTGAGATCGAAAGGTTGCTGCGTTACAAATTCATCAGAACAACAAGGTACGTCGAATGGTTAGCAAACATAGTACCTGTTATTAAGAAAAATGGTTCTTTAAGAATTTGCATAGATTTTAGGGATTTAAACACTGCAACCCCTAAAGATGAATATTCCATGCCTGTGGCAGAAATGCTAGTAGATTCTGCTGCAGGGTTCGAATACTTGAGTATGTTAGATGGATACTCTGGGTATAACCAGATTTTCATTGCTGAAGAAGATGTTGCAAAGACATCATTTCGTTGCCCAGGAGCCTTAGGCACTTACGAATGGGTGGTGATGCCTTTTGGTTTAAAGAATGCTGGGGCAACTTATCAAAGGGCAATGAATTCAATTTTTCATGATTTCATTGAAACCTTCATGCAGGTGTATATTGACGATATAGTCATCAAATCTATATCTGCAGAAACACATTTGCATCATTTAAGCCAATCATTCAAGCGAATGAGAAAACATGGCTTAAAGATGAATCCCCTTAAATGTGCATTTTTTGTGCAGGCTGGAGATTTTCTTGGTTTTGTGGTTCACAAGAAAGGAATCGAAATCAACCAGAACAAAACCAAAGCCATAATGGAGACGAAAGCACCTGCGTCAAAAAGGGAGTTGCAATCTCTGCTAGGGAAAATTAACTTCCTCAGAAGATTCATCTCGAACCTAAGTGGAAGAACCCAAGCTTTCTCTCCGTTACTTCGTCTAAAGCAAGGTCAAGCCTTCGAATGGAACGAAGCTCACCAGAAGGCGTTTGACAGAATAAAAGAATACATTTCTCAGCCTCCTATTTTGTCTCCACCTTCATGGGGGAAGCCCATGAGATTGTACATATCTGCCTCTGAAGTTAGTATAGGTAGTTGTGATCGGTGGATCTGGAACTGACTGTTTAACGCTGGTTCGCGAAATGTCGCGGAAGCAAGAGTCGCCACCGTCTTTTATTTTCTCCAAATGGAAAGGACAAAAGCACAGAAAAATTCCTTAAAGAGATTGCTCTCGGTTCGGGAGGTAGGTTATAGAAAGGGAAGGTGTTAGCACCCTTTCTATCCATGGTTATCCATGGGCTCTTAGATACTTGCTCAATGTGTTTTCAAAATTGTTTGTTTGCTTTTCAATGTGGGTTTAAAAAAAGTTTCTTTGAAAATTTTCAGTTCGACTCGTACGTCAGAGTGTTTGAAAAGTTTGCTTTGAAAGCTTTTGAAAATGTGTCAGTGTGAAAAGTTTTTTTTGAGTTTGTTTTGAGATTAGAGCAAGTATCCTTGAGAACCTACCTATCCTAAGGAATTCGTCTGTGTAGATGTCCTTAAAAGTAGTGCCATCCCACCATTGAGAGGTAGGTAGCACCACCGTTGGAGGTGTTCGGGTCAATTCGATTTTAGGGACATGGTGATCACCAGAGCAATGGGAAGACACCTTAGAAGCTACCCTCATGCCAGGTTCCCGGATCATGAGGACTTACTAAGACGTCCTCTACTCGACGACCACCTTTCGAAAGGCAATAGTGAGGCGTACCCTAGGGGTGGTGTGTGCGAATTGTGTGTCATGTTTCAGTTATTTGTCTTGTCATGTTTGTCGTGTTCTACGCTTGATTTTAATTAGACATTCATTCTTTCATGCTTGGTTAACAGTTAAATATTTTGCAAGGAAAAGTAAATTCTAAACTATTACAAATGGCGCGGGTCCACATCGCCAAAATAAACCGGACCCGATTTAGCGGAAAAATAAACAATGCGAAGAAATAAAGTGCGAAAAGTAAAGTTACAATGCTTCGGGGCAATTACATAATTATAATAAGCGATAATAAAATAGATGCGCAATTAAATGATTAATGACGGGCGTTGGACCCTTTTTTGCAAATAATTAAAATTACTAAGGACTTAAAAATTAAAATTAAATGAGAATGATGTTTTTTGTGTTTTTTTAGATTTAATGAAAAAAGAAATTAATTAAGATTAAATTGAGTGGCGAACCCTAATTCTAATATTTTTTTATTTATTAAGAAAGAATTAAAATAAGATCTAAATTAACCTAAAATTTATGTACAATTTAAATAGGAAAATAAATAAATAAATAAATAATATGATGAAACAAAAGGAAAAAATTAAAAGAGTGGAAACTATTAATTAACCTAATTCTAATTGTTTTTGGATTTTTATTTATAAAAAAAGGAATTAATTAAACCTAATTTACTAAATTAATTACATATTAATTTGTGAAAATAATTATAATATAAAAATTATATTTTATCTTTTCTGTATTTTTAATGGAGTTTTGTATTTTGTAGAAACAAATAAATTAATTGATAGCAACAAAAATAAATAATACAATAAAAATAAATGTAAGAAGAAAAATAAAAAAAATACAAACCAGGGTGGGGGTTGCCCCAAATAAGGAGGTGTTTTTGTGAAAAGCCTGGTAATCTGGCCCAATAAGCATTCAGTCTTTGTTGACTTTTTTGGATTAGGTATGATGCGTTTGACTCAAGTTCAGGGTGTTCTCCAATCCTGGCCCTTGACTAGATCTCCTGGGACGCGTGGATGGTGATTGTTGAATGTGCATGGTGAACCTCAACGTTAAGCCTGCATGGGAATTTGATTTGAAAAATAATATAGCAAATATACAGACCTGGGACTTGAACCCAGGTCTTGAAGGTCATAAGTGTTAGTCCCTGCCAGCTGAGCTAAGCGAATTCATTTAATATATAATATATCATAAATAATATAAAAGAAAAATAACGCTAACTGATGAAACACGCGCGAATTTCAAATGGACCACTGGCTGATGGACACGTCTTCGTCTCCTTCCCCACCCTGTAAAACAAAACTCAAGGGGAACGGTTTTTGAAGCGTGGTTTTAAGATGGATTCAAGAAAATAGCGAATAGCATTCTAGGCATCATAAATTGTTCGCGAGGCATATGTTTTATTCAGAAGAACACGCTGAATGCAATGGTAATAATCTTGAATCCCAATTGTTCCTTGGGTGAGAAACCCCAAATTTGAAACCTGTAAACCCTAGTTTTTTGACAATGGCGAAAGCATAAATATGGCACGAAAATTCAATTGAACATATTGGTTAGCACAGAAACATCATGACAAACAATGATCCACAAAGAAAAATGCAAAAAGAAGCTTAGATAATGATATGCGATTTGGAAAAATTTGCTTCACAGTTTGAGGTCTTGGTACCGTTTCAATGCGTTTGGCTTGTTGTTTTTGATTGAGAAAGGTTCAGGGATATCTCAGGATGCTATTGAAACAAAAATCAAAGCCTGAATCGTCCTAAAAGCTAGATTTCAGTGTTGAGTTTTTTTGTGAATTTTCAAGAATGCCAAAGCTTGTTCATGCGCAGCTTGGAGTCCTCTAGCCATTAGGTCTTGTTCTAATACTTGTAAGGAAGCAATTAGGTCAACAATTTCAACCAAGATCTCTTGCAATTATGATTTCATATATTTGATTTTGAAAAATCTTTTTTCATATCTTTTCATGTGCAACTTGGTTCAAATCTGATCAAATCTTATCAAAACTTGCCATAATCCATTAAGCACGAAATATTGACATGATAATGTGCATAAAAAGATTTTTTTAGGTTAAGGTTATATTTTTCATGAATTAAAATGATTTAAATGAATATAAATTAATATTAATTCAAATAAATAATTAAAAAATATGAGAATACTTCCCTTTGGGCCTAGTGGTCGTGCATAGGCTTGGCATGAAGAAATTTGGGAGAAAAATGGGCCCATTTGCATTTTTAGGCCTTTTGCATCAATGTTGACTTTCAAAAATTTCCAAAAATTTCCCAACTTCCACAAGGCATAACTTGGTCAATTTTTAAGCTTTTCACATGTTCTTGGACATTTTGGAAAGGTCTTTGAGTCCTTTAACCAATGCCTTTGGTACCATGTCATTTTGATTTACCAATCTCAAGTTATGGCCTTTGACTTAAAGTCACTTTTTGTTGACTTTTGAAAATGACCTATAATGTTGAAATTGATAACTTTTTGTGAGAGCATTTCTTGGACTTGGAACATGAAGATGAATTGTAGGAAATGTCTTTCTCTTCAAAATGAGCTTTGGATGGAATTTTTCTGATAATCCATGTGAAAGTTATGCCCTGGTCAATTTCAGTTGACTTTTTCAGCTGTCCAAATATAGCAACCTTTGCATCTTTGATGATTTCTGAGCCAAATTTTGAGAATCATGATCAAGCATTGATCAAATGATGTTTGTGGCTTCAAAATGATGTGTTGACCAAAAATTTGAACTTTTGACTGTCAAATGACCATTTTGCCCCTACAGTTGACTGTAGTGCAATCTAGGGTTTTGACTGTGCAATTTTGAGCTAAATGCCTTGAAACTTGACATGAAGACACTTGACCATCTTTTTAAGCATGTGAGACTTGATTGGGCCTTTGAGAAGTTCATTTGCTTGACCAGAACTCAAACCCTAGTTTTGACTGTCTAGGAGACAGTTGAGTTGTGTAGTCCTTGGGGAATTTTGTGACCTTGACTTTGACAATTCTTGATGAATATGGGAGGGCAAATTTTGGGGTACAACAGTTGCCCCTGTTCAATCTTCTTATATTTGAGGATGCAGATTGGCTGACGTGCCTTTCGTAATCCGAGGGTAGAAGATGATTGAACACTAAAGTGCCCAGAAATTTGCGCTCACATAATAGCGGTGATGGGGGAATGGGCTTATAGATGCCATTTAGAGATTGCTGGGTAGGATGATGGGCTTACAGATGCCATCTGGGTGTTGATTGCGTAGGAGATTCCTTAGCGAGAACCTGCATACCTGCAAAACAGAAAAATGAATACCTGACACGTCGCAGGAGCTGATTTTAGATGCTTGATATAGATGTGTCCTGACTGATTACAGGAGCTGGGTCTGGAGCTTCAAACGCTGATGAATGAACCAGGGATGGTTACTGCCTTAGCATGAAGGGTAAGAGAACCCTGAATGATTTCAACCTCAACAACGCTCGTTGAGAAAATCTTGGTGAGAATTACCATCTTCGTAGTGTCAGGAAGGGAACCAAAGGATATTACAATCTCAAAGGGAGTTACCTCACTCACGTTGGAGAGGGAACTATAGGAAATTATAATTTGAAAGGAGATATCACCTCACGCTCATGCCGGAGAGGGAAACATCTGAAGAAGGAATTACCACCTCACGCGCCGTTGGAGAGGGGACCATAAAAGAATATCACCTCACGCTCATGCCGGAGAGGAAAACATCTGAAGAAGGAATTACCACCTCACACGCCGCTGGAGAGGGGACCATAAGAGAATATCACCTCACGCTCATCGTCGGAGGGGAAAACATCTTGAAAAAGGAATTACCACCTCACGCTCACCGTCGGAGAGGGGACCACAAAAGACTATCACCTCACGCTCATCGTCGGAGAGGAAAACATCTTGAAAAAGGAATTACCACCTCACGCTCACCGTCGGAGAGGGGACCACAAAAGACTATCACCTCACGCTCATCGTCGGAGAGGAAAACATCTTGAAAAAGGAATTACCACCTCACGCTCACTGTCGGAGAGGGGACCACAAAAGACTATCACCTCACGCTCATCGTCGGAGAGGAAAACATCTTGAAAAAGGAATTACCACCTCACACTCACCGTCGGAGAGGGGACCACAAAAGACTATCACCTCACGCTCATCGTCGGAGAGGAAAACATCTTGAAAAAGGAATTACCACCTCACGCTCACCGTCGGAGAGGGGACCATAAAAGACTATCACCTCACGCTCATCGTCGGAGAGGAAAACATCTTGAAAAAGGAATTACCACCTCACGCTCACCGTCGGAGAGGGGACTATAAAAGACTATCACCTCACGCTCATCGTCGGAGAGGAAAACATCTTGAAAAAGGAATTACCACCTCACGCTCACCGTCGGAGAGGGGACTATAAAAGACTTTAACTTCAACAACGCTCGTTGAGGAAAAATCTTGGTGACCTCAACAACGCTCGTTGAGGAAATCTTGGTGACCTCAACAACGCTCGTTAAGGAAATCTTGGTGACCTCAACAACGCTCGTTAAGGAAATCTTGGTGACCTCAACAACGCTCGTTAAGGAAATCTTGGGTGACTTTATCTTCAACAACGCTCGTTGAGAAAAGTCTTGGTGTCTTCTACTGGGATAAGAATCAGGGAGGTCTTGGGGACGACTTAACTGAACCGGTCTAGGTCTTGAAATATCATTGAGAATTTGAACTGCATCTTTCCTGAAAGGTAAAGGTCAGTCATATGCAATGCATGATATGGATCAAGCAATGATGTTCTCAACATAAAGGAGATTTGTATGATGCAGTGCGTTATGCATGCTATGATGATGTATGTGAATGTTTTATGTATGTATGTTTTTGTCTAGGAAAGTAAATCCTTGACAGGCGCTAGGAAGTCGTATCCTGGGCTGATGTTGAGGTATTGATTTCCCTTCCGCTGGGGATGGTAGTTGCAAGAATACTAGTAGGAGAAGATAACTCTGTTGAGGAATGAACTTGGCAAATGGAAGATTCTGCGGGGAGAAAAGATACTCTGACGACCATGCTAGGAAGCGGTACTCTGTGGGGAGAGAAATGCTTTGCTGAATTATTGAGAACGACTTGCTGAGGAAACCCTTGTTGTATAGGAAGCGTTGATAGACTTCGCTGGGGTAGGAAGGCTTTGTCGACGATGCTCTTCCCGTGGCTTCTGGCTGAGGATAACCCAGTTATATCCTGTTAAGGAAATAACTCTTTAAATAAAGCCGGGCGATGCGTTCGTGCTCTGCGAGGGGATAAGCTTCCAGAATCTACTGGGGATAAGCTTATTGCTTGGGGATATGAGTCCCAACTTCCTGGGGAAACTGGATTGGACTCCTGGGGAAGTTTTGTTATGCAGGGGAAGTGACTGAGATACCGCCGGGGAACAATCTTTAGGCCAAGACTGCCGGGGATGCTTGTATTGAATATGTGCTGCTGCTGGGGAGGTTGAGATCTACGGGAGGATACTCAATTTCCTTGACAATCTGATAATAGCTTGGAGAAGAAGGTATTGTTTTTACTGAACCACTCTCTGGGGATTTAAGAGGTACCGGTTATGTTCTTTAGCTGAACCTATCTTGGTACCTTGGGGGATAGAACCATTAGATTGCTCTTAGGTGACTCCTTATTGCCCCTGTTTCTGAGGTGGGAGAGAAAGACCTATGAGGTGCTGATAGTTATTGACGGACAAACCTTCTTCTGGTAGGCAAGTGATGTGAATGACAGGACATAGTCGTACGCTTTGATCCCTAACTTTTGCCTGGACCGCCCTTTCGGGTTTTCAGTCCACCGGGATACCCATTTTTGCCCAAGCCGCCTTTTCAGGTTTTCGACTTGCCGGGTGTACAGAGATTTTTTTTCATTTCATCCCTTCATTTTGCCCGAACCCTTTTGGTTTGCCGGGAAGCCCTTATTTTTGCCTAGGTATGTCAACCTAGCGGGTCTTTGATTATGCGCAGTATTTTTTCGACTATGTCCGTTCTCAGAAAGTGGGGAGTTGCCCATGTTAGAAGTATTTTGCCATGTCACCAGAAGATGTCTGACCGGGCAAGATTCGTTGTTGGGATGCCCCAAGTAACTCAGGTGGAGACTTGCCCCAGGCTGTTTGGCCTTTTGAGAGATTCTCCGAATCTTGATTGGATTGCCCCAGATGATAGACCATGGTCATGTCCGCCCCTTGATTGGAAGTGCTTTTGTTCACTAGGTATTCATCGTGCGAATTTCCCTGCTGTTCAAACAAAAAGTCATATGCAAACAAAGTTATGTTAAAAATGCAAAGCCTATGTCTGTCTTGAATATTTTGAAAATGCATTCTTTTTTCATAAAACAAATGAATGTTTGTAACACGTGATGTCAACTCCGTATTTACCGTAGGCCTTCAGGAGTCAGGATACCTTTGTAACAGTATGCTTTCGAACTAACCCATGCTTCAGCTAGGTCTTTTGAGGGTTATAACGTGGCCTGGTTCACGGTTTAAGAAACAAAGGATAAAGGCTCAAATTGTTTGTACCCACCCGCTCTTCGTGATGTTCTCCAAACCTACACTCAGTTGATCATGCGTTAGACCTTGCTTGAGTTTTTGCTTTGATGTTCCAATGATGGTTCAGATGTTGAACGTTTATTTGAATAGGCAGTCATTTTTGTTTTTGTTGAGGGTTTGTAAGACCTCTTTCTTGATTTTTGTTATCCCTTTCTTTTTTGCCTGAACCGTTTCCTTTTTTGAATTACAGTCAGCGGGATGCCCCAGTTTTATAAGTCCCTTTTTATAGGTTTTGACTTCTTGGGCTTTTCGTTTATGATTTTTTTTTGGATAATGACTGCCTGTCCTTTTGATTGTTCTGAACCATTATTTTTTTGTTTAAGGACCTCTTTGGTGCCATTCGCTATGCACTTGGATCAACCGAGAGAACTACCCTGCCCCAGGTTATGATTAAGGGTTTCAATTTTCGAAAATAAAACTCCTACTTCTTTGGCTCTGATGGGTTGACGAGGGATTATCATCCTTATAACTCCAGTGTTTAGGGATTGAAACAATGCCTGTACCTCATCAGCGGGGTCTGTTCAAAAGCATACTGTAAAGATCGTGGTATCGTTTTCGTCATCCTCCCTCAAGAGGCTTAGAATTTTAGATCAAGAGTTGATATCAGAAAAAATATGAAAATAATATGAAAATAATTGGCATTTAGTGAATACGAATATATTGATTCAAAATAGACATAAGCGATGCCTTAATGTGATAACAATGTTTAACATGAATAAATGTTTGAACGGTCAAAAGAAAACACAACTTGAACATTCGAATGGACAAAAGTTTCTTAGTCTCGGAGCTTGTCACTTCAACTGATAATCCTTGGAGGAATGGTAGAAAAATTCAACCTGTCCATCTTGTGTGAATTCCACTGTCCCTTCATCGATCAGGTGCTGGATTTTGTTCCTCAGCTCCCAACATTCATTGGTGTCATGTCCTGGGCTAGCAGAGTGGTAGGCACACCTCTTATTGGGGTCATAGGCGGGAGATGCTGTGTTTGGGTTCCGGGGATGAGCCTTTAATGTGATCAGATTCAACCTCAATAGGTGTTGCAAAGCTTGAAACAGCGACATGTTGAGCTGGGTGAATTGCCTCCTGGGCTTGTCTGGCTGAACTCGGTGAGGTTGGCGTTGAATTTGTGGCACTGGAGTCATTTGAGGAACTTTCCCCTTATCCTCTTGTCTCGAGGATGATTGGATGATGAATGGCTTTTTACCCTCAGATGTTTGCCCCAGTAGGTTACCCTGAAGCAGTTGGTTGAAGAGAAACCAGAGCTCCTCTTGTCTTTGAACTAGGCAGTGAATGATATTCCTCTGTCCCAGCATCTGGGCTTTCATAGCATCCATCTCAGCTTGTAGGTGTTCCAACTTTCCATCCTCAGCATTGCCCCTGGCGGAGGTCTCTGTGAGAAGTGTCCTTAGCTCCTCCTGCCCCTTGGATAGATTCAGGAGGATTTCCCCGAACCGAGTCTCTTGAGCAAGAAAGTCCTGGTTGTCTTGTGGGCGAGCCATTGCTGAAATAAACAGCGAGAAGGGTGAGTGACCTGCAACAAGGGATACCTGCTATGCAATGATGGGTATGATATGCATGCAATGTTTTCAAGGACCTCGCGGGGTAAACAAGAAAATTGGTTAGCATTTGGATCCGGCAGTTTGATTGAAAGAACTTCATATTTGTTGAGAGTCTTTCTTCCAAGGGTCAAAGGCTCACCATATCCAGTGGGTCATAGCCTCTGACTTTAGTCATCGTGTCTGGTTTAGATTTCCAAACAACCTTGGTTAAGGGGACCTTTGTAACACCCTGTTTTCAATTAATTGATTTATTTGAATTTGGGAATTTATTTTATTAGAATTAATAAAATAAAAAGAATTATTTATTTTGGAGTATTTGAGGAAAATAAAAGAAATAAGGAATATTGGGATTTTTATGTTATTGGGCTTAGATGTTGTTAGTAAAGAGTGGGGGTGCAGAGAAATAAAGTTATGTTTGGGACTTAGGCCATTTTCTCATTTTTGGTTTTCACGTAAGAACAGAAGTTGGAATTTGGGAAAATAGAGCTCTGAAGAACGGAGAACGAAGATCATCGCTCAAGAACTCAAAGCTGCTAATTGATAAGGTAAGGGGGGTTTATACTCGATTTATATTTGTTTATGGGTTTATGTACGGTTGATTCGGGTAATCGTAGGAAATCCCAATTGTTAGATGTTTCTAGGGATCGATAACCTTAGGATTGAACTTTGTTAGAAAAGGTTTAAGTTCCCGATTTTATGAATCAATTAGAGACTTTAGGTTCCTATGATGGATTGGATGTCTTTGTACTATATTGCACCGCCGTAGAGAGGTATTTTCGTGCAAAAAAATGGGTATATGAGCTGCTGCAAAAACAGAAAAATTGGGTTCGCACTCATCAACACGGGCGCGTTGATTTACGCGGGCACCCGTGTTGATTCACTGTAATGCTGATGAAAAAGTGTTTTCTGGCCATAATTCAACACGGGCGTGTTGATTAACACGGGCGCCCGTGTTGATTCACTGTGTTGGCATAAAAATGGGTTTTCTGGGCACAATTCAACACGGGCCGTGTTGATTTACACGGGCGCCCGTGTTGATCCCCTGTTTTGTCAAAAAAACGTGTTTTCTGGACACATTTCCACACGGGCAGTGTTGTTTTACACGGGCACCCGTGTTAAACCTCCTGTGTTGGTTTTTAAACTATGTTTTCCGTGCATGTTGTTAAGTACGGATTGATCCGGTTTTGATGTGCAGTGTTTGACATGTTTTGAATATGTGTTTATTGAATTCCTAGTGTTGATTGATGTGTGTATCGAATAACGATTGTATGTTATGATACCAACACTATGTGGATCTTATTGTCATGCTTTTAGATTATGTTGTCAAGCATGAATTATGATATAACTTGACATGATTGTTGTTTAATAGTATGCTGAGTGGTTACATGCTATTCCTATCATGTTATGTTTGATATTGTTGATGTGCATGATATGTTGATTGATATTCATAGTATGCTGAGTGTTACATACTTACATATCATGTTGCATTTGTTAATTCCCATTGTGTGGAATTAACATGGTGGCCAATATACGTGTCCGCGATATAATGGAACGTTGAGGTGGTAGCCGTGTCCGCGATATAATGGAACGGTGAGTTATCCGTGACCCGCGATTTAATGGGGCGGTGAAGTGGTACCACATGCATGGGTGTGTTGCATTACTCGAATATAACATGAATGGATGATTTTTCCAATGTTATATTTGATTGTTTGTATGCACGTATGATTTGATAAATGGTTGATGATGTTTGATGAATATTTGCAAATATGAAAGGCAATATGTCATGGATATATGAATTGTAAAGGTTTTGTAAACTATGAAATATGCTAATTATTGGGTGATGCTTATGATTTCGTGAATTGATTGTTATGAATGTATAACCAAATGTATATTTGAGAAGCTCACCCTTACTGTTGAATATTTCAGATTGAGGAGCTTCGCTCAGGTGCTTGGCGAAGGCTTATCGTGTCTAGTTTAGTTTCGTTTTAGTATGTCCGGGTCATGCTCTGATAGTTGTAACTCCGGGAACGTTTGGTTGTCGAGCTGCTTTAGTCAGACTCGTTTATTTTCTTTTAATTGTTATAATATGACGTTGACTTTTCCAGGTGTTAATCCCTGATGATTTTGGAAAATATTATAACATTTGATTTTATTAAATAAATTATTCCGCTGTGTAGACATGTATGAGTTACCACTAAAATTATGCATGACAGGAATTTATTTTATTAAAAGAGAATTGTAGCATTCCTCGATTATTACATGTACTCTGAGTTTATAATTTTTAATATTTGCGAAAATTATATGCGGGGTTTTAGAGGGTGTTACAATAGTGGTATCAGAGCATAGTCGGTCGTTGTGACCAGAGTCTTGAGTCAGTCATTCCTTTTCGTATGCGACTAGTGCAAGGTAACACTGTCGATACTGTATTCTGATGTGGAGTATGTTTTAATTCTCAGGAATATGGCTGGAAGAGGTAATGGACGAAATGATGCTGCACTAGCTGAGGCTTTGGGGATGTTAGCTGGTGTACTTGCTGGAAACCCAACTGGAGGCGTGATTGGTGCTGATAGGCAATTGGGAAATTTCCAGAGGAACAATCCTCCGTTGTTCAAAGGTACACATGACCCCGAAGGTGCTCAGAAGTGGCTGAAGGAAATCGAAAGGATTTTCCGTGTGATCGATTGTGCTGAAGATCTGAAAGTCAGATATGGTACGCATATGTTGGCAGAAGAGGCCGACGACTGGTGGGTTGCCACAAGGACTGAAATGGTTCAGGATGGAGAGGCACTGACTTGGGCTAACTTCAGAAGGGCTTTTCTGAGGAGGTACTTTCCTGAAGATGTTCGGGGAAGAAAGGAAATTGAATTTTTGGAGCTTAAGCAGGGCAATCTGACTGTTAGTGAGTATGCTACTAAGTTCACTGAGCTGGCAAAGTATTATGCACACTACAACAATGATGAGGCTGGAGAATTCTCTAAATGTATCAAATTTGAGAATGGTCTCCGAGATGAGATTAAGCAGGGAATCAGGTACCAGCGTATTCGTAGATTTTCTGATCTGGTGGATTGTAGCAGAATCTTGGAAGAAGATATTACCAAGAATCGGTCGTCTCACTCTCGTGGGGCTGTTGATAAAAGAGGGAAGCAACATATGGACCGTGGCAAGCCATATGGTAGAGATAACCAGAGATCAGGCGGTTGGAAAAGGCCTAGTGGGGGAGATTCTAAGGCTCCTATCAGATGCTACAGGTGTGGTGAGTCTGGTCATCACATTCGAGATTGCAAGAGTGATGAGAAGAAGTGCTATAAATGTGGAAAGGCTGGTCATTTGTCTATTGATTGCAAAGGGAAGTCTGTTACTTGTTACAATTGTGGCGAAGAAGGTCACATTCGTCCGCAGTGTCCTAAGCCTAGGAAGGATCAGTCAGGTGGAAAAGTGTTTGCTTTGTCTGGATCTGAGACTACCCCAGAGGATCGATTGATTAAAGGTACGTGTTTTATTCATGGCACACCTTTAGTTGCAATTATTGATACTGGTGCAACTCATTCTTTCATTTCTTTGGATTGTGCTGAGAGGTTGAAACTGGACATATCTGGTATGCGAGGTAGCATGGTTGTTGATACTCCTGCATCGGGTTCAGTGACAACTTCACTCGTATGTAGGAATTGTCCTATTGAGATTTTTGGTAGGGGTTTCGGTATGGATTTAGTGTGCCTACCGCTTGAACAAATTGATATTATCCTTGGGATGAACTGGTTGGAATTTAACCGGGTTCATCTGAACTGCTTTGCTAAGACGGTGATTTTCCCAGAAGCAGTTGGTGTCGAGAATTTGACTATGACTGCTAGGCAGGTGCAAGAAGCAATGGAAGATGGTGCTAATGTGTTTATGTTACTTGCTTCGTTAGATGCAACAGGAAAGGTCAGGAGTAGTGAATTGCCAGTGGTGTGTGATTTTCCAGAAGTCTTTCCTGATGATGTTGGCGAGTTACCTCCTGAGAGAGAAGTGGAATTTTCTATAGATTTAATTCCTGGTACGAGACCGGTGTCGATGGCGCCATATCGTATGTCTGCGTCTGAATTGGCTGAATTGAAGAGTCAGTTGGAAGATTTACTGGAGAAGAAGTTTATTCGTCCAAGTGTTTCGCCTTGGGGTGCTCCGGTATTGTTGGTTAAGAAGAAAGAAGGTTCTATGAGACTGTGTGTTGATTACAGGCAATTGAACAAGGTAACCATTAAGAATCGGTACCCGTTACCGAGGATTGATGATTTAATGGATCAGTTAATTGGAGCCAGTGTATTCAGTAAGATTGATTTGAGATCTGGATATCATCAGATTCGTGTGAAAGCGGAAGATATTCAAAAGACTGCTTTTCGAACGAGGTATGGGCATTATGAATATTCTGTTATGCCGTTCGGAGTTACTAATGCACCTGGTGTTTTCATGGAATATATGAATAGGATTTTTCACCCATATCTGGATAAGTTTGTTGTGGTTTTTATTGATGACATTCTGATTTATTCCGAGAATGACGAAGAACATGCGGAACATCTCAGAATTGTGTTAGAGTTGTTGAAAGATAAGAAGTTGTATGCAAAGTTGTCCAAATGTGAGTTCTGGCTGAATGAAGTTAGTTTTCTTGGACATGTGATTTCTAAGAATGGTATTGCAGTGGATCCTGCGAAAGTAGAAGCGGTATCTCAGTGGGAAGCGCCGAAGACTGTTTCTGAAATTAGAAGTTTTCTTGGTCTTGCAGGTTATTACAGAAAATTTATCGAAGGATTCTCAAAGTTAGCATTGCCGTTGACGAAGTTGACTCGTAAAGGACAAGCGTTTATTTGGGATTCTGATTGTGAGAAAGGTTTCCAAGAACTGAAGCGGAGATTGACTAGTGCTCCTATTCTGATTTTGCCGAATCCGGTGGAATCTTTTGTGGTTTATTGTGATGCATCTCTGTTGGGTTTAGGTGGTGTTTTAATGCAGAATCAGCAGGTAGTTGCGTATGCTTCGAGACAGTTGAAGGTTCATGAAAGGAACTATCCTACTCATGACTTAGAATTGGCAGCAGTTGTGTTTGTCTTGAAATTGTGGAGACATTATCTGTATGGTTCGAGGTTTGAAGTGTATAGTGATCATAAGAGTTTGAAGTATCTTTTCGATCAGAAAGAGCTCAATATGAGGCAAAGAAGGTGGTTAGAATTCCTCAAAGATTATGATTTTGGTTTGAATTACCATCCTGGTAAGGCAAATGTAGTTGCAGATGCTTTGAGCAGGAAGTCCTTGCATATGTCTATGATGATGGTTCGTGAATTGGATTTAATTGAGCAATTCCGAGATTTGAGTTTGGTTTGTGAAAGTACTCCGAAGTGTGTTCGTTTGGGTATGTTGAAACTTACTAGTGGTATTCTAGAAGAGATCAGGATCGGGCAGAAATCCGATGTTAATTTAGTTGATAAATTGACATTGATCAACCAAGGTCAAGGTGGTGAGTTTAGGATTGATGAAAATGATGTTATGAGATTTGGCGATAGAGTTTGTGTTCCTGATGTCGCAGAAATCAAGAAAAGTATATTAGAGGAAGGACATCGCAGTGGGATGAGCATTCATCCGGGTGCCACGAAAATGTATCATGATTTGAAGAAATTGTTTTGGTGGCCGAGAATGAAAAAGGAAATAGCTGAATTTGTGTATGCATGTTTAATCTGTCAGAAATCGAAGATTGAGCATCAAAAGCCGTCTGGGTTTATGCAACCGATGTTTATTCCAGAATGGAAGTGGGATAGTATTTCTATGGATTTCGTATCTGGGTTGCCAAGGACTCCTATGAATTGTGAAGCGATATGGGTCGTTGTGGATAGGTTGACTAAGTCTGCTCATTTTATACCGGTGCGAATGGATTACTCGATGGAGAGATTGGCACAGTTGTATATTGAGAAAATAGTGAGTTTGCATGGAGTTCCTTCTAGTATTGTGTCAGATAGAGATCCGAGGTTCACTTCGAAATTTTGGGAAGGATTGCAGAAGGCTTTGGGTACTAAGTTGAGATTGAGTTCAGCTTACCATCCTCAGACTGATGGACAGACGGAGAGGACGATTCAATCGTTAGAAGACTTATTGCGTGCTTGTGTTTTAGAAAAAGGTGGAGCTTGGGATAGCTATTTGCCATTGATTGAGTTTACTTATAACAATAGTTACCATTCGAGTATTGGTATGGCTCCGTTTGAGGCATTGTATGGTAGACGGTGTAGGACGCCTTTGTGTTGGTATGAATCTGGAGAGAGTTCGGTAATTGGGCCAGAGATTGTTCAGCAGACTACCGAAAAGATCAAATTGATTCAAGAGAAGATGAGAGCTTCTCAGAGTCGTCAGAAAAGTTATCATGATAAGAGGAGAAAGAATTTAGAATTCAGTGCTGGAGATCATGTGTTTATGAGAGTTACTCCGATGACGGGTATTGGTCGGGCGTTGAAGTCTAAGAAGTTGACTCCGCGTTTTATTGGTCCGTTTCAGATTACAGAAAGAGTTGGAGAAGTTGCTTATCGCATTGCTTTACCTCCGAGACTTGCGAATTTGCACGATGTTTTTCATGTTTCTCAGTTGAGGAGATACGTTCCAGACCCATCTCATGTAATCCAAATAGATGATGTACAGGTAAGAGATAACCTGACAGTAGAAGCATTGCCTATGAGGATAGAAGATCGGGAAGTGAAACAGTTAAGAGGTAAAGAGATAGCATTAGTGAAGGTTGCTTGGGGAGGTCCAGCAGATGGAAATATCACTTGGGAGCTGGAGAGCCAGATGAAAGAGGCTTATCCGGAGCTGTTCGTCTAAGGTATGTTTTCGAGGACGAAAACTCTTTTAGTGGGGGAGAGTTGTAACACCCTGTTTTCAATTAATTGATTTATTTGAATTTGGGAATTTATTTTATTAGAATTAATAAAATAAAAAGAATTATTTATTTTGGAGTATTTGAGGAAAATAAAAGAAATAAGGAATATTGGGATTTTTATGTTATTGGGCTTAGATGTTGTTAGTAAAGAGTGGGGGTGCAGAGAAATAAAGTTATGTTTGGGACTTAGGCCATTTTCTCATTTTTGGTTTTCACGTAAGAACAGAAGTTGGAATTTGGGAAAATAGAGCTCTGAAGAACGGAGAACGAAGATCATCGCTCAAGAACTCAAAGCTGCTAATTGATAAGGTAAGGGGGGTTTATACTCGATTTATATTTGTTTATGGGTTTATGTACGGTTGATTCGGGTAATCGTAGGAAATCCCAATTGTTAGATGTTTCTAGGGATCGATAACCTTAGGATTGAACTTTGTTAGAAAAGGTTTAAGTTCCCGATTTTATGAATCAATTAGAGACTTTAGGTTCCTATGATGGATTGGATGTCTTTGTACTATATTGCACCGCCGTAGAGAGGTATTTTCGTGCAAAAAAATGGGTATATGAGCTGCTGCAAAAACAGAAAAATTGGGTTCGCACTCATCAACACGGGCGCGTTGATTTACGCGGGCACCCGTGTTGATTCACTGTAATGCTGATGAAAAAGTGTTTTCTGGCCATAATTCAACACGGGCGTGTTGATTAACACGGGCGCCCGTGTTGATTCACTGTGTTGGCATAAAAATGGGTTTTCTGGGCACAATTCAACACGGGCCGTGTTGATTTACACGGGCGCCCGTGTTGATCCCCTGTTTTGTCAAAAAAACGTGTTTTCTGGACACATTTCCACACGGGCAGTGTTGTTTTACACGGGCACCCGTGTTAAACCTCCTGTGTTGGTTTTTAAACTATGTTTTCCGTGCATGTTGTTAAGTACGGATTGATCCGGTTTTGATGTGCAGTGTTTGACATGTTTTGAATATGTGTTTATTGAATTCCTAGTGTTGATTGATGTGTGTATCGAATAACGATTGTATGTTATGATACCAACACTATGTGGATCTTATTGTCATGCTTTTAGATTATGTTGTCAAGCATGAATTATGATATAACTTGACATGATTGTTGTTTAATAGTATGCTGAGTGGTTACATGCTATTCCTATCATGTTATGTTTGATATTGTTGATGTGCATGATATGTTGATTGATATTCATAGTATGCTGAGTGTTACATACTTACATATCATGTTGCATTTGTTAATTCCCATTGTGTGGAATTAACATGGTGGCCAATATACGTGTCCGCGATATAATGGAACGTTGAGGTGGTAGCCGTGTCCGCGATATAATGGAACGGTGAGTTATCCGTGACCCGCGATTTAATGGGGCGGTGAAGTGGTACCACATGCATGGGTGTGTTGCATTACTCGAATATAACATGAATGGATGATTTTTCCAATGTTATATTTGATTGTTTGTATGCACGTATGATTTGATAAATGGTTGATGATGTTTGATGAATATTTGCAAATATGAAAGGCAATATGTCATGGATATATGAATTGTAAAGGTTTTGTAAACTATGAAATATGCTAATTATTGGGTGATGCTTATGATTTCGTGAATTGATTGTTATGAATGTATAACCAAATGTATATTTGAGAAGCTCACCCTTACTGTTGAATATTTCAGATTGAGGAGCTTCGCTCAGGTGCTTGGCGAAGGCTTATCGTGTCTAGTTTAGTTTCGTTTTAGTATGTCCGGGTCATGCTCTGATAGTTGTAACTCCGGGAACGTTTGGTTGTCGAGCTGCTTTAGTCAGACTCGTTTATTTTCTTTTAATTGTTATAATATGACGTTGACTTTTCCAGGTGTTAATCCCTGATGATTTTGGAAAATATTATAACATTTGATTTTATTAAATAAATTATTCCGCTGTGTAGACATGTATGAGTTACCACTAAAATTATGCATGACAGGAATTTATTTTATTAAAAGAGAATTGTAGCATTCCTCGATTATTACATGTACTCTGAGTTTATAATTTTTAATATTTGCGAAAATTATATGCGGGGTTTTAGAGGGTGTTACAACCTTCTTCAGGAGTCAGAGCTCACCATATCAAGTGGGTCATAGCCTCTGACGACCTTAGCTGGAGGAAAATAAATCCTCTTTGCCCCTTGCTGGGCAGTTGGTTCATCATGACCTGCATCACAAGCCCTTGAGATCCTTGAAATGGGTTAAGATGTATGCAATGGTATGCAATGGTATGATGTCATGCTATGCATGGGGTGAAGTAGGTAAACCCTGTTATGAGTCCCATTTAAGGACTGCGAACCCAAAACCTGCAAGAAACTTGATAAACTTGTTATGAGTCCTGGTTAAGGACTAAAACAAACCCTGCAAGAAATTTGGTTAACCCTGTCATGAGTCCTAGTTAAGGGCTATAAACAAGACCTGCAAGAAATTAGTTCACCCTGTTATAAGTCCCGATTAAGGACTATGAACAGAACCTGCAAGACATTCGGTAAACTTTGTTATGAGTCCTAATTAAGGACTATAAACCAAACCCGCAAGAACTCGAGGGTTAGACAACAAGCATGCGAATAGTCAAGTACGAAGGCACACAAGTCACACAAAGAGCCCTTAGAGTTTAGGCCAGCATGAAGTTTGGGGTACTACCCTCTTGAAGTTGGTGGGTTCAACCTGTCCTATTAGAAGTAACCGGGTTCTAAGGTTCCCAATATCACGAGATTGCTTTCATTGTTCATCGTTTCGATTTAGCCACTGAACTGGCGACCGAAATATTCCAGGAAAGCAACCCTCAATTGAGCGTAGTATCGAGTATCAACCAACCTCGGACTGCACCAAAGTCAGTTATCTCACTACCCTAAAGAGGCCAAGATAGTTCAATTAAGGTTCCTAAGGTCTGTTGATGCTTCACGACACCACGCGGAGGCCCCGTACTCTCCTTGACTGAACTCAAGGGTTACCGGTACACACCAAAGTGCCACATCAACGTGGCAGACTGTTTCAACCATGTCGGTATACCCCGCACAGTTCCCTCACAGCCTTGTTGCTACTTTCTAAGAAAGGTATCCCCCAGATCCGGGTTAGGATCTATAGAACTCCCAAGCAACCCACAATTTAAAGCACACAAGGAAAACAATTGAAAACATAGTTATAAGCTAGCCCTAAGGTACACCTCACTTTAAGTAGGATATCCCCAGCAGAGTCGCCAGTTCTGTGATCGGTGGATCTGGAACTGACTGTTTAACGCTGGTTCGCGAAATGTCGCGGAAGCAAGAGTCGCCACCGTCTTTTATTTTCTCCAAATGGAAAGGACAAAAGCACAGAAAAATTCCTTAAAGAGATTGCTCTCGGTTCGGGAGGTAGGTTATAGAAAGGGAAGGTGTTAGCACCCTTTCTATCCATGGTTATCCATGGGCTCTTAGATACTTGCTCAATGTGTTTTCAAAATTGTTTGTTTGCTTTTCAATGTGGGTTTAAAAAAAGTTTCTTTGAAAATTTTCAGTTCGACTCGTACGTCAGAGTGTTTGAAAAGTTTGCTTTGAAAGCTTTTGAAAATGTGTCAGTGTGAAAAGTTTTTTTTGAGTTTGTTTTGAGATTAGAGCAAGTATCCTTGAGAACCTACCTATCCTAAGGAATTCGTCTGTGTAGATGTCCTTAAAAGTAGTGCCATCCCACCATTGAGAGGTAGGTAGCACCACCGTTGGAGGTGTTCGGGTCAATTCGATTTTAGGGACATGGTGATCACCAGAGCAATGGGAAGACACCTTAGAAGCTACCCTCATGCCAGGTTCCCGGATCATGAGGACTTACTAAGACGTCCTCTACTCGACGACCACCTTTCGAAAGGCAATAGTGAGGCGTACCCTAGGGGTGGTGTGTGCGAATTGTGTGTCATGTTTCAGTTATTTGTCTTGTCATGTTTGTCGTGTTCTACGCTTGATTTTAATTAGACATTCATTCTTTCATGCTTGGTTAACAGTTAAATATTTTGCAAGGAAAAGTAAATTCTAAACTATTACAAATGGCGCGGGTCCACATCGCCAAAATAAACCGGACCCGATTTAGCGGAAAAATAAACAATGCGAAGAAATAAAGTGCGAAAAGTAAAGTTACAATGCTTCGGGGCAATTACATAATTATAATAAGCGATAATAAAATAGATGCGCAATTAAATGATTAATGACGGGCGTTGGACCCTTTTTTGCAAATAATTAAAATTACTAAGGACTTAAAAATTAAAATTAAATGAGAATGATGTTTTTTGTGTTTTTTTAGATTTAATGAAAAAAGAAATTAATTAAGATTAAATTGAGTGGCGAACCCTAATTCTAATATTTTTTTATTTATTAAGAAAGAATTAAAATAAGATCTAAATTAACCTAAAATTTATGTACAATTTAAATAGGAAAATAAATAAATAAATAAATAATATGATGAAACAAAAGGAAAAAATTAAAAGAGTGGAAACTATTAATTAACCTAATTCTAATTGTTTTTGGATTTTTATTTATAAAAAAAGGAATTAATTAAACCTAATTTACTAAATTAATTACATATTAATTTGTGAAAATAATTATAATATAAAAATTATATTTTATCTTTTCTGTATTTTTAATGGAGTTTTGTATTTTGTAGAAACAAATAAATTAATTGATAGCAACAAAAATAAATAATACAATAAAAATAAATGTAAGAAGAAAAATAAAAAAAATACAAACCAGGGTGGGGGTTGCCCCAAATAAGGAGGTGTTTTTGTGAAAAGCCTGGTAATCTGGCCCAATAAGCATTCAGTCTTTGTTGACTTTTTTGGATTAGGTATGATGCGTTTGACTCAAGTTCAGGGTGTTCTCCAATCCTGGCCCTTGACTAGATCTCCTGGGACGCGTGGATGGTGATTGTTGAATGTGCATGGTGAACCTCAACGTTAAGCCTGCATGGGAATTTGATTTGAAAAATAATATAGCAAATATACAGACCTGGGACTTGAACCCAGGTCTTGAAGGTCATAAGTGTTAGTCCCTGCCAGCTGAGCTAAGCGAATTCATTTAATATATAATATATCATAAATAATATAAAAGAAAAATAACGCTAACTGATGAAACACGCGCGAATTTCAAATGGACCACTGGCTGATGGACACGTCTTCGTCTCCTTCCCCACCCTGTAAAACAAAACTCAAGGGGAACGGTTTTTGAAGCGTGGTTTTAAGATGGATTCAAGAAAATAGCGAATAGCATTCTAGGCATCATAAATTGTTCGCGAGGCATATGTTTTATTCAGAAGAACACGCTGAATGCAATGGTAATAATCTTGAATCCCAATTGTTCCTTGGGTGAGAAACCCCAAATTTGAAACCTGTAAACCCTAGTTTTTTGACAATGGCGAAAGCATAAATATGGCACGAAAATTCAATTGAACATATTGGTTAGCACAGAAACATCATGACAAACAATGATCCACAAAGAAAAATGCAAAAAGAAGCTTAGATAATGATATGCGATTTGGAAAAATTTGCTTCACAGTTTGAGGTCTTGGTACCGTTTCAATGCGTTTGGCTTGTTGTTTTTGATTGAGAAAGGTTCAGGGATATCTCAGGATGCTATTGAAACAAAAATCAAAGCCTGAATCGTCCTAAAAGCTAGATTTCAGTGTTGAGTTTTTTTGTGAATTTTCAAGAATGCCAAAGCTTGTTCATGCGCAGCTTGGAGTCCTCTAGCCATTAGGTCTTGTTCTAATACTTGTAAGGAAGCAATTAGGTCAACAATTTCAACCAAGATCTCTTGCAATTATGATTTCATATATTTGATTTTGAAAAATCTTTTTTCATATCTTTTCATGTGCAACTTGGTTCAAATCTGATCAAATCTTATCAAAACTTGCCATAATCCATTAAGCACGAAATATTGACATGATAATGTGCATAAAAAGATTTTTTTAGGTTAAGGTTATATTTTTCATGAATTAAAATGATTTAAATGAATATAAATTAATATTAATTCAAATAAATAATTAAAAAATATGAGAATACTTCCCTTTGGGCCTAGTGGTCGTGCATAGGCTTGGCATGAAGAAATTTGGGAGAAAAATGGGCCCATTTGCATTTTTAGGCCTTTTGCATCAATGTTGACTTTCAAAAATTTCCAAAAATTTCCCAACTTCCACAAGGCATAACTTGGTCAATTTTTAAGCTTTTCACATGTTCTTGGACATTTTGGAAAGGTCTTTGAGTCCTTTAACCAATGCCTTTGGTCCCATGTCATTTTGATTTACCAATCTCAAGTTATGGCCTTTGACTTAAAGTCACTTTTTGTTGACTTTTGAAAATGACCTATAATGTTGAAATTGATAACTTTTTGTGAGAGCATTTCTTGGACTTGGAACATGAAGATGAATTGTAGGAAATGTCTTTCTCTTCAAAATGAGCTTTGGATGGAATTTTTCTGATAATCCATGTGAAAGTTATGCCCTGGTCAATTTCAGTTGACTTTTTCAGCTGTCCAAATATAGCAACCTTTGCATCTTTGATGATTTCTGAGCCAAATTTTGAGAATCATGATCAAGCATTGATCAAATGATGTTTGTGGCTTCAAAATGATGTGTTGACCAAAAATTTGAACTTTTGACTGTCAAATGACCATTTTGCCCCTACAGTTGACTGTAGTGCAATCTAGGGTTTTGACTGTGCAATTTTGAGCTAAATGCCTTGAAACTTGACATGAAGACACTTGACCATCTTTTTAAGCATGTGAGACTTGATTGGGCCTTTGAGAAGTTCATTTGCTTGACCAGAACTCAAACCCTAGTTTTGACTGTCTAGGAGACAGTTGAGTTGTGTAGTCCTTGGGGAATTTTGTGACCTTGACTTTGACAATTCTTGATGAATATGGGAGGGCAAATTTTGGGGTACAACAGTAGTATGCTAGCACAAGAAGATAGCAATGGCGTCGAAAGAGCCATATACTATTTAAGTAGAGTGCTAAATGATGCAGAGACCAGATATAGCAATTTAGAAAAGCTATGTCTCTGTTTGTATTTCTCTTGTATGAAACTCAAGTATTATATAAAACCTGTTGATGTTTATGTTTCATCTTATTTCGATGTCATTAAACATATGCTTTCAAAACCAATAATGCATAGCAGAGTTGGCAAGTGGGCTTTAGCCTTAACAGAATATTCGTTGACTTTCATGCCTTTAAAAGCTATGAAAGGTCAAGTGATTCCTGACTTCATTGTGGACCATTCTTTGGTTGAGCAGACGGTCATGAGTTACGTCGAAATGCAACCATGGAAATTGTACTTTGATGGTTCAACCCACAGGAATGGAAGTGGTGTTGGAGTCCTTCTGATTTCTCCTGAAGGAATTCCAACAAAATTCAAGTATAAATTAGATGGTCCTCGTTGTTCTAACAACGAAGCTGAGTATGAAGCGCTCATTGTTGGACTTGAAGCTTTGTTGGAATTGGGGGCAACCAGAGTCGAAATTAAAGGAGACTCTGAATTAGTGGTCAAACAAATCACAAAGGAATACAAGTGCATAAAGGAAAATTTAATGGTATACTTCGTCATAGTCAATAGGCTATTGAGGAAATTTGAATACATGGATATTCAACACATACCAAGAATAGAGAACCAAGAAGCAAATGACTTAGCGCAGTTGGCTTCAGATTATAAAGTGTCTACCAAGAACTTCAAGGATTTGGTCGAATTAAGGGGAAGAGTTATGGCTACTAGATTCACACCATCGGATCTGGAACGTATGAGATTGGGATATGCTGAGAAACAGGGATTCGAAATATTAGCCATAAATACTTTGTCAGATGCAGATTGGCGAAGTCCATTGAAGAGTTATTTAGCAGACCCAACTCTAAAGGTGGATAGAAAAACAAAATATAGAGCATTGTCATATCTCCTCATGGGGAACGAATTGTTTAAAAAGACCTAAGAGGGTGTATTATTGAAATGCCTAGGAGAAAGTGAGGCATACTTAGCATTGTCTGAAGTCCATAATGGGGCATGTGGGGCACATCAAGCAGGCCATAAAATGAAATGGTTGTTATTTCGATACGGCTTGTATTGGCCTAGCATGCTCAAAGATTGCATAGACTTTGCTAAAGGATGTGAGGAATGTCAGAAACATGCAGGAATTCAACATGCCCCTGCAAGTGAGTTGCATTCGATCATCAAACCATGGCCATTTAGAGGATGGGCATTGGATTTGATAGGAGAAATAAATCCTGCTTCGTCCAAAGGACAGAAATACATCTTGGTGGGAATAGATTATTTTACCAAATGGATCAAAGCTATACCACTGATAGTTGCTGATCAAGAGGCTATTATTGAATTTATACAAAAGCACATTATCTATAGGTTCGGATTGCCAGAGAGCATAACTATAGACCAAGGCTCTGTGTTTACTGGTAGAAAGATGCAAGGATTTGCCCAAGAAATGGGGTTTAGATTGCTAACATCAATGCCATATTATGCTCAAGCAAACAGACAAGTCGAAGCAGCAAATAAAGTAATAATAGAATTAATCAAGAAGCATATTGGCAAAAAGCCAAGAAACTGGCACAAACTCTGGACCAAATATTATGGGCTTGTAGAACATCTCCTAAGGAAGCTACTAACACTACGCCTTTCCAACTCACATTTGGTCATGATGCAGTGTTGCCAGTAGAAATTCATCTACAATCAGTTCGAATTCAGAGACAAAACGAAATCCCAACTGCATTATATTGGGAAATGATGATGAATGAATTAGTTGAGTTGGACGAAATTAGATTACATGCATTGGAAATTTTGATGAGGCAAAAAGAAAGAGTGGCCAGAACATACAATAAAAGGGTGAAGAAAAAAGTATTCATTATTAATGACTTGGTTTGGAGAGTCATATTGCCTATGGACAAGAAGAATAAAGCGTTAGGTAAATGGTCACCTCATTGGGAAGGACCTTTTCGAATATTAAAAGTATTCTCAAACAATGCATACGAAATCGAAGAACTCATGGATGATAAACGTGTCCTAAAGGTTAATGGGAAATATTTAAAGAAATATAAGCCAAGCCTGCAGGAGATTCGAATATTACATGTAAGAAACCAAAATTATAGTCAAATAAACATCAAAATCTAGAAATAAGAATTATTTTTCAATCGATTAAAAGTGCTTCGAAATGATTCAAGTTTCTGCTGAGCGAACCGCCTGGCTCCTTCCAAGGTTTCCACTTCTCCTTTAAGTTGTTATGCAGTCTCCATTTCCGCAAGCCCCTGGTTGAGAAGCTCTTCGAATTGGTTACCAGCAGAATTGGTTTCGAAGGCTAGTTGTTGTTCTTTAGCCTCCTTAACCTTCTGTTGAAGTTCCAGAATCTGCCTTTCCCAAAGAAGGATGGATTCAGCTCGAGCCTCATAATCAGTTTTCGCCTGCTTCAGATGCATAGCTTGATCCTCAGCTTCTTGAGAGAGTTTCGAAGCTTGTTCATAAGCGGCATCCATGGCAGGGCGTTTCTCTTGATAAAGTGCACGTACCTCCTGTTCCTCTGAACGTCTTGACAACACCTTGGCCTTTTGCAATGTGGGGCATTAATATGATCGGCGAGATCAGACCTACGGCATCCAACGAGCATCATTTCATCCTGGTAGCGATTGATTACTTTACGAAGTGGGTTGAAGCAACTTCCTTTGCTACCGTAACCAAGAACGTCGTGGCACGGTTCTTTCGGCACAATCTGATCTGTCGATACGGTGTACCAGAGAGGATCATCACGGACAATGGTACCAATCTCAACAACAAGATGATCACCGAGCTCTGCGAATAATTCAAGATACAACATCATAACTCTTCTCCCTACCGGCCAAAGATGAATGGGGCTGTCGAAGCGGCAAATAAGAACATTAAGAAGATTGTGCAGAAGATGACAGTGACATACAAAGATTGGCACGGGATGTTACCTTTTGCTCTTCATGGGTACCGTACCTCAGCTCGGAGGTCAACAAGGGCAACACCCTATTCCTTGGTTTATGGCATGGAGGCAGTCTTGCCCATTGAAGTTCAGATACCCTCTCTTTGAATCATGAAGGATGCAAGTTTGAGAGAAGATGACTGGATTCAGACCCGGCTTGATCAACTGAACCTAATCGACGAAAAAAGACTTACTGCTATTTGTCATGGTCAGACGTACCAAAAACAGATGATCAAGGCATTTAACAAGAAAGTTAGACGACAAGAGTATCAAGTTGGGGACCTGGTAATCAAGCGCATTATCTTACCTCAAGGTGATCCCAGGGGAAAATAGACCCCTACTTATGAAGGGCCATTTGTGGTTAAGAACATCTTCTCAGGAGGAGCTATGATTCTAACCACCATAGATGGTGACGACCTTCCTCACCCCGTCAATGCGGACATAGTGAAAAGATACTACGCATAATCAAAGACCCGTTAGGTTGACTGGCCTAGGCAAAAATAAGGGCTTCCTGGAGAACCAAAAGGGTTCGGGCAAAAATAAGGGATGAAAATAAAAAAATCTGTACACCTGGCAAATCGAAAACCTGAAAAGGCGGCTTGGGCAAAAATGGGTATCCCGATGGACTGAAAACCCGAAAGGGCAGTCCAGGAAAAAATTAGGGATTAAAGCATAACACTATGTCTCATTGGATCACCTCGCATCCAGACGTCGATATCGACTATCAAGCTCGGACGACACTAATCAATCAGATTCATCTTCAACTAAGCAGCAAAGTGATGGGATGCTTAAAGATATAAAGGCAATAGCAGAGTTGGAACCCAGTGGGATTATTCACATAGCTGTTTTGTTTCCTTTTCACAAATTGTATAAATTCTATTTGTTCGGCGGCGTTCTCTTACTAGGACGTCAGCCTCTTGTACAAAAACGCCTATTTTCAGGCCAAACTTCAAAATCAACAAATTCATTTTCAAAAATTTCAAATTGTTTTTCCTTTATCTGTTTTGTTTTGCAAAGAACGTCCAATGTTCATTTTTGATATATGCATTTGACATTAATTACTGATCATAAATATTTACATGCGAAACGAAAGATGAGTTACTTGTAATATCAGAAACAAGGGCATAAGAAATGTCCAAGCTGTGTTGTTGCTTCGTCCACCAGGTACAAGGTAGATCCAACTGAAGAATATGGCTATGATACCTTCACTCCCCGCAGATTAAGACAGTAATAGTAGCTCTCAGTTGAGACTTGCAACTATGAACGAATCAGCAATACTATCCCCAAGCAGAGTTAGTCTACCATCAGCCCTAAAAAGGTTTGGTATCCCCAAAAGGTCTTAATATTCTTCAACGGAGTATAAAGACATTCCCCAGCAAGTATAGAATACCCCCGGCAGTCTTAATATTCCTCAACGGAGTATAAAAATGTTCCCCGACGGAGTACAAGATATCCATAGTGGAGCCATTTCCCCAGCGCAGTCTAAAAAAGCTTCCCCGACAGAGTTGAATCATCTTCCCCAGTATACTTTGGAAGCTTATCCCCTGCAGAGCGCAAATAAATCTCCCCAGCCAAATTCAGAGGGTTATACCCACAAGAGTCTAACTGGGTTATCCTCAGCAAGTTGCAACTGAAAGATCATCCCCATCGAAGTTCTTTCTTTCCCCAAAAAGGAGTTCTATCCTCAACAGATTCTATATCACCAGCAACGGTAATCCATCCCCAGTGGAGTTCATCATTGAAATCCCTAACAGAGTTTATCAACGGAATTCCCAGTGGAGTTTATCATTAAAATCTTCAGCAGAATATCTCTTCCCCACAAAGTAATTCCCCTCAAGTAATCTCTTCATCAGTTTATTCCCCAATGGAGTTCTTTTCTCCTGCAGAGTTTATCCTCACAATCATCTTCGTTCACCATTCCTGGCGGAAGCAAAGCATTCAACTTTATTCTCCAGCAGCTCCGAGATTTATTTTCCCTAGCTAAAACATTACATGTCCATACATCATGATACATGCATATACGCATCATACCATACAATCTCGTTTATTTTGAGAACATCATTGCCTGATACATATCATGCATTACATACAGCTAACCTTTACCTTTCAGGAAAGATACAATCAAAATTCAAGTTATGAAGCCCGGTTACAACCGGATAGTATCTTGATTTCTACAACATATTGTGAAGCCCGAATTACGACTGAATAACGATGTCAGACTACCACGAAGCCTGGATTACGACCAGATAGTGACATCTCTCAAAAGCAAGCTATGAAGCCCGGAGAACGACCAGATAATAGTTTATTCCCCAGTAAGCCGTGAAACCTGGATTCGACCAGATAGTGGTATATAATAAACACAAGCCGTGAAGCCCGGATCACGACCGAATAACAGCTCAGCAAGTCATTGTGAAGCCTGGATTACGACCAGAAAGCAATACAAGACCATGAAGCCTGGATTACGACCAGATAATGGTAGAAGATGCTGTGAAGACTAGATTACGACCAGATAGCAACCAAGAGTACTACGAAGCCTGGATTTCGACCAGATAGTGGTATGATACATTGTGAAGCCTGGATTGCGACCAGATAGCGTTAAGGGACACTGTGAAACTTGGATTACGACCAAATAACAGTTTACCCAGTCAGTTATTGTGAAGCCCGGATTCGACCAGATACTAGTAAACCCAACAATCGAAAGGAAGCCTGGATGCGACCGGATAACCACTTGATTTGTTCTGAAGCCTGGATTTCGACCAGATAAGAAATAAGGTATGCGAAGATTGGATTCGACCAGATAGCAGTACGTGACACCATAAAGCCTGGATTCGACTAGATAATGGTATAACACATTGTGAAACCTGGATTCGACCAGATAGCGGTACAAGACACTGTAAAGCTTGGATTCCGACCAAATAGCAGTTTACATGGACAGTTACTAAGAAGCCCGGAGTCGTCCGGATATTAGTGTGCCCTAAATTCAAGTTGAAGCCCGAAGGAGACCGGATAACCACTTATTTGTTCTGAAGCCTGGATTTCGACCAGATAAGAAGTGAGGTATTGCAAAGCCTGGATTACGACCGGATAGCAAGTTTAATCTCATCTCCCCAGTAAGTCACTGTAAAGCCTGGATTACGACCAGATAGCAGTCGACCTTATCACTATGAAGCCTGGGTTACGACCAGATAGTAGTTCACTCTCACCTCTTCAACAGAGATGATTCCCCCAGTAGAATAACGGACGACCGAAGCTCCTAAAGTTCTATTTCTCCTAAGACAAAGAATAACATTCCCCAGCAGAATCTCCCAAAACAACAGGTACACAAGCTCTCGCTAAGGAATCTCTTACGCGATCGACACTTCTCCAAATGGCATCTGTAATCCCATTCCCGAAATCACAAGACAAATACTACTTCATGCGAGTGCAAATTTCTGGGCACTCTAGTGTTCAATCATCTTCCACCTTCGGATCACGAAAGGCCCGAACGCCAATCTATATCCTCAGGTTTAAGAAGATTGAAAAGGGGCAACTGTTGTACCCCAAAATTTGCCCTCCCATATTTCTCAAGATAGGTCAAGAATCTTCTCCAAGTTGTTCAAAATGGCTCAAGAGTTGGACAGTCAAATCACCTCCTAAGGCAGTCAATTCAAAATTAGGGTTTTGTGTTGCATCAAGGTCCTCATATCCAAATGGTCTTAAATTCTCCCCAATGTCCTAATATGTTCTCAAGTTTATCCATGTCAAATTTCAAGCCTTGCAGAGAAAGTTTGGTCAGTCAATTGCTCAAGAAGTCCAAAAATCGATTGTGCTAGGGCAAAAGTCAACTGTGACCCAAATACAGTTAAACCTCAAGATTTTTTTGCCAATATTCTCATTTTTAAGTATAATTCATCATTTTATCAAGGGTTGATCATGATTCATCAAGGATTGCTCAAGATTCATCAAGATTCAAAAGTTGTTAAATTAGGGTTTTGTAGGAAAAGTCAACTCAACTTTGACCAAGCATAACTTTCTCATACTTTATGAGAAATGACCAATCCAAAGCTCATTTTGAAGAGGATGCAATTCCATACAATCCATCTTCCCACCCCAAGATCAAGAAATACTCTCACAAAAAGTTACAAATTTGGACATTATAGGTCATTTTTGAAAGTCAACAAAAACACTTTGTTTTCCAAAGCTTATAACTTGAGCATGGAATATCAAAATGAGATGAGACAAAAAGGGTTGGTTAGAGGACATCTCAAGGTTTCTAAACAGTCCAAGAAAACTTCCAAAAGTTCAAAATTGAGGAAGTTATGCATTGTGGAAGTTGGGAATTTTTCCAAAATTGCCAAAAGTCAACCATCCTCAAAACTCCAATTTTTGACAAAAGGGCCCACTTTTTTCCACTTGATTTGGTCTTATCACACCACAAACGTGTCCCATCTTCAATTTCATGGCCATTCATTTATTTTTCTATTTTATTTAATTTTTATTGATTTAATTCATTTTTAATCAATATTAATTCAAATAAAATCTAAAAATTGATGGAATGAGATCTTTGTAATCATTACGGCTTGCAAATATCATGATACACTCAATCAAACTCGTGCCAAGTCAAAACATGCACAAAATCTTGGATTTGAGGCAAATATGGAAGCTTTATCAATGGTGATCAAATCATATCCTCCATCTTCAATGCACATGGATTCAAGGCCCAAAGATTAACCTAATTCATTCCCTTATGTACACACAAGCCATACACATAAAAAACACGACCTAAGCACTGTAAAAACGGCCAAACAAAAACTGAAAAAAGTGTGAAAAAGTGAGAGATCGAATTCTTGTTTGGAGGCGTTTTCAAAGCAAAATCTCAACACAGCCTTCTTGTCTGACATCCAGTGGAGCTAAAGCAACCAAAACCAAGTCCTAAAACCATCTGAAAAGCACTGTAAGTGTTCCTGAATATGGCCCTGTACATGGAATCGTAACTCGGTTTTCTTGCATCCTTTTTCCAAATTTCTTGCACATTCATACTTGCCATTCAATTTCCAACGTTCCTGCATTATTCCATTTGTTTTCATGGCTTATAACCCAGTAACCAAAGCTAGGGTTCGTGTTCTTGTTTTTTGGGCATTCTTGATACAGGCATAATCAGGACCAATAACGACCATGGATGTGTTCAGGGGAGAGAGACGAATCCAATGATGGTCTTAGCCTGCATTTTTGTGACCTAGGACGAATTTTTGAGGTATCCCACGAATCTTCCTGCGGATAGAAATCCGCATGTAAAAAACCAGAGATTTATTGAAGAAGACGACTAGGTGTCTTCCTCTGATTGGCCAACTTTGAATTTCGCGCTAATTTTTTATTTTTTCAGGCATATTATTTTGTTTCATATATAATAGTTGTTTCTTATTCTAATAACAATTAAACAAGCCAGCTGGGTTGGTGAGCGCGTTGGCATTTGAGCAATGGGACCTGGGTTCGAATCCCAGGTCCCCCAAAACATTTGTATTATTTTGTTCCAGGAAATCTAATGCAAAGCTTTAGGCGTGGACCATCATGTTCCTCATCCCATCAAACGCCAAGTGGCCTACAAATCCAATCCAATTGCCTAGGTTGGACATCCACCATGGTCTCTGGTCAACAGGTGCATATGGAATCACAGAAGTCAAACCAGGCTGAGCGTTATTGGGCCTGGAGAATTGTCAGATTCACCAGCAATCAGGCCCAGCACCCCCCCTTGGTTATTTCTTTTCATTGATTTTTTTATTATTCAATTGTTTTATTAATTGTTATTATTATCTACACTAACCAATTATTTTTCTTAATAAATCAGAAAACATAAAAAAAAATATTATTCTTATTTATTAAATTCAATTTCATTATTTTTGTAAATAAATCATTTAATTGACTTAGTTTTTTAATTAGGTATAATTTTAACATCTTTTGCAATAAATTAAAAGTAATTTAGAATATTAGGTTTTAATAGTTTTAAATCAATTTTATTTTTGTTTCCTTAAATATTCTAAAACCCAAAAAATAATATTTTTATTAATTTCACTATTTTATTTTTGTAAATAAACTTTAACCAATTAATTTAGTTTTTTAAATTAGGTACAATTTTAATATTTTTTGCAATAAATTAAAAGTAATTTAGAATATTAGGTTTTTAATAATTTTAATGATTCCTATTTTATTTCCTTAAATATAAAAAAATCTAAAAATATTTTTTTCATTTAATTTAATTATTAACCTAGATCTAATTTCCATTTAATTCAAAAAATAATAACAAAAAAACATGCTTTCTTTCAAAAAGGGTCAAAACCCTAAAAATGTGCCGATTTAATTTTCTCGCACGCGTATCATTCTTATTCAATATTGTAATTGCTTTCAGTATGTAATAGTTTTAATAGGACTTTAATTTATCGCTTTTATTTACTTTCCGCAATTTAAATTAAAGGGTTTGTCTTTGGCGATGTAAATACCCGACGCCTTGTAATAGCTTAGATTTAATTTCCCGCAATTTAATTTCCGCACAATATTAACTGTTAGATGTTTGATAAATAGGCAATGCATGACAAGATCAATCTTTAACCTAAAATCAACATAGCTCACCATTGACATGTACAGATAAAAATTAACCAAATTGACACACTCGCACATGCCACTTCTAGGGTACACCTCACTTGGTTGCCTCGAACGTGGTCATTGAGTATAGAAAGTTTTAGAGGTCGCCCTCTTGTCCAAAGATCATAGTTGCCTCGAAACGGTTGCCTCAGAAAAATGATCTAGGATATTAGGGTTACCGCTAAGGCGTCCTAACATTACTTTAGTGACCACATGTCCCTTAATCGAATTGAACCGGAAACTCCAACGACGGTGCTACCTACTTCTCAATAGTGGGATAACACTGTCTAAAGGACATTTGTACAATTCAATTCCTTTTTGAGTAGGTAGATGGTTCTTAAGTACTTGCTCCTTTTAAAACAAAACAAAACTTTTCGCACTTACACTCTCTTCAAAACAAAAACTCTTTTCAAACCCACAAACACAAAGAAAAGCAAACTTTTGAAAACACAATGAGCAAGTACCTAAGAGCCCGTGGATAACCACGGATAGAAAGGGTGTTAACACCTTCCCTTTCTATAATCTACCTCCCGAACCCGAGAAACATCTCAAAAAAGGAATTTTTATGTGCTTTTGTCCTTTCCTTGTTGGATAAAATAAAAGACGGTGGCGACTCTTGCTTACCGCGACATTTTGCGAAAACAAATGCAAACGCGAACCAGCATTCCAAAACAGTCAGTTCTCATTCCCACCGATCACAGACATGTAAAACAGAGACTGGAAACTCAAGTTACGGTATTTACAAAAATACAGGTAGTTCTGCTCGCCTGAGGCTCGCCCAGTAAAGCAGGCGTTCGCCTTGAGGCTCGCTCGGTGACGCAAAGGCTCGCTCGACATTGGGTCCTCGCCCGGTGCTCTCTCGATGAAGCTGAGGCGCTTTGCTTAAAAACCATGAGCACCCAAATTCGTTGGATTTGTTGCCTAGAGGCTCGCCTGACGCTGCTTGGGTGCCAGTCACTCGCCCTCCGACACATATGGCTCGCCCGACAACAGCCTCGTGACAGCAACAATGTTGTTGCAATTCTTGCACAATTCAACCTTAAAATTCCAATCGATTTCAATACCATTCAGTATAGAATTTCACATACTTCAACATGGTTTCATCATACAACAATAGTACATCAACATACATCATAGGTATCAAATCATGATATCAACACATCATATTTCATTAAATCCCTCACAAATTCATCATGTTATCAACGATCAATAAAACCCAAAACACAATCCTACATACATCTAACTATTAGACGACTACAACGATATCTAGAGGGGGGGTGAATAGATACCCCTTTTAAAAATATCCAAATAAAATTTGATTTTGAAAATGTTTTATCAAAGTATGACGCAGAAGCAAATTATCGTCTTTACGAATATTATCGAGAAGCTCAAATATGCAAACTGTAAATCAAAAATAATATGGAATGAGAATGATAGTGAATTAATAACCTTGAATCACTTTGTAACTTATTTACCAATTAATCAATTTCACTTAGCAAGACTATTTTCAATGATAAAATCAAAATAGCTAGTTTAGTCAATTTATCAAATATTTGGTGTGCAATTGAATTTTTAGAATTTTTCCTTTGATTGTGTTGATACACAAAATCACTTATAATCAAAAGTTATTATAAGCTATATCAACACTTGAATTAAAAACAAAAATAAATTAGGAAAATTCTTACAATTAAAATGATAACTCAATGCTATTTAATAAATCGATCAATGAAAATCAAAAATAAAAGAGACACAAGGAATTTATCTTCACAGTTCCCCACTATCGTCCTCGCGCGTGGGTATGTATGCGCTTAATTCCAATGGAATTAGGATAATTCTTACTATGAAAAAATGTTGATACAAGAGAAGTGTTTAAGAGCAATTCCACAAACTCTAAGCTTGTTGTTGATTCAACCCCTTCTCCTCTTTTGGTCTTGACAGAGACCAAGACACAATTGGTGAGAAATGACTATTTGGATCTTGTTACTCCTTTTCGTTCTTTATCTCTAATGCTTTCACGCACCATCAATCTCAAATAATTGCAACACAAAACTTTGATTCAATCCGATACTACAAGTTACTTCCTTGCAAAGATTTAAAACACTCCAAACTTTACCGAAATTACCTCTCGAACATTTTGCACGAAAACCCCCAAATCAACCAATGATCTTGAAGAACAAACTCGAGGGTTTTCTTGGATGAAAACCCCTACAAAACTCTATCCAATACACAATTGGGCACTAGCAATCCTCGTCTAGATGACACCCCAATGGAATATCGTTACAATATAATGTCAGTGAGTATGCATAGATTGGAGGAAGAAGATGAAGAGAGAAATAAGCTAATTTTATGGTTTTCAACAAGTTGGAATGATACATGAATGAGTATTTATAGTTTTGGAATATTTAGGGAAAAGAGGGATAAATTCGCTATAAAAGAAATTAAAAAATTGGCCAAGTAAAATAATATGTGTCGACCTAATAATCGAAAGTGTCGACACATATGTGAAATTTGAAATGAATGTGTAGACTTATAAAGGTCCACGTGTCGACCGAAGATTTACATAAGCTATAACCTTTAATACGATAGTAAATGTGTCGATCTGAAAACTGGATGTGTCGACACATAAAATAGGAATTTCTGTAATTTCAGAAAAACTTCAGTATGTGTCGACCTGAAATGTGCATCTGTCGGCCTAAAACTTACAGAAGCTACAAGCTTTAAAAATGCATTACATTTGTCGACCTGAAACACAGATGAGTCGACACATGCAATAAAAAATCATGCAAAAACTTGTTTTTAATGACTTGGATCAATTTCAAAATGTTTTTTAATGATTCCTAAGACCTCTAATACAGATGAGTGCCACAAGACATAAGGATACTATCCAATACTCAAAAGTGCAAGTTTTTTTTCCAGTTTTGACATCATTCAAAACCTTTGACGATGAAGTTTGTACTCACACTAACTCCCTATATCAATTATAATAAATAGATCACTCCCTTTACCTTAGATTCCTAACGATCGATATCCTCTTCAAGCGTTCTACCGAAACCCCTTTACGCTTCCTCGTGCCCTAGCTTTCCTTCACCGCTTCTCTTCCAAACTTTCATGATTGCACAAATGAAACACTTTTTCCTCTTTTCCTTATTTAACCCTTAGACCCCTAATGTGAGCTTCCCATCTTACCCCCACTTATCCTTTCACTAATTACAATCTTTCCCTTATTTTCTCTACACCAATATTTATCTCAGTTTCAATTACTAAAATAATTCTAACTAATTATTCTAGATTATTTAAATTCTAAATAATGCTCAATATCACCTTAATGCATCCTTACTCCACAATATAACATCACAACACACATCTTATTCAACAATGCATCACATATTCACCAATAATTCATAAATACTCGTAACGAATTAATTAAACAAATAATCTAATTATTTTGGAATGTTACATTTGACATGTAGTGGCATGAAATGCCTTCAATGAATGATGTGTTGGTCGTGGAGGATGTGTGGGACAGTCTGAGATGATATGACCCTATTGTTTGTAATAATTACAAAACTTCTTACTGCAGCTACGAGTAACATGTCCAAACTGTTTGCAAGAAAAATATTGGTTATGTCACATATCACGACCTTTCCCTCTAGTTTGAGCAACATATGCAATTGCCACAGGTTTGGAGCTGACAACATCATGAGTCATGGTTCCTTGAGTAAGCAGGCGCTGTTCCTCCCTAAGAAGTTCACGAACACAAGTATTCAAAGAAGGAATGTGATTCCTATTTAGCAAAGCACCTCTGACATCCTCAAATTCTGGACGAAGTTTCATGAGAAATTGATTCCGCTTACTTGTGTTATAAATCACTTGAACAACCGCGAGAGAGGTTTTGGGAACATTAGCATGTATAATAATAGAGTGTTCTGTTCAGAGATTCAAAAAACCAGAATAATATTCTTGAATAGAAAAATCATCTTGTTTGTAGTTGGCTATGTCTAGCTTCAACTGAAAAAATATTTTGCCGAATTGTCCTGGTTTTAAATGCGTTTCAGATAATTCCACATTTCTTGAACAATTGAAAAAAATGTAAATTATTAATCATCTGAGAGTCAATACTTTTGAGAATTCAAGTGATGATTTGAGCAACTTTAATTTCCCACGCATCTAAAGCAGTTTTCTCAATCAGTGCCTTAGAAATATCATCTAGATGACTCCATAATCTATATCCTTTAACATACATCTTGAACTGAAATTTCCAAGCAGAATAATTTTTACCTGTAAAACAGACACAAATTATTTTTCTCATTTTCCGAAGTCATCATGATATAATAATCTTTTTACTTTAAATAATAAGAAATCTCAAATCCCGTACAATAATAATTTCTCTACTTCACTATTTTTTTTAATAATTAAATAAATATAAAAAAAGAATAGTAATCAAATCAACCACAACGAAATCACGAACCAAGACCACGAACGGAAACCACGAATCAATGAAACCGCAAATATCGAAACCACGGTTGGTCGAACACCCGAACAAAATTATCGAGAACAACGATTACAGAATGGAATCGCTCAAAAATACTAAAACAGAATTGCAAAGCACAATCTGCAATTGTTGAGAATGTGGAATCACAAATCACAATGGAATCAGATCACGAAGCAACAACAATGAAGAAATCACGAACCAACAACCAGAAGCTTTCAATTGATGACGAAAGGATTTCGAGAGAAATACAGAAACACGATTTCGAGACGACCAGTGGGATGACGTTGTTCAACCAAGATAATAAGGATTTACAGGTTTGATCGAACCCTTATGATACAATGTCATGAAAAGTGGTTGCTTGTTTTTTTTCTTCTATTGCAATCCATACTATATATAATAGTATCAGTAATTAAACGTAATTACAAATTATAATTACAAATATTTCATTGTTTAATTTATCTAACCTATTATAGAAAAGTAAATAATTTACAATAAAAGATAAAATCAATTCCTAATTAACAATATTAAGACTGAAGATAATCAAAATGTACATACACAAGTTAAAATATGCATACACAAGTCAAAAAAATCATCCGTAATTAGATTTAAGATACAGTGGATTCTCACTCCCTCATTGATGAAGTTTGCAAGAGAGTGAATTGCTAGATAAAATGTGTATTACATAAGTTTCAATTGTAAATTTTGATTCAGATAGTCGGATTGTTCACTCTTTGTAACTTGAATTTAAGTTCGAGATTCTGTGTTTGAAAATTTTGATTAAGATAGTAGGACCTTTTGTTCAGTCTCTGATTTGAATTTAAGTTCGAAATTCTGCATTTGCTACATTACACAAATTTCAATTGTAAATTTTCAATAAAGTTTGTGTTTCTTGCTTATCTTGAACGAGGTGCCTCTCTTAGCCTAAGATTATTATAAAATAAGAAATATATCAAGTTCATACATAGCATTCCAATCTGATAAACACCCTAGCAATATGGTTTAAGAAGTTTTCAAATAATCTAAATCAGAACAACATATAGTATTTACAAAAGCATTTGATTGTCAAAATGACACTATTATTGTATGGTAAACATTGTTGAAATATCATAAATAAATTCCTTTGCATATCAAACTCTCTAAAATTTTAACACTTAAAAGGAAATCATTCTTTCCATGCAAAGCACAAGTCAATTTTACACACCAACTTATACAAATTGGTTTAACAAATGTGGTTTCCTCAAATGTTGTAGAGAATGGAAGGAAGATGATTTATGAAGAGAAAGAAAAGTCAGAAATAATGAATTTGGTCCCCTTGCTGACATTGACAAGCATTGAAAAATCACCTTTGCTTCTTCTTCAAGCTAAGTTCACATTGCTCACTTTTGTACAATTTTCATCCCTTGAGATTGTTGTTGGGGGAGCCATTTTGTTCTCCTTTCAAATTTTCAGTTCTCCATGAAGGACTCACTTGTGGAAGCTGATAATCATCCGGTTTCAAGGCCAACGCAAAGTCAGGCAATGTCGGTGCCGTTTCCATGATTCTGTAATCGGTAAAATATTTACAACATTAGGAAATAATTAAAGTGATACTAATGGTCATTTTACAACTGTCTCAAAAGAGATATGAACTTCGTTCAATAAAGCTACAAGGTCAAACTCTTATCACTGAATTGATATCTCTGAAATTTATTAGGCTTTGTACTTTTTCATATTTTACTATGCGAAAAAAATTATTGAGTAAAGTTCAGTTACCTCTCGTAAGTGTATAGATCACGGTTTATTCGAACCTTGCTTGAAGTATCCTTGGGAATTTTCTCAGAGAGGTATTTCATGGTCCCCCAAAGTGGTGGATTTCTGCATCATGACTGTTAGTTAGGTGGACTGTAAACAAGAAAAATGCCACCAAAAGTACTTTATTTGTTGAAGAAAGCTAGATTTCATTCATAAATAGTGCAACTAGAATAGTGCCTAGAAAAATGCTCTTAGAATATATCTAAGGTAAGTGGTTCATGCCAAAGAGTTGGAACATATTTATACTATAGTAATATAAAGGGAACTCTAAAAGTAACTACCACTTTTAGTTCAAGCTTGTCCTTAACAACACAATTATTTTCCAAATTTAAATTATTTACTCAAGGAGCTTTTGAAAATTGTAAGTAAAACCTCTTCTCTGAGGGAAAATTTAACAGCATAACAGTGAGAACAAGGAAATGTAATGATGACCTTGACAATGGAGCTGCTGCGTTGAATGCCTCGCAGAGCTTCTTACTTTCTTTGAAATACTCATCTGCTGCTTGCAGAGCAGCTACAGCCATCCCATGAGATTTTTCTGTATTTCCCTCGTCAAGAATCAAACCATGATAATAATATGCCGCAGCCTGATAAATCATTACAATAAACATATTACAATAACAGGCTAACATGAGGAAAGTAACTCATTTGTTAGGGATATCGATTTCTCGTGTCAATTACTTATGAAGAACTTGACTCACATTTCCTTTTATGTTCAACTCATACTACTAAACAATGAGACATAATAACCAACTAGCAAAAGGAAAAGAACTGAGGGCACAAAAACACAAACCTTTGATTCAATATACTTCCATTTGACATAAAGACGGTGTTTTTCACCCCAACCATTTGCTAGCGGAAGGTTTGTAATATTATCTTGAGCCTGAAAGAAAAAGAGTTTAAAGATTAGTATTGTATGTTGAATAATCGTGCTCATGTTAGCATACGAATGGGCACTCACATGCACACACGTGCTATATATAGAATTGAAACAAAGAGAGAGAAGTTAGATGTCCTACAGAAACCGAGGATAAAACAGATAGGACATGACATCAATTGAGAAATAACTGAGACTATGACAGTTTCAATGATCCCATTAGATACATATGCCTATCGATATATGTTCGGAACTATATAGATTAAAAACTTCACATTTGTACCTGTTGCCAATATTTCACCATCTCACATGCAAGTCTACGCTTCACCGCAAGAGTGGCTTTGGTGCTATCAATTGCCATTCCAAGTTGGATATCTACACCCTATCAAAACAATTAAATATACAACATTGGTACCATTTTACATGAGATTCACCAGGACAGTTAAATATGCACAAGTTTGATGGTATAGAATCATACGAGTTCTTAAATAGAAAAAGTGTGCCATCAGACTCAAACCCCGTCGCAAATAAGTTACTCCAGACAAATATAATAGGAATTAACATAATTAATTAAATTAAAATGAATGCAACCATGAGACAATATCCCTCTTGAAATCCTTTCGTAACATTATTTATCACCCCACAGTTCATAAAGTTTATACTTTATATATAACTACGATAAGAGTTTGACTTGAATTTTAATGTAACCTCCTTTATTTCTTAATTAGGGAAACAAAGAAAGATACTTAAACATGCCAGTTTCAATTATATTATTCAATGTGTAATAATTGTTTTCTATAACTAGCCTACTTCCTCAACCATCAGGTTGTGCCTTCTTTAAAATTGATTCCTATATCCACGTTCAGTCATTGACAACTAAACTACTCTTAGAAAATCTACGACGGTATACTCTCATCGTCTCATTTACGTGTCATTTGAAATGTATGCACTTTAAAAAATGACTACTTACACTAATTTCTAACGCAAAATAAGATGTTAAGACTCACATATCCTTGTACTTCATTTACTAGTTGTTCACCATATACTTACAAAGTATTAACTAATTATGTTCATCTATATAAAAACCTAAGATTTTAGGAAATATGGGTTGTGAAAATATGGTATGGTACCATAGGCTATCCTAGATCAAATGTTAGGCCACCCACAGATTACCACTCGTGCAAATTTCATGCTCCAGATTTCCATTCCTAAGCATGAGGGTCATAGGTTAAGATCACTCTTTTTTGGGAAAATGGACTTAAAACCCCCTATGATTATTTGGACATTCCTTACCTCTTGAGCTAGAATTTGGAGTTATGTTAGGCCTAGTCCGATATCAATTCTAAGAGAAGATACATAAATAACCTATTAAGCATTGATAATATAAGGCCTAGGCATGAGTATATAAGTTGGAGCAATCCTCATCTTACAAGCCCGTTTTGTAAGGATGATGTAGGTTCATTATAAAAGATATCAAAGTTTGTTTATCAGACCACCTACCCCCTATATCCATGTCCCAAGCTCAATAGTGCGGGGAGTAATGGGGTGTATTAGGAAAAACCCATGTCCCACATGAAATAGAGAAAAAAAAAGTGAAATAAGTTTATAAATATATATGCATTTTTCACCTTTCAAGTCGGTTTTGTAAGGTTTGAGTTAGTCTTAACTCAAATTATAGTATGGTATCAGAGCCTATTCAAGATTTGTTTGGTCACCTGCTATCAGGTCACCACTATCGGGCCACTCGGGTCATGTTCCAAATGCCCAGTTATGGACATAAGGGGGGTGTATTAAGAGTCCTACATTTGATGAGATAAGACCTGAACATGAGTATACAAGTTGGGGCAGTTCTCACCTTACATGCCGATCTTGTAAGGATGATGTAGGCCCATAGTAAAAACTTAATATAAATCCTACCAAAGTAATTCCGTGTAGTCAATTACTTGATTATTCAACATACTCTAGAGTAGTGAACAAGAGGTTTGCCACCATCAATATTAACAAGTCATGTTAGTATTTTAGTCACTAAATGTTATTTCCATTTCTTAATCATATTCTATGTGCATTCCAATTTAAACATGCATAACGAACTTCAAGACGTAAGGAGAATGATTCGGTAGGTTCATACAAAATAAAACGTTAATACCTGTCCCAATGTTTGTAGACAGAGTGCTTGAAGAACTCCTTCTGCAAGATCTACCGGTAAATTTCTCCTAAAATCAGAACCAGCAGTGAGAAGAGTAATTGGAAGGAAAAAAAAGGTTGTTTAGATTACACAAAGGCGTGACATTCAATTTGTTGCATTATATATGTATTAACCTGATCTCAGCAGGCAACTGTGGAAGAACATGTCTGACAGCACAATCAAGATATCCAGCTGACTTTAAGAAGATATCAACAGAGGCTCGTCTGTTTTCTGTTAGTAATGAGTAATTACCGAATGTTAAAACTCCGTAGCAGAAAAGGTGGACATAAGGGATTCAATGAAGAAGAACATAGGGTTTCAATTGAAGGCCTAAACTATTCTCCAATAAAATGTATGTTGGTTATTCGGTGTAATAAGCAAAATGTAATACTTTTTTCAATATTACTCACCTTCTGATACTTTTGGCTGAGAGCCATCGGTGGATGTTCTTGGAAGAAGTAATAAATTAGCCTGTGATAACAATAGTGTCGCCATCAAGTGCAAAACTGACAACACTTCATACCAAGCATTAGACATGGCTGTTTCCTGCAAGTGTTGATCGCACCAAAAGAGGAAAGAAAAGTAGAGAGTGAGAAAAAAATAGATCCATCATATATAGAATTAAGTTTTCGAATCAAAGCCAAACTAACAAGGAAGAAAAACAATTCAGGAACTAAACTACCTCTGCTTCATCCTCCTGATTCACCCATATAAATTGTACTTTGTATTGTAAATTGCTTCCTGCACAAAAAAGATAAGCAATTAATCAAGACATTATGTGAGAGAGTTTGCATCAGATACAAACAGACGAAAATCTGCATTACCATCATCGACTAATCCCAAAAGTACCGGTAAGTAGTCTTCCAGAGCCTGTAGAAGATCAGCCAATGTCGAACCTCCTAAGGATGAAATCGAGTTATGCATCAACAAAAATCAGTAAAATATATATATTTATTATGAAAAAAATTGATCGGTCCTTGTTAACACTAACCATGCTGTGTTGCACTTTTTCGTTTTGTTCTTGTAACTGTAGGACCTTCTTGACCAGCCATTACAACTATACGAGTTCTAAGAGCAGACAAGCGTTCCACTGTGCTCTTCGACAAATAATCACCAAGTGACTGTGCAAAATCAACAGGTTTAGGAATTCTTAGACCGGGAACATAGACAGAAACATCTCCAATACTCCCCGGCTTCCTTCGATTTCCACCGGAATCATTTGGCGACGAAAGAATGCAGCCCATGTCCTACGTACTTTACCTTCTGCTACAAAGAAATCACAGTGAATCACCTCCAAGAATCTTATGTTTCTGTGAATACAATGAGATTGAACTGTATCAGACATCAAGCTTCACAATGATATGGAATAAACAGTTTCACAAACGTATTCGAGAGACAAAGATAATAATCAATTAAGCTCAGAGAGAGTTTAGAAAATTCTTACAACTTACAAAAAAGTTAATGTTAAAAAAAAAGCCATCAAAACATCACTAATTAAATGCCAACCAATAAAGTTGCGGTAGGTTACTCACGAGCAGAATAACCAAAAGCTATACTAGTACTATCCATATTCCATCCATGTTATTATATTCAGCAGAATTGATTTTTCTTACTTTTTTCATTTGGCCCTTTCACAGCAGCATTATTGGTTCCAACTTGTTTATTTGTAAGGTCCCTATTTCATAATCTAAAGTCCTATAATTAATAACAAGAACCTAAATTTACCTAACTAACCTTGTCCTTTGCTCTGGCTGTTTACTGGTAAAGTCAAAAGTTATGCAGCTATTTTCTTTTCCATAAATTCACAGGCAATAGAGACTTTATAGGTTGAGAATGATATAGACAGATAAATCACAAGAATGACATGAGAAAAAAAGGTTTCCGAAGATTACAACATGCATGGTGAATTGGTGATGATATAAAATAAAACTAAAAGTTTCCGTTCGCTCGTGCTCCCCATTACATCAACAACAAACAACAACACAGGTAACAAACAAATCAAAGTATCTTCAAGCCAAAGATTGTTGATCAAGATAGAAAATTATTGACTTGTGAGTAAAGAATTTCCAAACAAGTCCAAAAAAGCAACAATTGCAGAAAATCCAAAAAATAAAGAAGCTTTTTTTAATCTATTCCTTGAAAAATGAACCAATTGATGAAACAAATTGTTTTGTACTCCATTGAATAACTCAAGCTTGAAGTTCAAAACTTTCTGAAAGTACTCCATTGGAGAAAAATCAACCAAAATAAGAACCTTGAATTTCAAAGCTGGGATTAATCAGCATCATACCCCAAAAAAAAAACCCTTTTTTCTCCATAAGATGAACTAGGTTAAACTAAATTTTTAAATAAGGTAAAAAAATCAAAAAAAGTACCTAACTAAAAAAAAAAGTATTTATTTCATTTGATGAAAAATAATTTCAATTTTCCACAACTGAATTCATAATTCATAAGAATTTCAAAGAATTAAACTCATCCCAATAATCCAATTCAGAAACCAATTCAGGAAAAACAAATTCAAAATTCACATGATAATGAGTCTTACCCTGAATAGATAGAGTTGAGCAACAATTGAGTAGCAAATTTGAATCAAATTGAGAATGAAAGGAACCCTAAAAGTAGCTAAGAAGTTGAGTGGTTTTGAAAATTGAAGGTGAAGATGGTAGAAGTGAAAGAGCAATGTTTGTAACCAATTTCCTTCAAAGAAGAACAGAGACAGGGACATAGAGTCTTATTTAACAACAATGTTTTTATTGTTATTTTATTTATTGTTATGGTACATTAGTTATTTTTTGTCTTTATTTATGTACTGTATCTATATATTTTTTGTATAAGATTTTTATATTTTATTTAGAGGCTAAGAAATGGTATTATCTTTTTTTTTTTAATTGGGGAAGATTAAAAACATAAAATTTCTACTGATAAAGATAAGTAAGTAGATTTTTTTTGAAGAAGCTAAAGAAATATATTACTAACAGAAAATAATACTTCAAACACAAAGTATATTTGAAAGACTACAAAAAAATTAACACTAATCTGATTTAAAATACATTAAAGTACCAAAAAGACAATACAAAAAACTAAATGAAATCAGTCAAAAAGTAGATATTAGATCTTTAATTTATCTTTTTAAAATTGAATAAATACTTTACAAATAAATATAGAAATTCAAACTTTAATTTTAGAATTAAAACATAAAATTTATTCAAACAATTTAATTTTATTAAAATATATATTATTTTGTTAGAGTACCAAAAGTTATATCATCAATTATTAAAAGTCTAATATAAAAGTCTAAATATATAATTACAATGACTTTTATTTATAAATTTAAAAATGGAAAAAGGTAATAATAAATTATTACACCTTGACTCCTTTTCAATTATGGTTCCCTTAAAAAAAATTATTGTATTTAAATTTATGAGGAGAATAATTTAAAGATTACATAATGATTTATTTGGAATATTTGTAAAGTAAAAGTGTAGTCTCCAATATTGGAAAAATGAATGTTTGTGATAAGTGTGAGTGGTACATTGTCTACAGTATACCGACCATAGATGGTTAGATTACTTGCCGTCCCAGTCTCATTCTTTTTTTCTTCCAAATATACTATTACTTAATACTATAAATAAATAAAAAATACCTAGTACTAATTAATAATTCAACAATAATACAACTAGTGCCAAAATATGATTATGTCTGCAGAAATTGCAAATGGTATATTGGTTTTTTTTTTTGAGGTTATAAAACCAAAATATCATCTTAATCTGTTCCCAATAGCTGCACGTTTCTTTTGTTTATAATAATAAAATAAAATAACAAATAAATGAAAATGTAAGAATAGACAAGTTAAAGAAAAATGGTTTTTTATTAATTTTTTTTTTTTGAAAACTGTCATTTCTATTATAAAAGTATTATTTTAATTTTCGGGGAGTGATTATTTTGTTATATGTTTTGAAATTTTTTAAAACTAAAATTAATATCAACTTTGTGTTTTGAAAAGTTTTAAAATCAAAACTGTTTTTAATGTTACAAAACCAAAATCAATTTTAAAGATAAACATTAAAAATAAATATTATAACAAGTAAGTATTTATTTATTAGTTATTTAAATAATAATAATTTAATTTATCAAAACCAATAATATGGATTAGAAATAAGTGGTAATTGTGGTGGTTAATAGTAGTTATTGTTGTTTTTGAAGTGGTAGTTGATAGTGGTCGGATGCTTAGGATGGAATGGTGATTAACGGTGGTAGAAAAGTTTATTATTAGTTGGTCAGAGTGGTGGGTAAAGTAATATTCAATGATTGTTAGGTTGATGATCAGAGTGGTGGTTAAAGTAATATTTAATGATTGTTAGGTTGATGATCAGAAGTAAATGTAAAGATTGATAATAGTCAAAGTGGTGGTCAAGTTGATGGTCATATTGATAATCATTTAATAGTTAGTTTGACAATCAAAGATAGATGAAATAGTGATAAATAATAATTAGAACAGTGGTTGAAGTTATGATTATTGATGATCGAAAGTGTACAAAGTGATAATCAACAATGGTGAGAGTGATGGTCAACAGTGGCTATAATGGTGGTCGATGGTGACCGCATTGTTGTTTTCTAGTGGTTGGAGTAGTGATTATAATGGTAGTTGATGGTAGTCAGATTAGTGATCATATATGGGTATAATGGTAATCAATAGTGGTTGGATTGATGATCCTGTCATAGTCGGTGATGGTTAGATTGATGATTATAGGTGAAAGAAGTGTTGGTTATTTATCGTCGGTGTGGTGGTCAATTGTGTTGGAAATGGTGGTTGTCAATGGTCAAATTAATTGTTGTCGATGATTGAAATGGTGTTTAAAGTCCTAGTCATTAGTGATCAGAATGTGGTGGATGGAATAATGATCGACAGTGATTAGAGTGGTGATCGATGATAGTAGGTGATGGTAATCACCAGTGGCAGATCTAGAACTTTAGGTCAGGGGTGTAAATTTTTTTACTTAATTAATTATTGTTTTGTATTAAGATGTATAAGACCCATTCTAATCTTATAATTCATCCCGACTCAAATGTTATGAGAGAGTTTAATCAACTTCAAAATAAACATGGACAAAAATTAGAAGACAATACAAGAACATAGTTAAATTAGAAACTAATTTGAATTATTGTCAAGGTTACACATCCCATCCGCTCAATATTACTCTATCAATAAATTAAAGAAACACTCAAAATCAAAAGTATCTTATAAATGCCAAATTTCTTTTTTAATTATATGAATCATTTACGTTTCTTATTTTAACTCGGATTCAATTTTATAAAACTGATCTGATCTAATGTTAGAATTGAATATACGACCTGACCTAACTCGTCCTTTATACACCATTATTTTATATACAAAATTTATATTGGCTATTAAGTTTTAGTCATATTCTATTATACTGGAATCTAATATTTTGGAAATAATATACAAAATATTGATTTGGAAATAAAAATAAAAATAAAAATAAAATAAGTAATCTCATATTTAGCAGCCAAACATTATTTATTTAAAATATAATATTTTAAGTTATATTGGAATATCTTAGCAAATTAGTTTTGAAAATATTTTATCAGAAATTATGTGTTTCGACTTGAATTATCATATTTCTTCTATTTCATTATTTATTTTGTATGTGTTGACTGATGAATATTTTTAAAATATAAAATAGTATTTATTTCAAAACAAAGAGATGATAAAAGAACAATAGAAATGAGAGATTTTAAAATTTTGATATGAAATTAATGATGATACAATAAGAATAATGTTGGTGTAGTAACAATTTTATGGGCTTAATCCATAACATGGGTGCAATATGTCAACTTGTTAGAAATTAGTAAAGTTCAGGGGGTGCATTTAGTGTAATGTAATTTTTATTATAAGATAAAAGTGAATGCTATTTATGTAGTTTTAAAATCTTAAGGGTGCAACTGCATTCTCTCGCCTCTGTTGAAAATCTATTAAAGTTTATGGAGAATTTCGATCAATCTTGATGAACAAGATTGTTATCACTTTACAATAACTATGAAAAGAAAAGAAAATTAAAGAAGAAAAGAGATTAGAGTTTCTGTAGAGTTTCTCTCTGTCCATAAACTGTGGAAAATCTTTATTCATTTTGCAACTGCAAAATTCTGTGAATACAAGTTGTGTTGGTTCTTTCAAAAATAGGGGTTACTCCCTCTATTTATAATTGAGTTTGCTTTCTTCCTAAGTCAAAAATCTCAAAACTATAAAAGCGCAAAATACATATTTTAGACCTAAATCAAAATCCGTGTGTAGCAACCTGCTTACAACACTTCGACAACTAACAACTCAATATACTAAGCTATTTGACACACCTTGTGTCGAGTAACAATCTTCTTCGACACACTTTGTGTCGAGCAACAACCTACTTTGACACACCTTGTGTCAAGCAACAACCTACTTAGATACAAGGAATTACATTTTCAATACACCACCCAATTCATTGTGTCTAAGCTATCTATATTCATCATAGCTCTTAGTCTTCTGAACACTTCAACCTACACATCCTTCGTCATGATGTCTGCAATTTGATTCTCAATTCTACAGTATTTCATCTTTATCTTCCTTTCTGATACATGCTCTTAAAGATAATGGAACCTCGTCTTGATGTGTTTGCTTCGACCATGTGCTATCAGATTCTTCGCCAGATTGATAATTAACATGTTGTCGATCTTCATGGTAATTTCTCCATGATCTTTCCATGTAATTTCTTTCACCAAGTTCACCATCCATGTTGTTTTACATGCACAAAGAGAAACATTTATGTACTCTTCTTTACATGATGATAATGTCACTACTAGTTTCTTTCTCGAACTCCAAGAAACGGGTGCATCACCTAGCATAAACACATATCCTATTATGGATTTTTTATCCTCAACATCACTACACTAACTTGAATTAGTGTACGCCACTAACTTGTATTTTTTTCCTTTATCATTCGCAGGAACACAATGCCATAGTCGAGAGTTCCTTTCAGATATCTCAGTATCCTCTTTGTTGTTGCTAGGTGTGATACATTTGGCTTCTGCATGAATCTACTCACTATACCTACATTGTATGCTAAGTCAGACCTTGTGTGACAAATGTATCTTAATAACCCAATAAGTCTTTTGTATTGGGTTGGGTCGACATCATCTTCTTCTGACTCTTTCGACAGTTGTAATCTTGGTTCTGCAGGTGTCAAAGTCGAGTTGCATTCTTCCATCTCAAATCTCTTGAGAATTTCTCCTGCATATCTTTTTTGATGCATCATCAAACCTCTATTTCTCTTGTAGAATTCGATGCCAAGGAAATATGAAATGTCACCCATATCAGACATTTCACATTCCTTGTTGAGATCACCTTTGAAGTCTTTGATCTCCTTCTTGCAGCTACCTGCTATTAACAAGTCATCAACATAGAGACATAGTATAATCAATTCAATATTGCTTATTCTTACATATACTTCAGGTTCAGTTGTGCACTTCACAAATTCCTTCTCCCTTAGAAAACTATCTATTTTCTTATTCCAAGATCTTGGAGCTTGTTTGAGTCCATACATGGCTTTATGCAACCTGTATACCTTTCTCTCTTCGCCATGCTTCATAAATCCAACTGGTTGTGCAACATAAACTTCTTCGTCTAAGGGTCCATTTAGGAATGCACACTTCACGTCCATCTGAAATATGTGCCAACTGTTCATTTCTACTAGACCAACAACCAACCTGATTGTTCCGATTCTAGCCACAAGTACAAAAACCTCATCGAAGTTGATTCCTTCCTTCTGAAGAAATCCTTTTGCCACAAGTCTTGCCTTGTGTCGAGTTACTTCCCCTCTGGGATTCAACTTTATCTTGTATACCCACTTCACATCGATTTCCTTCTTTCCTTGAGGCAATTCGATAAGTGATCAGGTGTTGTTGTCTTCGATGGATTTCACTTCTTCATTCATTGATTTCACCCACTTTAAATCCTTCTATGTTTTAGTTGTATTAACTGATTTGACATCAACATACAAAGCATAATGTACCAGCTCACCTTCATCATCAACTACATCATATGATGTGATCACATATTCTTGCAACCTTGTAGGCATATGTCTTGTTCTCTGAGGTCGGCTTGTACCTGGTTGATCTCTAACTTCCTTTTATCGAACTTCTCTTTCGACTTAAGTTTCTAGTTCTTCACAAAATATTCTCATTGAATACTTGTTTACATTTTCAGTCCAATCTCATTCCTTAAGCTCATTTATGATCACGTCCTTACTGATCACAATCTGCCTGTTCATTGGGTCGAACAACTTGTAACCTCCTGTCAAATGATATCCTACTAGGATGATCTGACTCGGCTTATCATCAAGTTTTCATCTCAACTGATCTGGAACATGTCTATGTGCTTGAGATCCAAACAATTTCAGATTACTTAAGCTAGGTTTAACACCAGACCAACACTCTTCTGACGTAATTCCTTATAGCTTCTTCGTCGGAAATCTGTTTAATATGTATGTTACAGTTGACACAACTTCACCCCGAAACTCTTTAGGTAAATTCTTGTCTTTCAACATATTTCTCACCATATTCATGATGGCTCGATTCTTTATTTCTATAATTCCATTATGCCGTGGAGTGTAGAGTGGAACCACCTCATGCACAATCCCTTCTTTTTCACATAATGTATAGAAGTATTTTGACACATACTCTTCACCACCATCAGTTCTTAAAACTTTACGCTTTCGACCACTTTGCCTTTCGACCATAGATTTAAACTTGGAGAATACCTCAATCACTTCCCTTTTCTTCTTGATCAGGTAAGTCCACCGTTTCTGACTGAAATCATCTATGAATGTGACAAAGTATTTGTTACCTCCCATCAAATCCACCTGGATTGGTCCATATACATAAAAATATATGACTTCGAGGATTTCCTTCGACTTGCTTCCTGAATCCTTACTAAAGTTTTTCTTGTGTTGTTTCACATGCACACATTCCTCACACACCTCGCTTGGAATGTCGATTTCTGGTAATCCTGAAACCATATTTCTTCTTTTCAAATCTTTGATGTCTCTGAAGTTGAGATGGCCAAGTCGATAGTGCCATACCCATTCATCTCTTCTAGCTGCAGTTGCTAGGCATTTGTGCTCCACCATATTTAGTTCAATCTTGAAGGTTCTATTCTGAGACATATAATCCTTTAAGATTAACCTTTCTCTTGCGTCGATGACTTTCGTCATCTTGTCTTTGATAGAGACTTTATAATTATTTTTAGCCAAATGCTCTATATTGATTAAATTTCTCTTCATGCCTGGTATGTACAACACATTGGGAATTACCGACCTCTTGCCATCTTTCCTCATAATCAGAACATCACCAATACCTTCAGCTGCTATATTATTGTCATTTGGAAATTTTACCATGTTCTTCATCAAAGGCTTTATGTTGACAAACCAATCTTTCCTTCCAGACATGTGTGATGAGCATCCTAAATCCAAGTACAATTGGTCCTTAAATTTCTCTTCATCTCTTGTTGTGACCATCAACATCATCTCTTCTTCTTCATACTTTGCGAACTTTGCATCACTTTCTTGATTCTTTCGCTTTTCTGGATAGTCACTAGAATAATGACCATACTTTTTACAATTCTAACACTGAATGTGGCTCTTGTCAGGTTTTTGACCACCACCTTTTCCTCTACCTCCAGCACCACCTCTTTGGTTGCCTTGGTATATGGGTCTTCTCTGATTCTACATAATTCCTTCCTATTGGTTTCCTCTACCAGTCAAATTTTTGTAGCCACCTCTACCTTTGTCGAACCAATTTCCTTTGCCTTTACTTTCTTTTGCTGAATGTTCCTGCAAAGCCATATCACTCTTTAACTTGCATGCAACTCTTTCAGCCATTATTTGTTCATGAGATTCAAGTGTCCCTTGAAGCTCTTCCTTCGACAAAGTTGACATGTCCTTCGACTCTTTTATGGCAAGTACCACATGGTCGAACTTCGGAGCCAAAGATCTTAAGATCTTTAAGAATTACAGATATTATTGCGAACGTCTTTCCACAAACCTTGATTTGATTCAGTAGTTTCGTAACCCTAGTGAAGAAATCAGATATGCTTTCACTATCTTCCATCTAAAGCAATTCATATATTCTTTTATGAGTTTGTAACCTCACCTCTTTCACCTTTTCTGCACCTCCAAAAGATTTCTCAAGAATCTCCCAGGTTCTTTATAATTCTTCTTCTCCAATTCTTTGTGTTTAGTCTCTTCATCATCTTAAGGATCTTCATCAAGTGGTTCTAACAATTTTTTATAAGATCCCAAAGACCTCGATAACAGAATATAACCTTTATATGTTTGCACCAATTTTCATAGTTATCAACTTTCAGAATTGGAAGACTTGCTGGAAAATTCTCATTCACATAATCCGTCGCCATTGTGTTTTTCTTCTTCTTCATTTGATCGCTCAACCATAGCTCTGATACCAGATGTTGGAAAAGAAAATTAAATAAGAAAAGAGATTAAGGTTTTTGCAGAGTTTCTGTCTGCCAATAAACTGTGGAAAATCTTTATTCACTTTGCAACTAGAAAATTCCGTGAATACAAGTCGTGTTGGTTTGTTTCAAAAATAGGGGTTACTCCCTCTATTTATAATTGAGCTTTCTTTTTCCCTAAGCCAAAAATTTCAAAACTATAAAAGCTCAAAATACCTATTTTTGACATAAATTGAAATTTATGTGTAGTAACGTGCTTACAACACTTCGACAACTAACAACTCGACCTACTAAGTTATTTGACACACCATGTATCGTACAACAACCAGCTTCGACACACCTTGTGTCAAACAATAACCTACTTTGACACAAGGAACTACACTTTCAAAAGCCTCAATGTAGCTCCACCCGTGGGTATGTCAAGTGCTAATGAAATTGGTTGTTGTGACCGGAGATGATTGGAATCCAATGGTGATGATGTGTTAAAAAGAAATAAATTTTTAAGGATTTATGTGTGGGGAATATTCTATATATCTTGATCATGTTTCATCAACAAATACTAAGTGTCTTGCCACCATAAGAGAAAACTCATGGCTTTGGCATACACACCTAGCTCATGTCTACTTTGATTTACTAAATAAGGTTAATGGAAAGGATTTAATACTGAGACTTTCTAGGCTTAAGTTCTCTAATAAAGAATGATTTTGTGATACATATTAAAAAGGAAAACAAATAAAGACCATGTTTAAATCTTAAAACTTTATAACTACTATGAGGTCTTTGAAACTTCTCAATTTATACTTGTTCAGTACTTCTAAAATAAAAATCCTAAGAGGAAATTATTGTGGTTTTGTAATAATTGATGATTATTCTATACACACTTGAACATTATTCTTACCAAATAAAGATGAAATATTTCCTGTTTTTGTGAAAGTTGTTAATAGTGTCCAAAACCAAATTGATTTTAAAATTGTCTCAATAAAAAGTGTTCATAAAGATAAATTTGAAAATCATCTCTTTAATAACTTGTGCAGTGAAAGTGGAATAATTCACAATATTTTAGTTTCTAGAACTCCAACACAAATGGTGTCATAGAAAGGAAACATATAATTTCAGAGGAGATGATAAGAATATAATGATAAGTGAGGTTAACTTATTTAAATATTTATTGGACGATGCCATTTATAAAATATGTTATATTCTTAATAGAATTTTAATTATACCTATTTTGAGTAGAGTTGTCAAATGGATTGGCCTGCTCCAGCCTTTTTCGGCCCGAAGGGTCAAAATGTTTAAACGGGTTGGTCCGACCTGATTGTTTAATGGGTTATAGAAAATGAGCCCGATTCGTTTTTCAAAGGCCTGTGAAGTCTGATGGGCTAGCCCGACCCGTATTTCAATTTATAGTTTTAATTTTATAAAAAGAGATGTAATGGATAAAAGCTACATAACATAAGTAGAGTGTCATCATAAATTTAGTTAAGTGATGTTTAAAATATTCATCAAATCAACACACACACACGCACGCACGCACGCACGCACGCACGCACGCACGCACGCACGCACGCACGCACGCACGCACGCACGCACGCACGCACGCACGCACGCACGCACGCACGCACGCACGCACGCACGCACGCACGCACGCACGCACGCACGCACGCACACACACACACACACACACACACACACACACACACACACACACACACACACACACACACACACACACACACACACACACACACACACACACACACACACACACACACACACACACACACACACACACATATATATATATATATATATATATATATATATATATATATATATATATATATATATATATATATATATACCATAAAAACATCCATATAAAAGTACATAGTAATTTAATATTATCACCAATACTTATCAAATTTTCTCTTCATCTCACAACCATTTCCTTGATCACATCATCTTGAAAATATATTTTCATCCTCTTTAACTTTTCTATATCACTTGAAAACACACTTATGCAATCATATCTTATCTCAATCTTTTTTCCCCAAAATTTACCAAAATCTTTTTTTAATGGGCCAGCCCAAAGTCCGCTTGACCTGAAGCTCGTTGGGCCAACCTGAAGCCCGCTCAATCTTACCTTTATCAAAAGCAGACACACAATATGTTTTTAGTATTGTTTAAGCATTGCTTAAAGAAGAAGGATTTGATGGTTTCTTTAGAAGTTGGACTTTGATGCACTCTTCAATGTAACCCAAACCTTCTCTTTTGCTCTTACTTACTCCATAGATCATGGAAGCAAGTTTGGTTCTCTCAAGACCTATTGTGATAAAGCTTTGAAGAGTCATCTCATGCTCATTCACTATTTTATTAGAAGATTTATTTAAAATAGAATTATGATCTTTTTCAAGAGATTTAAATTTATCTTGAGATATTTTTAATTCTTTTTTAAAAAGATCATGATCTCTCTTTAAAATTTTCTCGTGTCTTGCTTTATCTTTGCAACAACTAATGAGGTCTTAATGAAAGTAATAAGATCCAAATGAGATAAGTTAGAAAATACCTCATCTTCATCTTCTGATTCTGAAGGTATACATCTTTCTTTTCCACCATTCAAACTTAGTGGAATCACCAATGAATGTAGGTGGTCTAGCAGAATAGTGACTCTTTTGAGAAGTACTATAACTAGAGCTGTCAAAATGGGATACCCAGTCCTAAACGGGCAGGCCTTGGCGGGTCTGGGCTTTTTAGGACTGGGCCAAAAAAGCTCTATTGTAATATGGGTCACAAAATTATCACCCGAGCTCGACTCAAGATGAGCTTCAGACTACCCGGTCCTAAACGAGCTTTTTTTAATAAAAAAATTAAAATAAAAAATCCATAATATTTATTATACATAAAATAAAAAAGTATATTATTTTTTAATATAATACATTTTTAAGTACTATATTATCTTTTATAAATACTGAAATATATTTTTAAATATAATACATATCTAAATTGTAGAAAATATACTCAAATATTTAACGTAAGAGAAACTAATAGAATATGAGAAAAAATATTGATTATATTAATGTATAATATTTAAAAGAGAACGATTGAATATTAGAGACAAAATTTAGTGAAGTGAGAAAAATCAATGTGTTATTTTGGAGTAACACAATATAAGAATTAATATAAATATATATATTTTTAATTTATAGTTATGCGGGCCTAATGGGCTACCACAACCCATGCGAGATAGCCCTAATGGATAGCGGACTTTTTAGAGTTGGGTTAAAAAAGCCCTTAAAAATATAGGCTATAGTTTAAAGGCTCAAGCCCTATGATTTTTTGGGTCGGACGGACCGGTCCATATGGGCGAGCCCATTTTGACAACTCTAGCTATAACCATGTGGTATACTAGTGCTAGTAAAATGACTATCACTAGTGTCACCCATCTAGTATACTTTTCTCTTTATGATCTTTTTCTGCATCACTGTTAAGTGTTTATCACAGATCGTGCTCTGATGTCAACTGAAGGTGAGAAAAATACACAAGAATGGGGAGTTGAATTGTGTATGATGAAATTTTTTGCTTTTTTTATACATCAGTTTATGAATGTGAACAAGTTCAAATTCTAGACAAAAGTAGATATTAGCGGAATAAGTTAAAGCACATAAGCAATAAGTAAAAACACAGAAATTATCATGGTTCCTCTACAACCGAGAGTAGTCCAATCCCCTTGTCCCAATAGAGATTTTCTATTATAATCAAAATCTAATTACAACCTGCTTAGACACACCAGTCTAAGACTTCCTTGCTCAATCAACCCTGAAAGAGACTTCCTTGCCTAAACACACCAGTTCAGGAATTAGCTAGAGACTTCCTTGCTCAAACACTCGGCCTGAGACTTTACAGATTCTAAAGAAAATGTTTAAGATTTACAATAAGATGTACTTGATATAGAGTAAGAGGTACACACAGAATTCAATACGATCAAAGACCTTGTTAATTAAAATGTACAAGGGTAAGAAATCTCAAGATTATGCGTAATACAATATATATATATATATATATATATATATATATATATATATATATATATATATATATATATATATATATATATATATATATATATATATATATATATATATATATATATATATATATATATATATATATATATATATATATATGAAAGCTTAGTGAACAGATCAGTTCTTATTCTTGTTGTTTTATTGTATTTATTCCTTTGAATCTTCGACTCTTTATATAGAATTAATATAAGAGACGTTAGAAGATAACTTGTATAAATATTTTTATTGAGGAGCCGTTTTTAAGAAAGAGGCAGTTATTGAAAGTTGATTGGATTAAACTGTTCTTAATCACAGAGATAATGTCTCACAAAACCATCCTAACTTTACGAAATATGTGTCTTAGCTACTATGTAACTTAGTTATTTGATTTTCAATTATATAGAGGTGAAAAAATCACATGAGTACAAGAGGTAGGTTATTAGATAACACAAGATATCACAAGTGTGCCACACAAATTAAAAGTTTTTCAAAGTAGTCTACAAAATACTATAGAATTGCAACACAAATTTTGCTCTATGATAACCCACACCAATTGACAATTACACATGCATTTTCTTCCTTGTATGTAATATAACGTGCCTTCACTGAAATGATATTTAAATTTTCCTTAAGCGTGCTTTCTAATAATGCATACATTTTGTACCAAAAGAATAAAATAATAATGCATACGTTATGGTTAAAATGGCTATGAATCTTGAAACTTTTCAACACCACTTCCTCGAACCCTCATTTTGGTGCAAGTTGTACATGTATTTTCTGACATCTGAGTAGTAATGTCACTTAGTATCTTGAATCATGTCATTTTTATGCCTGCAAAGAAAATACATGAATCTAAATTTTAACTCATATTACTCATGAATTTTATATAGTTATATTCTTTGCGTCTTTCTTCCTACATCCGGCCTTTATTATTGTTTCGTCATTTGTGATATATATATATATATATATATATATATATATATATATATATATATATATATATATATATATATATATATATATATATATATATATATATATACCTCTATGTCTTTAAATATTTTAATATGATTAAATACTTGTTTGAATAAAAATATTCTTGATAATTTGAATGTTCATAAATTTATTAACTTCTCTTTTTTTATCAACATTTGTTTGAACCACAGTTTTTTCACCTATTAAAGTAGATATATCTTATTTTTGTAAGATTTCCACACTAGCAACTCTTCATCAACAATTAAGATTTTAAAAACATATAATTTATTATTAAATGAAACCTAAGTGTTGTATCATCTATTGTATATTTTTTTATTTAAAAATAGTTTTCTTTAGGATATATTTAATAATAAATTTATTTCTGACAATTGATTTTAAAATAAACGAATTCTAATATAAATTAATTTTATTAAAAAAATAAAAAGAATTCACTTTCTTTTCGATAAACGTTTATATTTAAAAACATAAAAGGTATTAACCCAATATAAAAGAAAAGACGATCCAATAAAATTCAAAAAATAATAAGAAATAATAGAACTACAAATCAACACACACCATCAGATTATCGAACTATACGTCTGTTATATCTTAATTTTTGTCCCTAAGACCCCTCATCACATCATATATATCTCGTGCATATCATCGATTTCGTGGTTACAGGATCACAAGGTTCTTTGACATTAGGGTTTTTCTCCTATGGATTGAGATTGCTACCCTTCTTAAGCTGGTTCAATTGGTTCTCTCATTATTCTTGCTATGGAACTAAGGTTTTGGGTCATAAGCACCATGGATGTCTTCATAGACAAAGGTTCCTCAAGGGTTAAAGACTCGAGTGTCTTGGGTTAGAATTTAGACACTATATTCAAGAATATCCGACGAACATTCAAGGTATGGAGGATTGTGGTTTTAGTTAAGGTTCATTGAATTAGGATCACTTTTGTGGCTACTCTGACCAGCTTTCCTTCAACTCCTCGAGCTTGAATCTCATTTGAAGACTTCTCCTAATTTCTTGTGTTACAAACTGAGATCATACAGTTTTCTGTTTAAAAAGTTCGAGAAGTTTTAATCAGGGCATGCAGATCATTTTGAGACTTATGAATCAAGGTTTGTCTTCTTATAGTTGTGTTTTTCATTTGGTTAAAGGTTTGATGCATTGGTTTTGTTTAATGAAGAAGTGTCATATTGTTTGAGCTATGGATCAAGGTGTCATTTATCTATCCTTCATCAACTAAGGCTTTCTTCTTCAAAGATTACTCCAAGGCATTGCTATGGTATTGATTGTCGATATCGAGGGCTTGCGAGGCATACGGCGTGAATCATGGTACAAGAAATGAAGTTGTGAGTCACTTGTGATCAAAGAATTATTAGATCTCTTGATTGGTTGTTGATTACAATATAAGTTGACTTGAAGTTTCAGATTTGAATTGAGGTTGTTATTGAGAATTAAAGTGGGAACATAAACTGTTCAAAGCTATTCATTGGGTTTATTCATCGAAGGCTGCCAAGACCAAAGCTCTCCACTCAATTCCAATTCAAATAACATCCATCATTTCAAAGTTTCGTCCATATGTTTCAATGTTCATCCAATATACAATTGTATCCTTCAAGGGAAATTAGAAGCTTTTTGTTAACATAAAATAGACTTCATGTTCATTACAATTCACACCATGATACACTCATGTTCAAGTGCTACTCGAATTCCAATTTTTTCACACGAAAACCATTTAACATTATCATTACACCATTACCAAAATACATTGATACTATTACAAAAATCCATCCATGAAAACCTACACAATCTAAAGCCAAATTCTTAAGCCTAAACTTCTTCATGTCATGCTTCATGTTTACCCTCTTCCAACTATGTACAGCTGTGCCATTTATTCCATCATCATGCCAAATCCTATGCCTTCACTATGTCCCAGCTAATCCTCAATCCGTCTCCATTCATGAACTACATAAAATATGCTTTAAATTGAATCGTACTCGCGCCTCTGCCACTAGCTAAACACATTAAAACATGGATCTACATTTGTTCAATCAAACAGCTCATCATTCAAATAATACCATATAACCGACTCAATTCATAAGCCAAAAACCAACTGAAGCAATTCACGAAAGCACCATGAAATAAACAAAAATACAATTCAGGAGTAGCTCAGAGTCAATTATTACTATCCATATTTGGAGGATTCATCAGTGTAAATACAAGTCACATGCAATCTACATCACAGTTTTTCAGAATAAGGAAAAAGCAAATACAACCATGCTAATTTCAGTTTAATATTCACATCAAATGTAAGTTATGGTTCAAGTCAAAAGCATCCTACTGACTTTACCTTCTAAATATCCAAAACAGAATCGACTTCACAAAAAAAACGAATTTCATCAAATTAGAACCAGGTTTACACTATGCCATTAACAAAAATTCAGAGTAAAACAAAAAAGAAGAGGAAATCAGGGAAGATATAAAAGGAAATGAGGAAACCAGAAAAAGCGTGAATAAAAATCAGGGAATTAGTGAAAAAACAATAGGCATATTAGTTACGTAACAAAAAACACTAGATAGAAATCAAACAGCGGACTCAAACTTCAACTCATCCTAACAAAATTTCAGAGACCATAACTAACTCTCTGACTGCCAATGCCGACTCATATTAACTGTCCAAACAACTAACATAATTTCTAACAGAATCACTAGCTAAAAAAACTAACTCCTATCAGCTTGGATCTCATCCATCAATTTGTCATTGTTGTACCCCAAAATTTTCCCTCTCATTTCTCAAGATTTTTCTCACAAAATATCTACTGGGTCGAGACTCTGCACAAGTACAATTGGATCATATTGGATTTTTAAGCATCAATTCAAAGAGGAAACTATTGAAAGAACAAAGCAGATAAATTTTATTTTTTGACAAAATTGAAGAAAAGCAAGCAGATAAATTTTATTTTTTGATAAGAAAAGATTAGAGATTGAGAAAAATACACCGATCACATCTGAAAGGGAGGTTTTCGAAGAGGGAGAGAAGGAAACATCTATTGTTGTTCCTCCTCCTTATAACCCACCTATTTATTTTCTGCAAATATTTATGGAAGCTAATGTAGATGCCCAATGCAATAAGTATGTGGACAATATCCACACCAATTCACCTTTATTTGAAGTCCTGCATAAAAAGAGAAAATTCGAGGACCACAAAACTAGGGAATTCATTAGCATTAAGAAGGAAAGGTTAACATTCGAGATGGTGGGTGAAATTAAAAAACCCAAATTTGAAAAGATAATACTCAGGATAGATCCTGAACCACCACCACAAGTCCAAAAGAATGAACCATCCCACAAAAGAAAGAAAAGAATAGGTGAGGGATACGTGAGATGGCTTGATAAATGGCCATGGAAACTAATGACAATTAAAAATTTGATTGAGGAGTTATTCTCGAGAGAATCACCATGAGTGATGACACTCTTGATTTGTCAAGCTACCGAAGTTAAAAGAAACGATGTGTGGAAGGCAACCCATGAGTTTCAATTTAATGTTTTTGCTTTTGTTTGAGTTTGCAGAAAATAAAGATATTGATTGCTTGGAACCTATCAGTTTCATGTAGGCAACTATCGATGCGAGCATTGATCAGGTTCTTATTCCTTTTTCCACTTTTTACTGAAACATTGAAGACAATGTTTGGTTTAAGTTTGGGGGAGGAACTTTACCGCTTTCCATTTATCGCTTCTTATTTTGATTTATTGTTTTCTAGTTTATTTCATGTTTTAAAGATTTTATCTATTTCCAATATTTGTTCGAGTCATTGCATGTGGTGTCAAGTCTGTATGCTTATTTTTCAATTGTTACTGAATTTCCCGGAATTTTTAAAATTTTGACCTCCAACAACAATTTTCTTATTGATGCATGGCACACACACACTCTGAAAGTATGTAAGTTGTCACACTTTAGGTTGTGTTAGAGAGACTTGGGAAAGTTTTGATAAAATTGATACCGATATGACACCCTAAACCCCCTCATTATGTGATACCGATTTGAGTACCCATTATGTCGAAACCTTAGGCTCAAGTTTTCAAAGTAGTTCTTAAGTAGTTTATATTAGCAGTTAGCACCATCTTAAGTATAAACCACGAAGGGAGTCGATGAATATAAGTGAATGATCCTAAAAATTCTAAAAAATTAGTTGCCATAATAAATTTAAAATAAGGAATGCACCTATTAAGTTATGTGACCCTCACCCGGTCACTTAATCCAATAGTTGTGGAACCTACAAAAATATAATAAAACAACTCATTGTCAGTTGGTTAAGAGGTGTCTGGTGCTGAACTTGGTAGGGAGGACTATGGTCCGATCCCCCTTAACTATGATCGATTAAATAAAAGGGGTTACCAAACTTATGTACCAGAACCCCGATAAAAGGATCATAGTCACTAACCGATTTCCCTACTACGTTCATGTACGGATAACATGCTATGTGATTGCACTTGAATGAATAAAGTGAAATAAAAAAGAGAGATATAGGTTGAGCTATAATGTCATGATTCTAATTGGTTTTGCATAAAGAGGGAGTCTTTGAATGTCATGTCGTTACGGTGTCCTTAGTATTGAACATTCAGTGCTATCGATCTAACATTATCCTAGTAGCCACGTATGATAGGAGTCGTGTTGTGTCCTTGTTTCAAATCACGCTTAATATTTTTTTTTACTACGTTGGTCGATTGCTTGAGGAAAAGAATGGTTTAAGTGCGGGGGTATTTGATAACACAAAATTATATCGTATTTTTGACTTGATTCACATGTACTTTTATATTATTTTTCATTCATTTTATCTTGTTATGCAAGTATTTCTTCTTCATTTCAGGTATTTACATTCCCAAGACTTGCATGGGAAAAGGAGAAGAAATGGAAAAGAAATAGATTGAAAATCACATTGTAGCAGAAAAATAGCAAGGAAAATGCATGACATAAGACTGTGACGGTCGTCACAGCTTCATGCCGGTCTCCATGCTTTGAAAATATGTGTGCCCCTCGACACACATTATGTTCCGATCGTCACAGTATGAAAAAATGTGTGCCCCTCGACACACACGGTGTTATGGTTGCCACTGTTTGGAAGTTTGTGTGCCCCACGACACACAAAGCATGCCCCTCGCCACAGGCTCTTTTATGCGCACATATTTATTCTTTTGGTCTTCTCCATGTAAACCACTCACGGCAACCCAACTTTCCATTATCACCCCATGATCTTTTCAACTTCCCATTTTTCCACTTCTTTTTCCATTTTCTCTATGATCTCACTACTTGCCACACTGAATCACAAAGTAACTCCATGAGTTCTTACTATAAAAAGGGTCGGGCATTCCTTTTTAAGGGATCCAAGTTTTGTACGCGAAGCGCTTCATAGTTTTAGGCAACATATTACTCATGTAAAAGTGATAGTTTCTCACATTGAGGAACTACCACACCATTAGTGTAGGCCTATAATTTATGTAATGCCTAGATCAATCTTGCCCACATTATTTCAAATCTCTATTCAAGTTTCAAGATTTATTTTATTCAAGTTTTATTCCAGGTTTGTTTATTGCAACTATTTTAGTTTCTTGTTATTATAATATTTTTTTATCATTACAAATCTAAATATGTCTATGTTCATGGTTAATAATTATAATTGCATGTTTGTTTCTTTAAGTATGTCCTACTAAATAGTTTTGAGTCCGGATGTGAGGACCGTCATTCTCGACGGGACTCAGTAATAAGTTGGCTGAATTATTTGTTTGAAATATTCAGTTTCGTCTTTGTTTTTAAACTTAATTAAATAGCTTTGTCACGAGAGTGAGAGTTTACTTAACACGATTTTGCCACAAGAGTGGGAAATGAACTAAGATTCGAGTCGTCACTACCAGAGCATGGGGATCGAACCAGATAGTAGAAACTAGGTATTAATCATAAACATAACGAGAGTGCTTTAGGATTAATTATAACTTGTTCAGTTTTCAAAACGCCTTCCTAAATTGAAATGGGTGAGCGAGAGCAAAATCTCATGGTTAAGGAATGTGGCTTTATTCAAAATCATGAGAGTGTGAGGTTCAGTCTTTAAATTGATATTTTCTACTAAGCACATTTTTAACATCAATATAAGCCACGAGTTACAGAGTCCCAGAGGTATGCGGAATACACATCCTGTCTCTCTTTTCATATATATATATATATATATATATATAATATATATATATATATATATATATATATATATATATATATATATATATATATTTATATATTTCCTTAATCTTATTTTATTTTAGTTTTAGTTCTTAGTTTCCCCTATTAATCATTCATTAGCCTTAGCTTTACAAAGCGACAATAGATTGTAGTAGGTTGACATTGGTCTCTGTGGGTTCGACAATCTTTTATATTACTTCGATATTTCTGTGCACTTACAGACGCATCACTCAAGAAGTCTCCTCTCGTCTAATAGACCCAAGTTAGAGTAGCTCAACAAATAAATCCACTTATAACCATTTTTTACTGAGAACCCCACTCCACATTCCTCCACCAAACCAATTTATCATCCATCTCAAAAACTGGTTTGACACCTACCACATAGAAGTTAAATCCGACCACTCACCGCATAATCCCCCACCAAGTGATTCTCCTCAATACCTAAATCCCAATGCCAAATGTCGCCTCCCAAAAACCCACTATTTTCCATAGAAGGAGAAGAAGAAGAACAACAAAAAACATCAAATAAAAGCGGGTAAAGTACTTTCAAAGGCATATGACATAACCAAGGAGTGTACCAAAAGTTAAAGTCTTCACCATTACCCAATCTACAAGAGATGCTACCAGCAAACAAAGGAACCCCATGAATAACAGCCCTCAGACCGCCCGCACACATTCCTCCACCAAAGAGGAAAATTCACAACCTCCTTACTAGAAACATCCCCCACGAAAGCCTCCACACCATCCCATATCTAAATTGGAGTAAGTCCCTCCCACACTGCATTCTTATCCAACAAGAACCTCAAACCCCACTTTTCAATTAAGGAAAGATTAAAAGTCTCAATATTTTTAACACCAAGACCTCCTTCCCCGAACGAAAGACAAATATTCTCCTAACTAGCCCAACACACTTTCCTTCTACATTGCCATACCCCCACAAAAAATTCCTTTGGATCTTGACAATCTCCTCATAAATACACTTTGGATCTTTGAAAAAAGAAAGCATGAGGTCAGAATGTTATTGAGCACTGAATTCAATAAAGTAACTTTACCTCCCAAAGAACAGATACTTAGCACTCCACACACCTAAACACTTCTTCAACTTATCAATAACACCATGCCAAATATGTTTCCACCTATGGTTAGCACCAACCCGAAATACTCTGAAACAAAAAAGGAAGCCTGCCCACCTGACAATTTAAGAAAGAGGAGGCCCGTCTGCAACAAAAGAGAATCCAAGTACACTCCATACAACTTACTCTTGTTCAAGTTAATGCACAAGCCTATACTAATTCAAACCCATGTAATATGAATTTGATACACCGAAAATTATCCAAAATCCATCACAAATAAAGATTGTGTCATCCACAAACTATAACATATCAAAACAATGTTATCAAAAATTTAGAAACCTCTCAAAAAAAATCCAAAGACATCGCATTTCTTAATAACTCAACCATCCCCTCTGCTGCCAAAAGAAACATAAATGGTAAAGGAAGATCTCTTTGTCGTAAGCCTCTAGACGCCGAAAATTCTCTAGTAAAACTACCATTAACAATACGAAAATGGTACTAGAGAAAACTGTAACATCCATCTAAGTCAATATAAAATAGTTGTTGGTTAAAAATTAACATAAACTCGCGAAATTTAATTTATTACTATTAGTATTAGTGGAATGTTTATTATATTTTGTCATCATCAAAATTAAATGAAGTTCATGCTTAATGTGATTTGAATCACAAGCAAAAAGATCTCGTATCAATTCCCTAAATCACAAGATTTCTAATATATTATTTTCTTCCTAAATAATCAAGAAACTAATAGTAACATAGCATCACCATATATCCCTTGTGAAAAGTACATGAAAGCAAGTTGATGTCTAAAGCCAGTGGTCCAACACCTAACTAATCTTTTTCTTCTAATGTTTCTTTTGCTTCTTTACTTGTTGTGTTTCTTGCTTTACCAACATTAATGAAGAATTTATTTATATTTTTTGTTGTCCACTTTTTTCTCCAATAATATTTTAAAATTTATATGTTAATTAATTAAAAACTTATGAATTTTTATGTTGCCAATACGGTAGGCATACATATTAATTATGTAAGAAAATATAGGCTAAAAATAATTAAAATGTATTTGACAAGAAATTTATGTGGCAACATCACTTACAAATAATAACCATTCATTCTTACATGTATGATCAAACAAAATCTGAAGATAAATATCATATTTTTATGCATTCTTCTCTTTATTTTTTGTAAAAATCAATTCTTACAAATATTAAGTGTTGCAAATTTCATTTTGTAGACATTAAAATCGTATGATATTAATAATGGTGCAGTTGTCAAAAATGTTTCAGA